>OY747721.1:46361842-46481842 GCA_963556495.2 Valencia hispanica | reverse complement strand
TCAAGAAGGGCAGCAAAGAAGTCACTTCTCTCCAAAAAAAAACATCAGGGACAGATTGATCTTCTGCAGAAAGTCTGGTGAATGGACTGCTGAGGACTGGGGCAAAGTCATATTCTCCAATGAAGCCTCTTTCCGATTGTTTGGGGCATCTAGAAAAAGGCTTGTCCAGAGAAGAAAAGGTGAACGCTACCATCAGTCCTGTGTCATGCCAAAAGCAAAGCATCCTGAGACCATTCATGTGTGGGGTTGCTTCTCATCCAAGGGAGTGGGCTCACTTACAATTTTGCCCAAAAACCCAGCCATGAATAAAGAATGGTACCAAAACACCCTCCAACAGCAACTTCTTCCAAGAATCCAACAACAGTTTGGTGAAGATCAATGCATTTTCCAGCACGATGGAGCACCGTGCCATAAGGCAAAAGTGATGACTAAGTGGACTAAAACGTTGAAATTTTGGGTCCATGCCCTGGAAACTCCCCAGATCTTAATCCCATTGAGAACTTGTGGTCAGTCCTCAAGAGGCGGGTGGACAAACAAAAACCCACTAATTCTGACAAACTCCAAGAAGTGATTATGAAAGAATGGGTTGCTATCAGTCAGGATTTGGCCCAGAAGTTGATTGAGAGCATGCCCAGTCGAATTGCAGAGGTCCTGAAAAAGAAGGGCCAACACTGCAAACACTGACTCTTTGCATAAATGTCATGTAATTGTCAATTAAAACCTTTGAAACGTATAAAGTGCTTGTAATTATATTTCAGTACATCACAGAAACAACTGAAACACAGATCTAAAAGTAGTTTTGCAGCAAACTTGTGAAAACTAATATTTGTGTCATTCTCAAAACTTTTGGCCACAACTGTAGCCCTCCTAAATAACCTGAATCATGAAAATGAAGCTTTGATTCTCTCACTGTTCTGAAAGGATCTGTCCTTAATGTCTTTTCTCAGGTTTGTGATGGGAAGGTGTCAGTTTACGCCATCGAAGGGGACCATCGCACTCTCCTGGAAGCAGAGGGAGTGGAGTCCATCAGCAGCATCATTCAGAACTCGTTGGCTGGGCCTCGAGTCACCCCAAAAGAGGGCTGAAAACACCCTGTTCAACCGTTGGCTGCACCTCATCACCAGTTCCACAAGATTCCCAGAAGATCCCACTTCTATAATTTTAAATTCAGAATGTGTAGATCCTCTTTGATGGTGTTGTTCTTGAGGTGCAGCAACATGTCAACTACATACTACAACTGTCCCTGGCTTTAATCACTAACACAATTTGCTGCTGATGTTTTACTACTGTTGTTTGTTCTGTTACATTTTGCCATTCATCATTTTACTGTTACACGTATACAAGGCCAGGCATACATTTAATACACATCTGTTTCCACCTGAACCCCTGGACAAGGTCAAACGTTGAGAAGTTCTTTGTGTCTTTTGTGGTACAATCTTTGGACCAGGGGACAGTCTTATTTTTGAGAAACGTCTTATTGTAATAATGATAATTTGATCATTATAGCTTGAGATTGACAAATGACCAAACTAATCTTGACAACCAATGGATCAGCACCTGTGTGGATGAGTATAACTGTGCCCAGATACAGCTTAGAAATCTGAAATTTATACAAAATATCTTTTTTGTTCTTTTTTCTTAACATTACATTCATTCATAACATTCATTCTCATGAAGAAAAAAAAGATTTTTACTTGAACAATTGGGGTGCTGCTTGTAGACTCAAGGGGCAGCAGTGAATCCATCAAACCTGGATGAGCGCCTCTGCTGTCAACCAAGCAGCTTTAGGGTTCTACACACCAAAACACAACAGTGGAATTATTTACATCTTTATTTCAACATCTATACTTAGTTCTGGAGGTCTATATATGAGTTAGCCTGCATTGCTGTGATCACCAACTTAAAGCACTTAAAACTTCCCGTAGTGTAGCTGCCTCGGCTGTTTGTCTTTTTTTCTACATGGACTCAAACTTTAACTCAAGCGGTCTCACTTGGTGAAAATGATGACGCTGTAACATGCTAGTTATGAAACACTGTGAATAATTAGATGGTGTGGATGATGGTGTAGGAACTTTGCACATTAACTATAGTTCTGTTTCTTGTCCTCTGAGACCTCAGTGGTCAGTGAAGGGTCAGGTATGTGGAGTGAGTGAAGTAATGATGCCCCTTTTTCCAAGAAATGTTTCCAATGTTTAAAAGAAATGAATAAATAAAAGCCTCTGAGTAAGCACGGAGTCTATTGTGTGTGGAAATCTTGTCCCTTATGAGTCCAGCAAAAGAAAACCGTGTAGATGTACAATAAGAAAAAGAATATAGGCAGGGCTGCATGTTGGTTCCAAGATGGTGTTAAGAAGCTGGATCAGTCACCTAAACGGTTAGCACAGGGGTCTCCCACTCTAGCCCTCAAAGGCTCGTGATGTTACTGGAATATTTCAAGGTCATGTGAATGAATGAATGAATTACATATTTGTAAATGCACCTAGGGAATATGGCATGATAAGAGTCATTAGACGGTCAGTGAGGCGGCCTTTCACCTAGTTTTATTCAGAGAAGTCAGACATGATGGGGGTGTGAGGGAGTTCAAGCCTTTGGCCAGACGGGCTCATCTACAAGACTGGCCAGGGTGTGTAATAAAATATAAGAAAATGCGATCAGGACTCCAGCCTCCTTTGTTTAAAGGAAGAAAATATTTTGTTCCATAAGTGTCCTGACAGTTAGATGTGTCTCTGCTCCAACACAGTTGATTTAAATGGTCCAATTACCTCCTCAGCAGGTCAGAGTTCAGCAGAGGTTCTGCTAATGAACCATGATTTGGTTCAGGTGTGTTGAACTAGAGAAAGAACTAAAACATGCAGGAGACCGGTCTTTGACTGGCTTTGGACACCCCTGACTTCACACTACATGAGTTCATCCACAAACTTAGCTACTTCTGGGTAAGATTGCTATATTGTCAAATTTGGACAGACTAACTTGCAACACATTCAGTTAACTTTACTAGATGGTATTATACACATAACCAGTTTAATTTATTTATCATTGTGCCAGTTCATCCTTAAACAGAACTAATTCTAAATGTATTTAAACAATTCAACCAGGTTTGAACCTACAAAATACAACTTCAGTCAATTTCAAAAACAAGAAAGGGTTATACAAATTAGAATTTACTGTGGCCTTTCTCAAAGTTGCAATCAAAATTACACAATGTAGATACAGTACAAGTTGTTTTTATAGAAACATTTGAGTAGGAATTGCCAGTAATTCCAGAACTCTAAGGAATGCCAAATTTGTAACCTTCTATAGCTTAAGAAAGACACACTTTGAATTAATTTCTGTTCAAAAATATTTTATCACAAGAGGAAATTAAATGGTGTAACTTATATCAAAATCTGTTCAATGAGTGGTGGAGGGTGATGCTGGGGGCAGGAAGGATCTCCAGGAGCAGTCAGTCTGAAGAAAGCCCTGACTAAAGCCCATGACCATCAGGACATGCTACCAGCTCAAAATTCAGGCAGCAGAGACGATATTCCACAGTAACATATCCTGGGTGACACCAACAGTTGTTGGCAAGTACAGCTAATCAACCTCGTTTGCTTTTGCCATTTCTCTTTAAATCTTTGTCTGGCCGTATGGTGAGAAAGCCGAGCAGAGAGACGTCGGAGTTGGAGATGTGATCCTTGATGGAAAAAAATGCTGTGAACTTCCTCTTTTACTCTTCGGACCTGCTATGCATCCATGAAGCCTCTTTTCAACCCTGATGGGATTTGAGGTCATAGTTCAGTTTACCATCTTTGCTGACTCCCACTGCCTTGCTTTAAGGCTTAAGCCAACTAATGTTTTGATAAATGACCCTTATTGATTAGAATGTGAATATAACAGTTTTTGTAACCATGAACAAGGTTCTGACATGTTTGTGATGATTTTTGACCTCTAAACACTCCTGTCCTATCACAGGTCAAACACTAAAGCCAAGGGCGTCTGCTTGTTTTTTAAATTGCTGGGGACAATAACCATAAACTTGAGTGTGGTTTGAAGATTGCTGGGGACAATTAGTAATTATTCATATAGCCTATAAGTATTCTGTTTCACTTTCCATTACAATATGCACTGCAGTGTATAAACAGGAGTTGAAAATCGTATCTTTATTAAATCAATGAAAGTTAAAAGCCATAATCTTGTGTTTTTCAAACGGCACTGAAAACCATCCTTAGGCTGTTGGTCTGCAAGAATAATTAAAATCCACATCGTAGCACAAAGAACAATGTTGGCTATATATTCTCACCCTATTATTGTATTATCATTGATAATTGTAATGTTTGTTACTGTATTTTGGCTGTGTAAAGTTTAAATAAGACCATCTGTATGCTTTACTGACAACACAGAGCCGAGGATAACAAAAAGGTTTGTGCCAGTTCCTCATATGGGTGATAAATCCTCTCTGAGTTGATTGAGAGGGTTGTCTGGAAGGCCTAATTTACATGTACTTTGTTATTCAGTCTCAACACCCACAGGCCTAATGTGGGTGTGGTTAATGACCAGTTTTAAACCACTGTTTTGTAATAACAGCTTTGGGGGAGAGTGAACTCGGTGGGACAAGGATTTGAGCATGTTTGGGAGAAGACACTCAGCTTGTTCAAATGTCTTTCACCCCCCTTGTGAAATCTTCATTCCCAAGTAAAACACAGAAGCTGTCTCTTTCCTCATTTCTGTTCTGTTTATGTTTTAGGGTAATTTTTTACATAACAGACCTGCAACAGGGCGGGGGACCTGCATAAAGTTGTTTCACATGTAGATACTTAACATACTACTACAATTCCACGGGTCCGAGAGGAAGTTTCTTTAATGCGGGAGGGTTGCATGTGAGACAATATCATTGTTTTGTTTTAAGACTCCCAAAGAGGATCATGTTGATCTATTGTGTTGGTGGGAAGAGCATGAGAGAATATTTCCCAACGTTTCACTGGTGGTGGAATATTCTTGTTATTTAGGCGTCCAGCGCTGCCAGAGAGACTTTTCTGAGGCTGGATTTGTGATCCAGGAAAAGAGAACACAGTTAAAGCCTGGGACTGTGGACGATATTTTGTTTCTGCACAGCGATCTCTGCATCAAATACATTTCAGCTGTGCAAAATTCCAGAGAAATAAAAGACAAATAATTCATTGAACTATAATTTACATTCAATCAGCGATTGCGTTATTTTCCGTCTTTGACTGTTTGTTTTTTTTACTTTGAAAAAAATCTGAAATTCAATTTTTAATTTTACCTTCATTTTAGTCAATACTTAGTCCATTATATTAAAATGAATTATGTCCCTTTTATTTCTTTGAAATATTGCACAGCTGAAACTTATTTGTTACAGATATCTGTGCAGAAAGAAAATATTGTCCAAAGTCCCTGGCTTTACCTGTGTTCTGTTCCTAAATTGAAGAGAAATCTTTCTGGCAGCGCAGGATGCCTAGATAACGAGAACATTTAGTTTAGTTAGAGGAATATTCTGGCATGCTGTCTCAACACCATTCTCTCTGGGAGTCATGAACAAACAAAAGTATCGCATTTTTTACCTGCAGTGAAGAAAGTTCCACCAGATCCATGAAATTTATTTGATGTATTTTTCCATCTTGAAACGGGTATCAGCGACATTGCAGGACTCTGCCCTGTTTGCAGTCTTTTAAAACCTTGACGTATCTACTGCAAAGAATGCTGCAGCATCTGCGCATAAAGAAAACATTACTGTATAAGAAGCCAGTGTAAGGACTTTAGAACTGGGGTGATGTGCTCTACTTTCCTGGTTCTAGTGAGGAACACAAGCAGCAGCGTTCTGGATCAGCTGCAGCTGTCTGATTGACTTTCTAGGCAGACCTGTGAAGACGCTGTTGCAGTAATCAATCCGACTAAAGATAAACGCATGGATGAGTTTTTATAGGTCCTGTTACGACATTAGTCCTTTAATCCTAGAAATGTTCTTCAGGTGATAGAAGGCTGACCTTGTTATTGACCTTTATGTGACCCTGGAGGTTCAGGTCTGAGTCCATTACTACACCTGATCAGTAGTTTCTAGCTGTATTAACTGAAGCTGTGTGCTGAGTCTTGATCGTTCCTCTATAGGTCCAAAAATAATGAATTCAGTTTTGTTTCTGTTCAGCTGGAGAAAGTTATGGCACATCCATCCATTGATTTGTTTGAAGCATTTACTTAGGGTTTGGATGGGTTCAGAGTCACCTGGTGACATTGTAATAGAGCTGAATATCATCTGCATAGTTATAGTAGCTAATCTTATTGGTTGTTATAATCTGGGTTAAAGGGAACATGTAGATATTAAATAGGAGGGCCCCAGGATGGAGCCCTGGGGCACATCACATGTGATTTCTGAAAGAAAAATTGCAGACCCAGAGAGTCCGACCCAGCTCTCCAGTCATTCTAGTAATACATCATGATCAAAAGTGTCAAATGCTACACTGAGGTCCAACGGAACCAGCACTGAGGTTCTACCAGTCTGTATTTATGCGGATGTCATTGAAACATTTGACGAGGTGCTGTGGTTACCACGGAAACCAGACTGAAAAACATCAAAGCGGTTGGTCATTTTTATGAAGCTATTTAACTGCTGAAACAGCTTTTTCAATAATCTTACTGATGAATGGAAGATTAGAGATCGGCTTGTAGTTCTGCATTAACGTGTTGTCCAGATTATTCTTCTTTAGCAGTGGTTTAATAACTGTTGTTTTTAAAGCCTGGAGGAAGAGACCTGACAGGAGGGATGAGTTCACTATTTGAATCAGATCAGACCCAATGATAGGAAAGACTTTCTTAAGGAAAGCTGTGGGTAGGATATCAAGACAGGAAGAGGAGGAGCTTAATTGATGTACAATGTCTTCTAAGCTTTTGTAGTTTTGGTAGAAATGTGTTATCTCCAAATTAGTTTTAATTAGACTTGAATCAATCCTGTTTGATTGACCCACTAATTCTTTAGTTTTCTCACAAAAGAAGTTGGCAAGTTCATTGCAAGTGCCGATAGAGTTGAGTTCAGATGCTACAGACACATGAGAGTAGAACTGTAGGACTGTAGTGCAATGAAATGAGCTGTATAAAAACCAGTATTTGCAATAAAGTAACACTTTGAAATTAATAAAATCTGTACAACTAATGAATATGTATTCGATTACTCTGCCTAGTCATCTGAAAATTAATATGAGGAGGAAATGTTTGCAAAAGCCCATTTTGTGCCTCTGCCTAAATTTCTGGCATGACTGCTCAGTTTGTTTTGGGAAATGCCTCGATTCGCCATGAGAATCAAAATAATTCATGTTTTTGTTGTTTCATTTTATTTCCGTTTTACAAATGTACATAGGCAGGAGCAGTAAAATAATGACATATGTTGAAATGGTAATGTCACTACGTAAACAGTGGGGGAAAGGAATACTTCATCCCTGGCTGATTCTCCAGGTTTATGCTCTACATTTTATATGGGTTTCATTTTACAGTGGAGAAAAAGATTATCAACTAAATTCTCTGAAATTTTGCATGATATACAAGTTACAGTTTGGATTGAATTGGATCAAGTACTCCTTTCCCCCACAGTGCATCACTGTAATGTTTTGGCAGAGCAGAAATATCTGAATATGGAATGGGTACAGAATGTACAATAATGTCAGATATGATTATGGTAAGCAAATCCTGTAATGTCCACAGTAAAGTGTGAGCAAACTGTATAACATTGAAACCAAGACTTCCAACTACAAACTAAATCTTAGACAAATAAATCCCTTGACTGTAATTTATTTTGTTTTAGGTTTATGAAAAGCTCTTTACATCCACACTTTCTTATAGAACCACAAACATCCCAGTGGGAGATGACCACTCCACCCAGAAAGCCAATCTCCAACCCTGGCCTGTGATGCTTCTTTTAACGGTTAAGGATCAGTTAAAGCAGCAGCAAAACGCCAACATGTGATGCCTTTATAAAGACCATTCCACAAGACAGTTAAGGTATTAAAAGAATGAAGTGTCTGAGGAAAATGCTCCTGCCAGTCTAAACTCATCCTTCATCAGCACACAGAAGAGTCGCTGTGGTAAAGCCTTTGAGTAAGGTGCTGGTCGTGGAACACATGTTCGCAGCAGGATCTCCCGGCCCGCTGGAGGGGGGAAGTCGGGGATTTTTCTGCTTTCAGCACCTGGTTCCAAGTCGTCGTCCACTGGTGCTAAAAGAGAAGCCTGGAGGAACACAGAGGGCAAAATGTCTCAAACCGGGAATCAATAGATGATCTAGTAGTAGAATAAAACTATGAAGTCACATGTAGCACAGCTCTAACCTAAGCAAAGCCAATTCAAAAGCCATGTGTATTTTTAACCAAGAAATTAAGTCTTATACCCCTAGAATTCCTCATCATGGGTTTACAAGCTGGATTTTGTTGTAGTTTGCAGATTACTTAAATTCTTAAGCATAGGGCTGGGTAATATTGATTGATCACATTTTCTTATTATGAAGATTTAATTTTAGGAAAATCAAGAATATCGAAAAAACATTTCCACCAATGCATCTCTTGGGTTTCCATTCTTCAAAAAGGATGTCAGCCCGCCTAAGGCCTTCCATCTTGTTTTACAGCATGTATTTATTTGGACTTTGAATTCAGGTCAACTCCAAGAAGGGACAATTGAAATAATAGCTTAAATCTAAACTAAGGTTTAAAAAAATATTTTCGGTCATTTTTAATTTCTTTTTAAGAATAAAAAAAGGAGAACCCCCCCCCTCATCGATTCATATCAAAAATTTAATTTGGTATGAAAGAAATCATACATTTTATTTTTTATCCACATCGTCCAGCTCAATGTCTGATGACATGTTAAACATTTGAAAATAAATCATTCAATCAAAACTAACTGATATATCTTCAAATAGTACCAGGGAATGTTAAGACAATGTTATGGACAACCCTGAGCATCCTCTTCATGAGACAGTCATACAACAGAGCGTCTTCAGTCGGAGGCTTCATCAGTTTAGCTGCAACACAGACCGCTACAGGAAATCCTTCCTGCCCACAGCCATCATCATCTACAACAACTCCTTAAAGAATTAATTATATGAGCTATACCAACACTTAATGTCCCTCTGGGATCAATAAAGTATTTTTGAATTTAATTTACTTCAGCTTGTAAACGCACATCCACTCAAGCAGCAATGGCCGACAGAGTTTTAATTGAGCTGGAAAGCTTTTTACTAGAGCTCATAGAACCCTCTAAAAACGCATGGAAACAAACAAACAGCGTCTGTTTAGTTGTTCTCTCTGTAGAAGTATTTTTCCCTGTTTAAGAGCTTTTGGCAAAAACATTCAGCTAACAAAAGGTTTCTTGGAAGAGGGAAACATCTGCTTCTTATCCCACATATTCGTGCGTGGATCACATTGTATATCAGAAAGTGCAATGGGATGGTAAAAGAGAGTTTTCGGGAAAGACGGCACACGAGCAACGGGGTGCTGACTGATTGTCTGTGCTTTGAATCTGCCCAGAGACAGGCATCTGAAATCAATAAATATGTGCCAGGAAAGGCTCTGTATTTCATAGTATTTCTGGTTGGTCTCGGGGTCCTGGTCCTTGTCCCAGCCTTTTCTGTGCTGGTTTGGTAAAAGCTGGAGATGTGGTGATGGTCTAGGGGGCTCTGGTAGCGTCAAGGGAGGTGTGAAACTCCTTCAATATAAGTGGTTGATGAGAACTTACATAACTCTGTTCAAACTGAATCACTGGTTGCCTAACATCGCAGACACTTAGTAAATGTTTAAATGGAAAGGGGACTCTGTTTCACTGTGTATGGAACTGTCCCAAATTACAGCAGTACTGGAAATCAGTAATGCACACTTTGATTGTTGGAGTAAATGTACCTGTTGAAGCAAAACAAAAATCTCTGTATTAGGTATATATCCATTGTGCTTTTGAATTGTGTTTTTAACTCTAGAGAATAAAAATTTGATTGACTTTGGTACCCTGCAGGTCAGATTGCTAATATCTTTGTTTTGGAAAAAAATGGATGTAACCTTGGGTCATAGGTCAGTGAAGGAGATCGCATCATGTATTGCACTGGAATGACATACTTATACTGTCAGTGGAAAGGGAGTATATGTTGAAGAAATATGATTACCTTTAACTGAGCTTCTGAGATATGGAGGGAAATAATTTGGTGATGTCGGGTGCCAAGTTATGGGTGGCTGGGTTTTTTTGCGTACTGTATATTTATTTTATAATTTCCATTTGTTATTTTGGGGACAATGTTGCTTAATGTAAATCTGATGTTAATCATACCATTAACATTTGATTGTTTTGTAAAATAAAATCTATAAATGTATTGTTAAAAAAAGAGGGAGGGAGGGTTGTAATGTGGCTGTGTGAGTGTTGCAGATTTTCCACTTTGCACCTCCAAATGACAAATTTACTCATATTCCACTCAACACAAACACACTTACTTCAACACATAAACTCAGCAAAAAAAGAAACGTCCCTTTTTCAAGACTGTGTATTTCAACAATAATGTTGTAAAAAAACAAATAACTTTACAGATCTTCATTGTAAAGTGTTTAAACAATGTTTTCCATGCATGTTTAATTAACCATAATCAATTATTTAACATGCACCTGTGGAATGGTCGTTAAGACCCTAACAGCTTACAGAAAGTAGGCATTTAAGGTCACAGTTCTAAAAACACAGGACACTAAAGAGACTTGTCTACCGACGGTGAAAAACACCCAAAGAAAGATGCCCAGGGTCCCTGCTCATCTGCGTGAATGTGTATTAGGCATGCTGCAGGGAGGCATAAGGACTGCTGATGTGGCTAATGTCCGCACTGTGAGACTAAGACAGCGCTACAGGGAGACAGGAAGGACAGCTGATCATCCTCACAGTGGAAGACCATGTGTAACAACACCTGCACAGGATCGGTACATCCGAATATCACACCTCCGTGACAGGTACAGGATGGCCACAACAACTGCCCGAGTCACACCAGGAACACACAATCCCTCCATCAGTGCTCAGACTGTCCACAATAGGCTGAGAGAGGCTGGACTGAGGGCTTGTAGGCCTGTTGTAAGGCAGGTCCTTACCAGACATCTCCAGCAACAACGCCGCCTATGGGCACAAACCCACCTTCACTGGACCAGACAGGAGTGGCAAAAATGCTCTTCACTGATGAGTCACGGTTTTGTCTCACCAGGGGTGATGGACGGATTGGTGTTTATCGTCGAAGGAATGAGCATTACACCGAGGCCTGTACCCTAGAGCGGGGTCGATTTGGAGGTGGGGGGTCCGTCATGGTCTGGGGCGGTATATCACATCACCATCGGACTGAGCTTGTTGTCATTGCAGGCAATCTCAATGCCTTGCGGTACAGGGAAGACCTCCTCCTCCCTCATGTGGTACCCTTTATGCACGCTCATCCGGACATGATCCTCCAGCAGGACAATGCCACCAGCCATACTGTTCGTTCTGTACGTGAGTTTCTGCATGACAGCAATGTCAGTGTTCTGCCATGGCCAGCGAAGAGCCCGGATCTCAATCCCATTGAGCACGTCTGGGATCTGTTGGATCTCAGGGTGAGGGCTAGGGCCATTCCCCCCAGAAATGTCCAGGAACTTGCAAGTGCCTTGGTGGAAGAGTGGGGTAACATCTCACAGCAAGAACTGACCAATCTGGTCCAGTCCATGAGGAGGAGATGCTCTGCAGTACTTCAAGCAGCTGGTGGCCACACCAGATACTGACTGGTACTTTTGATTTTGAGCCTCCCTTCATTCAAGGACACATTATTCTATTTCTGTTAGTCACATGTCTGTGAAACATGTTTAGTTTATGTCTTATGGTGTTGACTCTTTTAGTGTTCATACAAATATTTACACACATTAAGTTTACTGAAAGTAAAAACAGTTGAAAGTCAGAGGACGTTTCTTTTTTTGCTGAGTTTAGTTTTAGACAAACACATGTTCACCAAATAACTGAAATGGTTAAATGTCATACAAACACAGGTTATTATCACATCAATGCGGCCTGGCTACCTTGATGATAGATCTATGTAATAGTCAATCATGCAATTAGAATATCATCTTCAGGTATCCTTTTTGTAGAGCAAAACTGCAACCAGTAGGGAACCAGATTGTCTATATGGCATGCATGAAATGCCAACACACGTGAAAAAAAAAGGAACATAATACCGGTAATGTTTAGGGTTACAAATGGAGTTACTACAATGACGGAGAGTCCTAACATGGTTAGAAATAGAATGTTGTGAGTGTCTGTTCGAAGCTGCTTACCCGCTGAGCATTTATAAACAGTCTATGGATGATTCTGCCGATGCGAGCCTGCCCAGCTCCAATGACCACCACCTCAGGTTCTTCCAGCAGGGAGGTAACAAATCTTAAAGAAACAGGACACTAACTGATCTATTCTTTGTTTTTAACAGAAATGTGGCTAAAGTAGTAGTGTGGTGAACTTACTTCTCTAGTTCATCTGCAGCTTCACTATTATCATCTTCTTCCTCATCAACAGCAAACTTGGCCTTGAGTGAGCGAGCTTCGGTGATGACTGTCTCCATAGTGACCAACTGGTTAATAAAATCCTGCATAGAGAAAAGGTCCAATGCGCATGCTGTCATAGTAGCATGAAGAAGTGAATAAGCCCCTTTTTTCCCAATTCATTAACAAGGACCGTCACAAGTTAGTCAAGTACTGAGGTCTGGACTTTGACTGGGCCACTGCAGCTGCCGGACAAATAGTCTCATGTAGACCAGAGAATACTATGGAATGTTGAGTTTATGATCAACCAGAGATGTTCACAGGTTATTTCTCCCCAAGTCACATCTCCAGTCTCTAATGAGCAAACGTAACATTTTCTCATCACATTTATACCATATAGCCTGAATCTAATCCTGGTTTGCTGAAGAAATTTATCTTAACCTTTTGACTTTTAATTCAACATGTAAACTGTGGTGAACCTCTTCTGAATAACGTGCTAAAGTATTAGAAATAATAGAAAAGCACTCAGAGAGCGCAGACCTCAACCAAGGCAGCTCAGCTCTCAAAAATGACAAGAAATAAAGGCTTGAAATATTTCACTCTATGTGTGACGAATCCATTTAATATTTGAGTTCCCTTTCTAAAATGAGCGACAAAAATATATAATTTTTTTTGCACATTTTGCACCCCCATGTACACTGCCCATCTGCGGCGGGATCACAGAAAAAGCTGTTTACACAAACTTCAGGTTGCATACAATGATGGTACCTTGCTGGTGCCAGTCAGCTATTCTTGTATCCTGGTATTCCTACTGTGCTTCGTCACCTCATGTACAGATGTATGTGTAGGCTAACGGACTCTGAAAGTATTATTCTGTCTGACCAACATGAAACTAAGTTCAACTCGTTTTTCTTCCAGTCTGTGGAAACACTGGTGGTGCTGCTTGTATGCATACAACTAATCTGGTCTGTGTTTGTTGGTCCCTTTATTCTTTTTACTATGGACCTCCTCGTGTCCAGAAAAAAAGTTTCATGATGGTGATGATGCATTTTTATTTTTAAATGATGTTCTAGGAAGTCCACTCCAGACCAAGAAGTACTGACCTCTAATTTCTTGTAGTCAAAGTTAACAGAGTGCAGCAGTTTGTTGGCTTGGCTTGTAGCTTGCTGAATGTTCTTTTCAACTGATGGGATGTTTTCTATGGACCCTGTTGAGAGAAAAATACAGAAATCCAAGTTAGAATGGAAACTTCCGGGCAATAACAGAGAGGATAACAGAGTTCGTGTAAGAACAAAAACGTTGCTATATTCAGACACAAACTGATGTGGTACAAGTCGTCACTTTCTGGTGGATGTGGGCAGGGCTATGTTAACCAAAAGATGAAAGTCTAACAGGTATCTATGAGCGATGTTCACATTAATACATTTACATACACATTCAAAATGTCAGTCCCTCAGTAAAGAAGCTGTGAAAAGAGGCAGCTTTGGGGATTCAATCTAAATGCACTGGCTTTCACATCCTTTCTTTTTCATGCATTTAATAATGAGATGCTGACATATACTCTTTGTTAGAAGCAGACTACAACTAGCACAACAAGAACACGTTAGAGATGGTAGGGGTAGAAAATGCATACAACAGTTAAGTGTAGCCCTTTTAATAAAACACTTCAAGGTTGGATAAAGGCAACTTTTTGCCATCTCATGCGCTCTGTGAAAGGAGCGATGCAGTGAGGGGGGTTGAAGTCAGCCCACCTCTGTTAGAACCCATCCATCTATCCATCCATTTTCTTCCGCTTATCCGGGGTCGGGTCGCGGGGGCAGCAGCCTAAGCAAAGAGACCCAGACTTCCCTCTCCCCAGCCACTTGTTCCAGCTCCTCGGGAGGAACCCCAAGGCGTTCCAAGGCCAGCCGAGAAACATAGTCCCTCCAGCGTGTCCTGGGCCTTCCCCTGGGCCTCCTCCCGGTGAGACGTGCCTGAAACACCTCACCAGGGAGGCGTCCAGGAGGCATCCTGACCAGATGCCCGAGCCACCTCAACTGACTCCTCTCGATGTGTAGAAGCAGCGGCTCTACTCTGAGCCCCCTCCGGATGACTGAGCTTCTCACCCTATCTCTAAGGGAGAGCCCAGACACTCTGCGGAGGAAACTCATTTCAGCCGCTTGTATCCGTGATCTCGTTCTTTCGGTCACCACCCAGAGTTCGTGACCATAGATGAGGGTAGGAACGTAGATCGACCGGTAAATCGAGAGCTTCGCCTTTCGGCTCAGCTCTCTCTTCACCACGACAGACCGGTAAAGCACCCGCATAACTGCAGATGCCCCACCAATCCGTCTATCGATCTCCCGCTCCATTTTTCCCTCATTAGTGAACAAGACCCCCAGATACTTAAACTCCTCTGCTTGGGGAAGGACCCCATCCCCGACCCGGAGAAGGCACCCCACCCTTTTCCGGCTCAAGACCATGGCCTCGGATTTGGAGGTGCTGATTCTCATCCCAGCCGCTTCACACTCTGCTGCGAACCGCTCCAGCGAAAGCTGTAGATCACGTTCCGATGAAGCCAACAGGACCACATCATCTGCAAAAAGCAGGGACCCGATCCTGAGGCCACCAAAACGGATCCCCTCAACGCCTTGGCTGCGCCTAGAGATCCTGTCCATAAAAGTTAGGAACAGGATCGGTGACAAAGGGCAACCTTGGCTGAGTCCAACTCTCACTGGAAACAAGCCCGACTTACTGCCGGCAATGCGAACCAAACTCTGGCACCGGTCGTACAGGGACCTAACAGCCCGTATCAAGGGGCCCGGTACTCCATACTCCCGGAGCACCCCCCACAGGGCCCCCCAAGGGACACGGTCGAACGCCTTCTCCAAGTCCACAAAACACATGTAGACCGGTTGGGCGAACTCCCACGCACCCTCCAGGACCCTGCTGAGGGTGTAGAGCTGGTCCAGTGTTCCACGGCCAGGACGAAAACCGCATTGTTCCTCCTGGATCCGAGTTTCGACTAGCCGTCGGACCCTCCTCTCCAGAACCCCTGAATAGACCTTACCAGGGAGGCTCAGAAGTGTGATCCCCCTGTAGTTGGAACACACCCTGTGGTCCCCCTTTTTAAACAGGGGGACCACCACCCCGGTCTGCCAATCCAAGGGAACTGCCCCCGATGTCCACGCAATATTGCAGAGCCGCGTTAACCAACACAGCCCCACAACATCCAGAGCCTTGAGGAACTCCGGTCGAATCTCATCCACCCCAGAAGCCCTGCCACCGAGGAGCTTTTTAACGACCTCGGTGACCTCAGCACCAGAGATTGGAGAGACCGACCCCAAGTCCCCAAACCCTGCTTCCAGATTGGAAGGCGTGCTGGTGGGATTGAGGAGGTCTTCGAAGTATTCCATCCACCGACCCAAAACGTCCCGCGTCGAGGTCAGCAGCACACCATCCCCACTGTAAATAGTGTTGGTGGCAGACCGCTTTCCCCCCCCCGAGACGCCGGATGGTGGACCAGAATCGCTTCGAAGCCGTACAGAAGTAGTTTTCCATGGCCTCTCCAAACTCCTCCCACGCCCGAGTTTTTGCCTCAGCAACCATCCGAGCCGCATCCCGCTTGGCCTGTCGGTACCTATCAGCTGCTTCAGGGGTCCCACAAGCCAAAAAGACCCGGTAGGACTCCTTCTTCAGCCTGACAGCATCCCTTACCGCCGGTGTCCACCAGCGGGTTCGAGGGTTGCCGCCGCGACAGGCATCGACCACCTTGCGGCCACAGCTTCGGTCAGCCGCCTTGGCAATGGAGGCGCGGAACATGGTCCACTCGGACTTAATGTCCCCCGCCTCCCCCGGGACGTGTTCAAAGTTCTGCCGGAGGTGTGAGTCAAATCTCCTTCTGACAGGAGACTCTGCCAGACGTTCCCAGCAGACCCTCACAACACGTTTGGGCCTTCCAGGTCTGTCCGGCGTCCTCCCCCACCACTGGAGCTGACTCACCACCAGGTAGTGGTCAGTGGACAGCTCAGCCCCTCTCTTCACTCGAGTGTCCAAAAAATGCAGCCGCAGATCAGATGAGACTACGACCAAGTCGATCATCGAGCTGCGGCCTAAGGTGTCCTGGTGCCAAGTGCACATATGGACGCCTTTATGCTTGAACATGGTGTTTATTAGGACAATCCATGACGACCACAGTAGTCCAATAAAAAGACACCACTTCGGGTTCAGACCGGGGGGGCCATTCCGCCCAACCACACCCCTCCAGGTCTCACTGTCATTGCCCACGTGAGCGTTCAAGTCCCCCAGCAGAACAAGGGAGTCCCTGGGAGGAGCACTCTCCAGCACTCCCTCCAAAGACTCCAAAAAGGGTGGGTAATCTGATCTGCCGTTTGGCCCATGAGCACAAACAACAGTCAGGACCCGTCCCCCCACCCATAGGCGGAGGGAGGCTACCTACCCTCTCATTCACCGGGGTAAACCCCAACGTACAGGCGCCGAGATGAGGGGCAACAAGTATGCCCACGAGAGTCCAACCCCTCTCGAGGAGACGGGTTCCAGAGCCAGAGCCGTGCGTCGAGGCGAGTCCGACAATGTCCAGTCAAAACCTCTCAACCTCGCACACCAGCTCCGGCTCCTTCCCCACCAGAGAGGTGACGTTCCACATCCCGAGAGCCAGCTTCTGCAGCCAAGGATTGGACTGTTGTGTGTTGTGAATTAGTGCTATATAAATAAACTGAGTTGAATGTCTAATTGAATTGAAGAGTAAGAAGGTAGGAAATAGAATTTAAATATGAACCTGAGTTCGTCCACTATTATTGCTTTGAGAAGAAGGATACGGGGAGACTTCCGACGTAGGTTTTAGTTGATGCTAGACCACATCGTCTGTTGTCCTGCACTGCTGGTTTAATTTCTCAAAACTTACACCTGTGTGGGATATCAGCAGTGACGGCTGGTATAAGTGGGCTAGTAGGGCTAAGCCCTCCCTTGTGTTTAGAAAAATAAAAAAATAAAATTTTAAAATAGCTATCTATTATACACAAATGAAAAAAATGCATCACATTTTGTAAAATGTACCCAATTGGTGCCTGACCATCTCAAGAAAACCGCAAAATCTCTCCAAAGGGCTAACTTTTCACAGCCCAAACAGCCCCCGTTATATTCAATGCAGCTAGCGGTATGGAGTGATTGACAGACTGCTAACCTCGCCCCCTCAATTTGCTGCTCATTGGGGCTAATTGTGTTCAGCCCAGAGTTAGACCAAGGCATCAGGCTTTAGCTGATTACAATGGACAATGTGTGGTTTGTGGGTGTGGTTTGGCGTAGACAGACCGGGCACAATGGCTGCAGCAGCGAGCAAAATGGGCATTAATGAGGTGGATTATTTAATATCTCACTGGTTTTCATCGATGTCTCTGGAAGAGAAAATGGAAGTTAAGAGGTTGGGGGCGGATAGACCAACGGATATTCAAATCCAACAAAAGGAAAAGTGGCAAAACCGACGTTTTTCTGAGACGGATGCGGGCTGTAGAGTATGCTTCGGTAGCAGATCAGTGCTGCAAAATAATGATCGAACTGTCAAAAGCTCGATTTGAGAAGGCCCGACACGTGAACTCATTTGAACTGGTTAACCCCGATCTCTTTACGGATTTTAAAACCAACTTTCCATAGCAGCAACTGGACGCTACAGCAGTGCGGAGTTCGCAGGGTTAACTTCTGCCCTGTCACTATTAAGGATGCTGACACAGAACAATCTTCAGAGCACTTTTTCTGAGACCCTTAAATTAACACAGCCATCACAACCACAATGAAATCTGTGGAGTCAGAAAGGTGTTTCAGTACACTGAAGAGGATCAAGTCGTTTCTCCGCAGTAACATAGGACAGGATAGGTTGAACGCGCTGGCTTCACTTTCCATTGAGCAGCAATTCATCCATCAATCAATGGACTTTAACGAGGCAGTTACAGATTTGGGTATGAAAAATGTCCTCCTTTTTCAGCTGATACTCCTGCAGTATCAGTGCAGGATTGTTGCGTTATGATCGCGTTACTATCAGCTTAAGAATTTCGGCCGCAACATACGTCATTACGTCCCTTGTCCTGACGTAGAGAGTGAAAACACCCCTGCTCCAAGCGTTCATTAACTCTCTGCATTCGTGAATCTATCCACCAGGAGGCGCAGAAGTGCAAGCCTCTGTAGTCTGTAGATTCGATTACACAGCCGGTGGGCTGACGCCGTGCATCTGCTTTAGTTTTTGAAAATAATAATTTCCTTTGAGGGAACCCCTGGATCATTTAAATTTTTTAGCTTTGTCTTTATCAGATTTTGTTTGTTGGCACTCTTAATTCTTGCAATATTTTTAATAATCATAGATTAAAGACAAAACAAAACACAAAATCATCATTGAGGGGAAGAACATTATCAATTGTTTTGACTTCAAAGAAAATAAATGATGTAGTATAGTAAACCTTTATATTTTGTTAGGGAAGTTTCATATCCATAAATGTAAATTTCAGAACTCTTCACCATCATTTAAGTTATTTTTGATAGAGGTGGATTATTATTTTAAGTCTCTTAATTTAATTACAAACAAGAAATGTATATCAGTAATGAACATTCAGAAATGTTTAACGGATAATATGTCACTATAACTATATTTCTCATGGGATACGTTATTGTTATAACGAATGTGAGCTGGAAAGACTGAAATGTTGTTGCTACAATTTTAAATAAAGATTTTTTTTAAAAAGCTGTTCGTCTCAGAACATCAGCTGATGTAAACAATGCGGACACGTCGGAAAACCTAAATATCATGAGCGAATTAAGGACCTTACGTTTGAAGGTGATTATTAACATTGCTCGAATATGCTAGCTATGCTATTTATTTGATGTATAACTTTGGCGAGGTTTATTTTGTGTAATGTTAGGTCTTGTTAACTGGCGTAAGTAATTAGGCCTAGCAGATTTATTACTGCTCACTACTACCGCGGATGGTATTTTTGGGTGTATTTCTGAACTGATAATTGTATAGACTAGTAGTAGTGAGGCTAATAAGTGACTGATTTATTAGACATATTGTTGGAGAGTTAATTTTAGCATTTTTAACATCAGTCAACTGTTAAATGAACTGCTAAAGAATACATTTACAGGAACAAGTTTGCGGCAGTCTCCGAAGTTTGTTTCCAACTGCATCAAGTCCTACAACCCAGGCCGGCTGTGTACACTGCTATAAATATACTTGTGGAAGATGCAGAAAGGACTTTGAGTGGGAGTGCCAGAGATGTGCCAACGAGAACTGAAACAGTGAAACATGGGTCACTCCGTCACACACACACACACAATGGATATTTGTATAGATAGAAAGATAAATATCAAAAACTGTAGGAACATGCAAAATATAGTCAGCAGAAACAGGTTGGAAGGCTTTTACATCACTTAAACGTTTTCTATTAATGTTTGAGAATATAAATGATGTTCTACAAGCCATTTCTCTTTTCAACCGCAGCAATTTCCTAATGTTGTGAATCTGTTCACATATTTGGCAATAAAACCTTCCCGATTCTGATTCTCTTTTACTTTGTTAAAGTTATTTATTATAACACTAAAATAAACAGCGTTTTTCAGTGTTGAACTCAGGAAGGTGGATTTTTGTTTCTAGCAGACAGAACTTTGGGCGACGTAAAACAATGAAAGAAAATAGTATTTTATAGGAGATTGTGAAAGAGTCGTTTACTTGCAGAGAACAATTTATATTGAGTGTCATTCTTATATGAATCGAGTTTACACAGACGTGACAGTTTTCTTATTAAGCCGACCGTGCGACACCGTGTTAGAAAAATAAATATTTATTTCTGTGGTAACCCACAAACAGAACGATGAAGTAAAGACACTTGGTTTTCACTTATTCAAAGACAAAACATCACTAGTTCAACGTGTTGTTGGTTGTGATTGTGGCGGAGTCACGTGGAACAGCGCTTCCTTCTACGTGTGCGCTCCCGACGCAGGGGATACAATTTCTGACGGGGATAACTACCTTTGCACGACACCGGCATTAGCTCATAAGAAGTTTCTTTTCTGAGCTGTTCTGTATGGTTAAAAAACAAAATAACAATTCAGAAACAATTCGGTATGAGTTAAAAGGAATTTTTAAATAGACTGGTTCTGAATGAGGACTTTAAGACAGGCAGCCGCTCTCCCATCTTCCTGGTACTGCGTACCACCACAGAATCTTTAACGGTACGCAGTACCGGACCGTACCGGCTTACTTTCACCCCTGGTTATAAACTGCCTCCAGAACCCAGTTAACGTACAAAAATCTATTCAACAAAAATAGTGATAGCTTAAAGTTAAATCTTTTTTTCCCCTTAGCCGAGCTTTCTCTGTTTAAAACGTCAGGACTAATAAAAATAAAATTTCCGGCACCATTTAAAAAATGAAATTATAAAAATAATTATTTTGGATGATCAATTTAATTAAATATATTACACAGACTCAGGTCACACGTAAACAGATATTTTTAAGGAAGATAGTAGGCTAGATTAAAAAAAGGATAAAAAAAAAAACTTAATTTAGGCTAACTATTTCGTTTAACTGGAGAAGATTAGTTAAGGAATATCTACGGTTACTAGGCAATATGGAACTGGAGTAATTTGGATGGAGTATTAAGGGATTATTATGGGAAATTATTAAACACCGGTAAACACTATGGCCACTCAGTAACCGTCCGTGCACTTCATTGTTTATTCTTGTTTTTGTCTGTTTAATTCCCTACACTCTTGTTTCGTCATTTATGTGAAGAAGTGTATCCTACCAAATCGGTGCTATTCTTTTACCTGCCAAAAAACTGACTAATTAATAAACAACATGAACCTTATAGGAGTTTCAGGTATTTATTCACAGAAAACATGCATAAAGAACATGTGAAAATGTGTGTTTCTTCTCATGGCAAAAGTCCCACAATAGGATTTCTGAGGGCGCAGCATATGGTGACAAGCAGTTCGCTGCTGCTTTGTTATCTGTGGGCCATCGTTTGGTCTCCACTTTGGAAAAAGCCGAGTGTCTCAGGCACGTGGGGCTCTTGTGGCGACATCCTTTGGTGACAGCCTGCAATTACACACTTTGAAAAAATTAAGCCCGCCGCTTGGGAAAGTGGGTGTGTTACCCTGTGATACAATCCGCTGATAGTCAGCTGGCAACTGAATTATCTTCGGTTGAAAGACGACTGCGAGTTGGCGAAAAGCGGAAATTTTTCATACCCAGGTCTGTATTATCATTTTCATATCCCAGAAAGGTCGTCGAAGTGAGCTGCTCTTTAAATAAGGTAGGCCTCATTAAAACACTTTCTAATGCTTGTTTTTTAATTATTATTGTGATTAGTAATTGTCTTAAGAGTGTGGTGCAGGGATATACAGTTTTTTTTTAAGAAAAAAAATCAGCGGAATAAATTGTTTATTCCTCCATGGAGGCTTTGCGTTGTTGGAATCTAAACTGCAGCATTTTAATATATGACTGTTAGCCCATCCTACAAATATAACCACCAGCCACCACTGGATATCAGTGTATTTACCTGTAATTTATGAATAATGATTTTTTTGTCTTTATGATGAAAATCTTTTGTTAAAGCATTGTAATTTGGCATAACTAACCCTATTACAAAGATTTAAGACAGCGACAAACTGTAAATGTAGAGGTCTGCTTGTAACCCAGTTTTATCTAAAGCCGTTTTCAGACAGAAGTTCTGGAAAATTTTCGCGGACAATTCCATCCGGTCTTTAACCGGAGTTGTGTTTTCAAACACGCCACTTTTTCCCGGAACATTGCCTTTCGGCTGCTTTCACACAGCAAGAAATGTACCAGAGAATCCTGATGAATATCTGTGGGGTGGGGGGTGCGGGGGGGTTCTAGGTTAATAGTACGTAAATTTAGTGCGGCGTGCGTACATGTCATTTCCACAAACAAATGCATAATTGCAAAGATGGTAGACGAAACAGCAGATCTACTCGCAGCGCTCGTCTTTGTGATGTGTGCAATTTTGCGCACATGGAAACGCTTAAGAGACATCGATGAAAAAGCTGAAAGGAAAATAGTGACATTTACGTCATCAATGTGTGCGCTCACAGCGTTCCCTGCCCCTCTCCCCTTTCTCCCACCACCCCACACCCCTCCAGCTTTCGCGGAACATTAACTGACTGTCTGAATGCAAACCCCATACCGCGAAAAGTCCGCTCTTGTTACTAGGTCTTCAGCCGTAAAATTACCGGTAAAGGGTATCAGGACAAAGTCCGGAAGATTGCTGTCAGACACAAAAGCAAAACAGACGAAGTCCAGAAAATTACCGTTTTTCATGGCCTGTTTGAAAGGGGCTTAACTGACAACACCTGTTTTGTCAAGTTGGGTTAACTAAATAGCACTTCTGTATTTTCTTTGTCCAGCTGACTTGACTCAGTTTATTTCCCCAAAAGAATCATAAAATTGAACAGCATTGTGAAATCAAGCTGAATCATATTGGGTCAATTCATCATATTTCACAAGGCATCAAAAATGAATCGGATCGTTGGCAGTGTACCGAGATACACAACATACTGGCTACAGCCCAGAGATGCACAATTCTAGTATTTACTGTCACATGTTGGAAAAACAGACATAACAGAAACAAGGAGGACTCACCTTCATGCTTCAGTTTCACAATAGCAGCATGAAGCAGGCAGGGCAGCAGATGACGAGCCAGGTCTCCGGGCTTCAGCATTGCCAAATAATGCAGCACCTGAAAAAAAAAAAGTAGTATTCATTTGATGTACTTTGATTTTTACATCCAGTATTGTTTTTGTGGTCTTTATAAATACCGCAGTGTTTTAACAAAGTCGGTGTTTTACTAGACTAGAAGAGCTTGACTTGATTATGAAACAAAGTAGTGTACCCTTCACCAAACACAACTGCTTTTAATTGATAATGGAGGAAAACAAATTCCCTCCTCTGCTCAAATCTGATTATTTTGGACATTATTATTTTTTCTTTGTTACATTATTTACAGATCTGCATATGAATGTTGTTTAGTTTTTTGGATGGACTCCCAACATTGAAGATCATTAGCTTCCCAGAGAGCAGTAAGGGCACTTTGTGATAGTAACAAAAACAGTAAGATTCAATTTACTTTATTTATATAGCGCTGATTCACAACAGATGTCATCTCAAGGTACTTTACAAGAAAAATCATTTAAACTCAATCATACAAATATTCCAATGAGTTTAACGTTTTCCATCTAAATAATCCCAGCAGATTCCATTGGATCGTTGACTTGAGCTTGTGTCCCATTCGTGCAGACTCCAACCACAGCAATCCTTCATATTAAACAAGCATGTAGTGACAGTAGAGAGAAAAAAACTCCCCTTTAACAGGAAGAAACCTCTAGCAGAACCAGAACCTGGCTCAGTATGAGTGGCGATCTGCCACGACCGTCTGGTGGTTTGACAAGACAGAGCAGAGACACAGAAAGAACAGAAGAACTGATGTAAGAGTACTTTCTATATTAAAGAAAGTAAAAAGTTGATAACAGGACAGAGAGGATGTTCAGTTACAGGGGAGCATCATCCCTGTCGATGCCCCCCGTCCAACAAGGCATTGTAGCTAAGCAGGATACCAGACCAGGTGGAGATTCTATGGAGAGAAAAACACTGAGAAAACAAAGCTAAACGTTGAAATAACAGCAAATAATACAACTGGAGAGTAGTAGGAGAGAAAAGTAGCAGAGTGAAGAAAAGTGGTAGATCTGTCCTCTAGCAGTCTAAGCCTATAGCAGAATAACTACAGAGATAGCTCAGGATGACCTAAGCCACTCTAACTATAAGCTTTATCAAAAAGGAAAGTTTTAAGCCTGGCCTTAAAAGTAAGTGTCTGCCTCATGCAGGCCCGGCACCATGGGCGGGCCAGCCCATGACAGATTACAATGCTTCATACAAATGTATTGGCCCAAGACAACCAACAGAGGGTGCATTAGGTTACTAATCGGGAGTTTTGGAGGCGGTAAAAGATAACACTTTGGTACAGTAGTTTGCTAAAATGAGTCCCTTAGACATTCTGGTCCACACTTCTTAGCAGTTGGTGGCAGTAACGCATTAATTCGTTGTTTGCCAGCCGTGAATAATTATCAAGAAGAAGCAGAAGCGCTATTAAGAGCATGCTAACTGGTAGTCATGATGTAAACATTCGGGGAAATACACGCAAGAAAGGAATTTACATAGGTTTTTAGCGGCAGAGTTGGATTGAGGAAGACTTGTGGACTAAGTACTTTATTGGAGGACATTAACCGCATGTAAAAGGATTATTTTTGTTTTCTTACCCTATAATGGCTCTGTTGATGTGCAGAGGCTGCTAAGAACAGTGAGTTGGACATTACATTATTTTTCTTTCTGAGTGTATTAGGACAGTTTAAGCAGCGAGTAGCGTCACTGATCAAAGCAGAAGAAAAATTTGAGAATCGACATGGAAGAAGCTTGTTGCTGTGTTTTCTGTTTGCTGTTATTAACTGGTTTAGAGCAACTCTTCTAAGTTTACAAAGCCGGTTGTTTGGTAACGTCTGCTCATTTCCCTCTGAATCAGCGCGACTTGAACGACAATGATCTTCTATAAAAGGAAGATGGCTCACTCACATACACAGTATGATTGTGACAGTGGCTCAACCGCGGCTCCTTTTGGAGAACACAAATGTTCTGACCACCGATCTAGAACAGAGCGATCGTTTGGAAAAACACCAAGACCTACCTCAGCCAGTCCCTTTTTAAACGATATACAATATGAATATGTACATAAAAAGAGTGTCAAAAAGGGCTGTTTTGACACGGAAATATTTAAAACACTGCCAACGGGAGGTAAAAACATTAGGGGGTTAAGTAAGATAAACGGAACAGATGAGTTTTGAGTCTGGATTTGAACAGCGGGAGAGAGTCTATGGCACATAGGTCAGGGGGGAGAGAATTCCAGAGCTGGGGGGCAGAGCGGCTGAATGCTCTGTGGCCCATGGTCACAAGTTTAACGGGTGGAACAGAGAGCTGTAGAGTAGAGGAGGAGCGGAGAGTGCGTGCTGGAGTGGCAACATGAAGAAGGTCAGAAATATAGGAAGGGGCCAGGCTATGAAGTGCTTTAAATGTAATGAGGAGTATTTTAAAGTTGATTCTTTGTATTATGGGAAGCCAGTGAAGTTGTTGCAAAGTAGGGGTGATATGGTGAAAGGTCGGAGTCCGGGTTATGATCCGAGTTATGGAGGAGCTGCAGTTTCTGGAGGGATTTATTGGGAAGGCCGAAGAGAAGGGAATTGCAGTAGTCAATCCGGGAGGTGATGAGGCTGTGCACGAGGATAGCAGTGGTGTGGGGGGTGAGTGAGGGATGGAGAATAGAGAGATATCGCGCAAGTGGAAGTATGCAGATCGAGTGATGCTGTGGATGTGTGACCAGAAAGATAATGTACTGTCGAGGATGACGCCCAGGCTCTTGACTTGAGGGGAAGGAGAAACAGATGAGTTATTAAAGACTATTGAAGAGAAATTGGATTTGGGGAGAATTGAGGGGGTACCTATGAGAAGGACTTCTGTTTTAGAACTGTTAAGTTTGAGAAGATTGGCGGAGAACCAGGAATGAATTTCTTGTAAGCAGAGGGTAAGGAAGGATGGAGGGAGATACTCGAGTGGTTTAGTGGAGGTAGAGCTCGGTGTCATCAGCGTAGCAGTGAAAATTGATTTTTTATTTATGGAATATGTAACCGGTGGGAGAATGTAAATGATGAAGAGGAGGGGTCCCAGGACAGAGCCCTGAGGGACACCGGCAAACACGGGGGAGGGGTCAGACCTATGGGATTTGAGTTGGATAAACTGTGTGCAACCAGATACATATGAAGTGAACCAGGCGAGGGGGGTGTTGGTTAAGCCGATGGAGGAGAGTCTGTCAAGGAGGATGGAGTGAGAAATGGTATCAAACGCTGCTGTGAGATCAAGGAGAATGAGGATGGAGAGCAAACCAGAATCGCAAGCTACAAACAGGTCGTTGGTTATTTTAAGGAGGAATGTTTCAGTGCTGTGGAGGGGGCGGAAACTGGATTGAAAATGTTCATAAATATTATTTGAAGTGAGATGGGTATGGAGTTGAATAGCCACTGATTTTTCTAGAATTTTGGAAACAAAGGGAAGGTTTGAAATAGGACGAAGGTTATTGAAATTAGTGGGATCCAAACCATGTTTTTTTAGGATGGGTGTGATTATGGCTGTTTTGAATGACTGAGGGACAATACCAGGACATGAGCGAGTTGCAGAAGTCAGGGGATTGTATGTGATGGGGAAGAGAATCAGGGGGTTTCGTTATAGTGGTGAGGAGTGAGAAAAGGGTTTTGGAACTATGTTGATTTGAGTGAATTAAACCAGAGTAGTAGGCAGATTTGGCAGAGGAGAGGTGATTATTGTATTGAATGACATGGTTATTGTGCATTTCTTTATGTACAGTGAGACCAGTTCTATTGTAGAGTCGTTCAAGTTGGCGTCCTTTAGATTTTAGTTGACGGAGGGCAGGGGTGAACCAGGGTGCAGAGCGAGCGAAGGAGACAGATCTGGACTTCAGTGGAGCATGGGTGTCCAAGAGGTCATGGAGCGTGCTGTTATAGTGGAGAATGAGAGCATCCGGAGAGCTGTTGGGATAAATACTGAGGAGGTTATTGATGTCTGAGGAGAAGGTGGAAATGTTTATGTCTTTTACTTTGCGAAAAGAAATAGTTCGGGGGAGGATGATTTTAGAGAGGGTGAGATTAATGTTAAAAGTAATGAGCACATGGTCGGAATAAGGAAGTGAATGCCAGAGCAACAAACCAAGTCCAAAATGTGATTTTTACAGTGAGTTGGAAAATGTATAAATTGTTGCAAATCAAAACTGTCTAAGCAGGATGAAAACTCTTTAGAGAGAGTATTATTGGTGTTGTCCATATGGATATTAAAGTCACCAAGGAGAATAGCATTATGAGCCAGAGATGAAAAATGTGTCTGCAGCTGAGAAAAGTCTTTCATAAAGTCCTTGTTCTGTTTTGGTGGGTGGTAGATGATGGCAATAACTGTAGGAGTAGGTCCAGGGAGAAGGGAGGCAGAGTACTCGAAGGAGGAGAACACAGGAGCAGCAGACACAGGAACGACTTTCCAACTCTCGCGGTGAATCATTGCGAGACCTCCGCCCAGGCGGCCGCACGTACGGGGCTGGCAGATGTAAACAAACCCGGGCGGAGTAGACTCGTTCAGAGAGGTCATTAGGCTGCTGCCAGGTTTCAGTCAGACACAGAAAGTCAAGCTAATGTTCAGCGAGGAAATTCTGAATGAGATGACCTTTGTTGCTGAGGGAGCAGATGTTAAGAAGGTCGAAATTGATGGTGGTGGAGCTACTCTTGGCCGCTGCGGTGCTAGCCGACTTAGCTAGGCAGGCCAGAGCACTGTGATCAACATCCCGATGTGGGCGGCGGTAGCGGCGGCGTGTAGAGGACCAGATAGACTTTGTATGATGGGAGTTGTTGTACTGGAACTTACGGCGAGATCCACGGTGGGCGTATCTCCGTCGGGGCTGGAATACAATGTCCGGGGGGCTTGACATCCCCCCGGACCAGAGCCCAGGTGGCAGAGAGGGAGCGGAGACATGGTGCAGAAGTTTTAAGAGTTCAGCAGCAGAGTATTGGAGGAGTCCATCGGTATGCAGGTGAAGAAGGGACAGAATGATCCAGATAATGGCAAACCAGCGTCTTGTTTGGTGGATCCACATCGTTGCCCAGGAAGGGAATCTGACAGCCAGGAGTCTCAGGTAGGAATATATCCAGAACGGTCGCAGAAGCGACTAACAGTAGGAGACTTTGTAGGAGGAGCCTGTAGTCCTTATAATCTCTGAAAAATCACATGCGATATCACGAAGACAGTTTATTCGGCCAATTTGGTGAGCAGCGGCAGCAAGCAACAAGTAACCATTGAGTGTGAAGAAGATTGATCATTTACATGAACTGGAATCTGTGGGACAAATAGGATTTAAACCAGCCTAGTGCTGTTCCTTTGATCTCTGCAACATGTTCAAGCCTTTCTAAGAGAATATTATGATCGACTGTGTCAAAAGCAGCACTGAGATCTAACAAGACCAGAACAGTTACAAGTCCATTATCTGAGGCCATGAGAATATCATTAGTAACCTTCACCAGTGCTGTTTCAGTGCTATGATGAGCCCTAAACCTGACTGAAACTCTTCAAACAGCTCGTTACTGTTTAGATACTCACAGACTTGATTAGCAACTATTTTCTCAAGGATTTTGGATAAGAAAGGAAGGTTAGTAACAATCTGTAAAGGAGGGAAGGTTTTTTAAAGGTCTTGTTCACTGATGTTGGGACACACACAGCCATTGGGTGGCGCTAACCCACATTCTGGCTCCAACAGGAGAAGAAAAGGACCAGAGTTTTTATAAGGGCTCAGGGTCCCCAGAGCACTCTCTCTTCCGCTTAGGCTTTCGGCCAGACAGAGAGACGCCAGAAAATCCAACCTTCGATGGAGAGAGGAAAGGACGCGAGTTTCTGGGAGAAATTCACTCTAAGGACGACAAAGACTGCTGATCGATTAGGTGAATGCAAACCACTGATGAGATAAACCCCACTGTTCTGCCCTGAGCCCTGCAGAAGCTTTCTGAATTACAGACGTTGCTGTGAGGAAGGGCCCGCTAATAAACTACTGCATGCCACAGAGCCGCGTCCAGACTCAAGACATTACACCCACCGTGACAAAGTCTGGGATGAATGCTGGGCTGGAAAGCTGCAGAGAAACGTACTGTGTCAATGAAGGAAGGTGGAGCTGATCGCTGTTTAGCCAAGCCGGAGGAACGACGCGACGTCCCAGCTCAAGGTTACCTGCACGACAACAGCCATAAGGCCTCCCACTGCTAACCGACTGCAACTATTGTTAGCCTGCCGGCTAACGTTGTTTAGCTTCTCCCATCATCTACGGAGCAACCTGGAGAACTTTAACAGTTCAATAAGGTCTGTCAGCCAGCACCTGGACACCAATCTGTACCAGCTCCTGCCAGACCAAGCATCCCACAAAGGCCAGGGCCAGTCCAACCCGCCAATGAACCGACCATGCACGATGCACACAGAACAGGTGATCGAACGAGCAGACGCTGGATCCGTATCCCACCGAGCCACCGAACAGGTACCATCCAATAATCCCAAACCTGGCACCCCCGAAAGACCAACCAACAAAAGGGAAAACATCAGCCCAGCACATTGGCCGACCGACACACCGGTCCACCCAGGCCCGGTCAGGCACTTACCGGGTCCGAACCAGATTGACCACACACCCCATACACACTTCATGCTCCCAGGTCCAGTTACCGATGCCCCAGTAGAGCAACCAGCCCCCGGACCTAGGAGATGGACCTTCTAGGACGGACACAAGCAGACCGCCAAGGGCCCCATAGTGGCGAAGCAGCCCACCAGCCTAGGACCCCGACCAGACCACCTGTTCCTCCTCCGGACACCAACCCCTGATGGCCCGTAGCGAACAGGGGTGCGAAAAGACCCCTAGCCTCCATCCTCCCGCTCGAGTATGGTGTTAATGCGTGTTGTTATAATGTCCATTTAAAACAGAGGGGTGGGATGTGGGGTGACCAGCCACACATCCACCACCCCGAGCCCTCAGTGTCTATATGCCGTTTAACAGTGGGCACCAGCACCAGAGGTGAAGCTGATTGAACAGCTCACCCTCTGGATGCCGAAAAGTCTCCCCACCCCAAAGTCCCTACATGTGTGTCTCAGGAAAATGTTATAATTGGGACCCAGTCCGCCACGGGATAGCGAAGATGGAAACCCCTCCTCGCACCCCAGTGATGTGCCCATGCCCCAAGACCCTATATGAGTGGTAAAGTGATAGAGTGGGTGGACAGAGGTGTTCGGGGATGGGGAGGGAAGGACTGTTAGACAAAATGCCTTCCCAGGGAGCCAGCTCCCCCACTTGCCCCAATAGGCACCGCTGTTCACCAGGATCCACCAGGGGAGGGAAGCCTTGGTATGTTCAACCCGGGGCCCACGGCCACAGCACCACCAAGCCCCACGGACCCCAAGGCAGCCCCCCCAGCCACATCCCAGAAGGACAGCTGTACACACCTGACATTTGCTCTACTATCAGAACACAAAAGACACTAGACACCCAGGTTGAGTTCAGCCCTCCTCCTCCCGCACACGCCTCCCCCCCGTCCAAGTGCCCTCGTAGGGTGAGAACCCCTGTCGCTGAATAGCAACAGCCTCCCCGCCAGCAAAGGAGGCCCCCAGCGCCACCTGCGCACCGGAGGCCCCTGCACTAAAACTTTAAACTAATTGGAATGTTTTTATGATTGTATTGAAATAACTTTTCTTGTAAAGTGCCTTAAGTTGACATCTGTTGTGAATCGGCGCTATATAAATAAAGTGAATTGAAATGCATTTAGGATTTTACTTTCAGTGCCCACATGAATATTGAAATCCCCCACTCTAATAACCTTATCAGTATTTAATACTAAATCAGATAAAAAAATGTCAGATCTGAGCTAAGAATTTAGAGTAAGGGCCTGGTGGACGATACAAAACCACAAACAAAACTGGTTTTAATGTTTTGTAACTTGGATGAAGAAAACTAAGCATTACAAGTTCAAAAGAACTGTAGCTATTAATTGGTCTGGGATTAATTAGTAAATCAGAATGAAAAATGGTTGCAACTCATCCTCCACGCCCAGTAGTTCTAGAAATGTGAAAAATTAAATAATTTGAAGGAGTTGACTCATTTATACCGACATAATCCTCCTGCTGCAGCCAGGTTTCTGTGAGACAAAACTAATTACTATGATTGTTACTAAATGACTTGATTTGTGAAAGTCTTTGAGGACAGATCTTATGTTCATTAAGCCACATTTAATAGTTTTATTTTTCCTGTTTAGTCAAAGTCATACTTATATTAATGAGATTTTCATGATTTGCTCTTATTAGGGTTAACTTTAAATCCATTTGATTTGGGCTGGGGGTAAGACACTGTCTCTATGAGGTAATTGGGGGTAACAGAACAGAAACTGGAGAGAGGTGGGTGAAACTACGACTCTGCTTCCTGGTCTGAACCCTGGGTTATCAGTGTTTTGGAGGACTAATTAATCCAGCCAGTTTACTAGAAAGAAGAATGGTCCAAAGTGGGTTGGATGCCGTCTCTCTGGATCAGACCAGGTTTTCCTAAAATGTTCACCAGCTATCAATGTAGCCCACATTGTTTTCAGGACACCACCCAGACAACCATTGATGGAATGACAGCATGCGGCTAAACATGTCGTCACTGGTCTGATCGGGCAGGGGACCAGAAAAGATTAACGAGTCCGACATTGTTTTGGCAAACTTAGACACCGAAGCAATTTTAGTGACCTCCGATTGGCGAAAACGGGTGTCATTACCCGGTGAATAACAACCTTACTGTATTATCCTTAGCCAGCAGTTTCAGGTAGGATTTGATGTCGCCTGTTCTGGCCCCTGGCAAGCATTTGACTATGGTCAAGGTGTCCCTAATGTCACGTTTCTGACTATGGAGCTGCCGATTACCAGGGTCGGCTTCTCAGTGGGTGTGTCGCTGAGCGGGGAAAAATCTGTTAGAAACGTGGACCGGTTGGTGGTGGCCCATGGACTGGGTTCTAAAGCTATCCTTTCTATGTACCGTCACCCAGCCAGCCTGAGGTCCCGGCTGTGTGAGTTCTGTTGGAAGATGGCTAGGGGGTTCAGTCCTTGAGGGCTCTGCGCTGGCTAATGGGTCTCTGCTATCTGCCGGTTTTTCAACAGCGTCGAGCTGGGCCTCTAATTCCGATACCCTCGCCTCCAAAACTACAAAAATGTGACATTAATTACAGTTACCATTATCACTAAAGGAGGCAGGGAAGTAACTAAACATCTGACACAGAGCAAGAGAGAAGAGAAGATCTAGGCAGAGATTGAGAGACAGGAGAGAGGATTAACGCTAGCCGCAATGAAGCTAAGCTAACTAAGCTAGCAAGACTTTACCACGGCAAGAAAAACTGTGTGAAACACAAAGTTCCCAAAACGTAAAGTACACCAACAGAAAATAAGTTTTAGCATGCTTATGTATTAAAATAACTTAGAAAGGCCTGATCACAAAGAAAACTAGATCAATTAAAGAAAGTCTTAACACCGAACAGCTCCATGGAGTGCAATGACAGGAAATTAAGTAATATGGCTTACCCAGTCAGTCAGTCCAAAGATCAGGGAAGGATCAGGAAAATATGACCATAATAATCATCGATTCAATCATCCCAACTTTCAGCAGGTACATATATTTCTGATATTACGTATGTGATCACTAGAAAAGCATCTTTTCTGATTCAAACTGATTCCCAGTGTTAGTTATCAACGTATGTTGGAGATAATCACCTTTTCTGCTTCCTTGGTGTCATCAAAGAGTCTTTTCTGGCGGCGTGCAGGTGTAACCCTGGCGGTGTCCCAGGCCTCCACCCACATGTTGCCTGGGATTTTCATTCTTGCGCTAAGCTCTCCTCTGAGAACAGTAGATCCCTTCTCATCAACCATCTCTTCTTCTACATAGTCCCTTGGAGAGTACCAGCGGACAAAGTCCTCCAAGACGCAGCCGGGATTGGCTGCCTGTAAAAAAACAAGAGGAGACAAAAAAAAAAAAAAAAAAAGTTATTTGAGGTGAAAAACTAGTCAGCTTGTATTACAGTCCCACCACTGATCCCTCTGCCTCTTTCCTGAAAATCAATCAATGCCTTTATTTGTCCCCCAGTGGGGCAATTAGTTTCGCAGCAGTAGGGGCACACAAACTTACAAAAAATATGTAAATACACAAATACACATAATATAATAAATAACATAATGCACATTCTGATCAAATCAATAATGTGTAAGCTACCTTTTTCTCCTGGCATTTAAAAGAGAGACAGCAGAAGGAACAAAGGAGTGTTAGACTCCAATTTGCTAAAACAAACAGATTCAGACCAGTGAACCTGATGGTAGAAACTGAAACTGTTGATATAAGGGATGAGAACAGTCAGACAAGATGGAGTTTGCTTTCTCAAACAGCTGTTTGTTGTAGAGATCCTGTAAAGTTTCTTGTGGAAGCCCAATAATTTTACTACTAACACTAACAACCTTCAGTAAGTTCCTTACTTACCCTCAAGGATTGAATACAACAAATAAAGGAGAACGTAACAACACACTCAATGAAAGAACAACAAAACATAGTCATCAAAGTAGAGTCAACTTGGAATTTAGAGAATTTCTAAGACAAAAAAGACGCTGCTGGCTTTTCTTATAGATCGAGTCAGTACTTTCTCAAATGTCAGCTTGTTGTCGAGGAAAGTGCCTAAGTACTTATAAGACTGTACAGATTCGATTGTCTGACCATCAATCACTGTGATGTCAGGGGAAGGCTGAACATGTCTAAAATCAATGCACATGTCCTTTGTCTTTAAAACGTTTAAAGATAAAAAAAAGATTACTGACACCATTTTAAAAAGTAATCAACCACAGGACCATGCGAAGTTTCAGTGGTATTCAACAGGCTCACCGTAACTGTGTCATCTGCAAACTTCCAAATATGAAGGTTTTAAAAAATGCTACGACAGCCATTTGTGTACAATATCTACAGCAAAGGAGAGAGAACGCACCCTTGTGGTAAGCCAGTAGATTTTACAGATACATCAAAAAATTGGCCATTTACTATGACTCTTTGTGTTCTGCATGTAAGAAAATCCAAAATCCAGTCAACAATACTACCTTCCAGACCGAAGTTATCCCTTAGTCTCTGGATTAGTAGGTGTGGCTTAATACTGCAGTGGGTCCATCAGGTGTTCAGTAGTTTTCAGCAGTTCAGCTTTGATCAGTTTTTCCAATGACTTCATAACTAATGAGGTCAGGGCTATAGGCCTGAAGTAATTTAATAATTTGGGATGTTTAGATTTGCCAACAGATATTATCTGGACCAGCACTTGTTCTTATTTTGCAGTGTTTAAAAGTTTTAACAACAGAATGTTCATCAAAAAGAGAAGAAGCTTGTTGTTTTGATTCCAGTGCTATATTTCTCAGCGTCATTTCATTATTGAAGGAATGAACATCAAATCTAGAGTAAAATTTGTTTAGTTCTTGTGCCAGGACCAGATCAGAGGTGAACCCATCTAGTGAGACCCTTTTCTTCACATTGTCAGTCAAACTGACCATAGACCTAATATTGTCCCATGCTGAACCCATATTATTATTGCTAAGCTTGTCTTCTAGTTTTCTTTTATAAGATAATTTAGCTCTCCTAATTTCCCATTTAATTTCCTTATGTACAGACATTAGCTCAGTAGAATTTCCATGTTTAAAAGCCTGTTTCTTTTTATTTAGTAGCACTTTAAGGTATTTGCTTGCCCAAGGTTTACCATTTGGGTAGGTTTTGACAGTCTTTACAGGAACAACAATGTCCTCACAGTAAGTTGTCCCGGAACTGACCACATCAGTGAGTTCGTTTATGTCTAAAGAGGATTCAGTAAACACCTCGCAGTCTGTGCTCTCCAGACAGCCCTGGAGAGTGGCCTCTTCTGAGCACACTTTGATGTTTCTAGTTGTCACCTTCCCCCTCTGAAGACATGTCCGATAGGATGGAACCAAGTACACACAGTTGTGGTTAGCTGAGCCGAGAGGGGGGAATAAAACTGATTTATATGCATTTTTGATGGGCCCATAACACTTGTCCAGAATCCTGTGTTTTCTAGTGAGGAAGGAAACGTACTGATAAAAGCTCCTGAGAGGTTTATCCAGTGAGCAGTAATTAAAATCTCCTAAAACCAAGTTAGGAGCGTCAGGATACTGAATTTCATGCACCGACTGAGAAATGAGCTCTGAGGTGTTTTTTTCATTCGCCTTTGGATGAACTTAAACGACAGTAACGAAGATCTGTGGAAATTCTTGTGGCAAATACATAGGGCATATGGCCAAGGAAAGCAGCTCCACATCCTTGGTGCAAAGTCTCTCTGTCACTATAACATTTTTACACCAGTGTTCATTTATGTACGAGCATACTCCACCTCCCCATGATTTCCCGGTAGTCGTGGACGTTCTGTCGGTACGGAACAGGATACCAAACCCGTCTATAACTAAATCCTCATCAGCGTCCCTTTCCCCAAGCCAGGTCTCTAAAAAGACCTTTTTATATGCATGTTGATGGCAAACGAGAGCCTGGACTTCGTCGGTTTTATTACGGAGAGAACGGCCGTTGGATAGGATAATTGAAGGCAGGGGAATGCGAGACCGGTGTTGCTGTCTCATACGCTCCCGCACCCCGCCTCTCCTGCCTCGCCTCCTTGGGCTACGTTCTGGAGCTCTGAAGTGGTCACCTTTCCTGAGGCCGGCAATTCCTCCAGATCAAGTATATACACTCTTTCATGTTCTGCATCAAATCTTTTTACATAGACCAGTTTTTTTTGTCTAAAGGGGAAATATTATGCCTCTTTTTAAACCAGTTAACATGTTAATGAAGTTCTTTGCACAAAATCTCTCACACATTAAGCAATGTCACCAGCTCAATTCTTGACTATTTCAGTCCCTTTCACGAGCTGTTTAAAGGGCTCTGTCACTTTTATGCAAATTAGCAGGTGCAAACCACACCCACTTTTCTTTCTGCATGTTGGCCACACATGAGACTGGGATGGAGATGGTTGGTGGGCTGGGTTTGACAGGTGAGGGACGGTTATATGCAAATTCTGCTTATTGTGATGTCACAATAAGGCACTATTTTATACAGCTTGTAGAAGCACCAGATTTCTGACAGCAAATATTGGCACACAAAAAATGGATGGCTTTTATTCATGTTTGAGGTGTTTATAGAGGCAGCAGAGACTCATATGGCAACACAAAAGGAGGAAAAAAGAAAAAGATATTTGCATATGTCCCTTTAACATTTTGTTGTTGAAATTTTGGTTGTTCGTTTTCAGTTTATCTATCTTCTAATGAATTTTCTCAGTTCCTGAATGTGAATTATTGCTCTTTTATAACCAATATTCAATTCAATTCAATTCAGTTTATTTATATAGCGCCAATTCACAACAGATGTCATCTCAAGGCACTTAACAAGAAGTCATTTCAATACATTTATACAAACATTCCAATCAGTTAAAAAGTTTCCTATTTAAGGAATCCCAGCAGATTGCGTCAGTCATTGGTGTGAGGTTGGGCCCCGTTGATGCAGACTTTCCAACCACAGCAATCCCTCATACTGAGCAAGCATGTAGCGACGGTGGAGAGGAAAAACTCCCCTTTAACAGGAAGAAACCTCCAACAGAACCAGGCTCAGTAGGAGCGGCCATCTGCTACGACCATCTGGGGGTTTGAGAAGACAGAGCAGAGACACAGAAGGAACAGAAGATCTGATATAAGAGAACTTTCTATGTTACAGAAAGTAAAAGGTTGATAACAGGACACAGTGGATGTTCAGTTACTGGGAGGATCATCCCAGTCGATGCCCCCCGTCCAACAGGGCATTGCAGCCAAGCAGGATACCAGACCAGGTATATCTTCGATGGGGAGAAAAACACTGAGAGAAAACAAAGTTAACAGTCGAAATAACAGAATGTACTGTAATACAACGGGAGAGTCGTAGGAGAAAAGGAAGTATCAGAGTGAAGAAAATTGGTAAGTCTGTCCTCCAGCAGTCTAAGCCTATAGCAGCATAACTACAGAGATAGCTCAGGATGACCTAAGCCACTCTAACTATAAGCTTTATCAAAAAGGAAAGTTTTAAGCCTGGCCTTAAAAGTAAACAGAGTGTCTGCCTCACGGACTAAAGCTGGGAGCTGGTTCCACAGGAGAGGAGCCTGATAACTAAAAGATCTGCCTCCCATTCTACTTTTAGAAATCCTAGGAACTACAAGTAAACCTGCAGTCTGAGAGCGAAGGGCTCTGTTAGGAACATAAGGAACAATTAGATCTCTGATGTATGATGGAGCTTGATTATTAAGGGCTTTGTATGTAAGAAGGAGAATCTTAGACTAATTCTGGATTTAACAGGGACCCAATGAAGGAAAGCTAAAACAGGAGAAATGTGATCTCTCTTTTTAATATTCATCAGAACTCTTGCTGCCGCATTTTGGATCAACTGAAGGCTTTAATGACATTTTGTGGACTTCCTGATAGTAAAGAATTACAGTAGTCCAGCCTTGAGGTAACAAATGCATGGACTAGTTTCTCAGCATCACTCCTGGATGGGATGTTTCTAATTTCAGCAATATTCCGGAGGTGAAAGAAGGAAATCCTAGAAACCTGTTTAATATGGGATTTAAATGTCAAGTCTTGGTCAAAAATAACGCCGAGGTTCTTTACGATATTACTGGGGGCCAATTTAATACCATCCAGATGAATTGATTGACTAATCAGTTTCTGTTTAAGAACTTCTGGTCCAAAGACAGCAACTTCTGTTTTGTCAGAATTTAAAAGCAAAAAGTTTAGGGTCATCCATGTTTTTATGTCTTCCAGACATGCCTGTAATCTACCTAACTGACTGGGTTCATCAGGATTTATGGATATATATAGTTGTGTATCATCGGCATAGCTGTGGAAATTTATCCCATGCTGTCTAATGATTCTACCAATTGGGAGCATATATATGGTGAAAAGAATTGGTCCAAGCACAGAACCCTGTGGAACTCCACAAGTAACCCTTGAGAGTGAAGAATATTGATCATTTAGACGAACAAACTGGAATCTGTCAGACAAATATGATTTAAACCAGCCTAGTGCTGTTCCTTTGATCCCTGCAACAAGTTCAAGCCTTTCTAAAGAATATTATGATCGACTGTGTCAAAAGCAGCACTGAGATCTAACAAAACCAGAACAGACACTAGTCCATTATCTGAGGCCATGAGAATATCATTAGTAACCTTCACCAATGCTGTTTCAGTGCTATGATGAGCTCTTAAACCTGACTGAAACTCTTCAAACAGCTCGTTACTGTTTAGATGCTCACAGACTTGATTAGCAACTATTTTCTCAAGGACTTTGGATAAGAAAGGAAGGTTAGATATAGGTCTGTAATTCACTATGTCATCTTGATCAAGGGAAGGTTTCTTGAGTAAAGGTTTAATTACAGCTATTTTAAATTCTTGTGGTACGTATCCGTTTACTAAGGATAGATTCATCCAATGTTCCCTCTAATTTTTCATGTGTCTGAGCAAACACAAACACCCTGAGCGCTCCCTTTGACCATTGTGAGCAACATCAGATGTGTGCCCTGTGGTCATGCCAGCATCGCATCCATCCAGTTTACATAGTTTATTAAAGTATTTAAATTTCTGTGAGAATACTTTTTAATTAAGTACATTATCCCACTTACAATAAAAATGACAAAGATATTATTCATGACCCGTGCAGTGTGTTAACACTATTGTAAGTATAAATATCTCATTGTAACTGTGGAGAAACATGAACTGCCAAGTAAACCAAGCTAACTATGAACTCAAATTTTGAAAACACACTTAACATTTTTATTATAAAGGTGTGACTTGTATTATAAGCATGAGCCATTGTGTGAAGCTCTTGCTGTGCACTGGGTAAGAGAGTCCTGCTGTGGTCTGGGAGAGGGTCCTGTAACTGGGAGAAGGTCCTGTAACTCTTTCTCCGCAAAATACAGTATATAATCACAGGATTGTTTGTATTTCTGCTACTCATAAACTGGTGACAGTATTTAATAATCAACTTTCATAAATGAACATTGTAAATAAATTACACTAGATGAGCACACATCTGATTGAGGACTTAAATTTCACTTTTTTTTTTCATCTGTCCTTGTCACGTATCCAGTGGCTGTGCATGTTGTCCAGGTTAATGGCCTCATCTACTTGCAGCTTTGACTTTATGCGCATCAGCTGATCCAAATGGTCCACTTCAAGACGATTTCTCGATGATGTTTTTATACGATTCATTAAACTAAAGCCTCTTGCACAGTCTGCGATGGATGCTTGAAATGTAGCACAAACATCGATTGATTTACTGCGTAAATACGTATGTGAATCGCATCATTGGCTGGAGCAGCCACCCACTGGTCACTCAGTGACATAAACGTTATTGTCTTTAAAGCGAAATCTTTTAACCCAAATGCAGAATCAAACAGCGAGACCAAACTCTAAAAGATTGATTCACACAGTATGACAAGAACCGCAGCCCTGTTGACTGACAGGAGCAGGAGCAGCACTGCTATGTTCCCATTGCAGCTTAAATGCTCAATTCTGATTTCTTGTTAAAATCCATTTTCCTATTGTTGTATTCTACTTTTTTGAGGCTATTTTTTATTATGCAGTACATATGTTTTAATTATATCTTTTTTAAGCTTTAGAAGTAATAGGCCTGTTTATATTATTCAGGGTAGTAAAACATGACTCTGTTACCAGTATTTTATAGGGTTGAAGGTTTTAAGTAAACAAACTCTTGAGTAAAGATATGAATTGAAAGCAGGGAGGATCAGCTATAACTCTAAGTCATGTTATAACCCAGTTCATGGTACGGTCAAGAGACCTGGAGAAAATAAATGACCTGTCAAGATGTAGAAGGAGGAGAGAGGAGTCATGTGATATGTTCTTTGTTCTTTTTGAAATAAAAATGGTACAGCCTTGTAAGAGAAGGAGTCAGATCTTGTCTGGCTCCCATCTGCAGGTGCGTCCTTCAAACAAGATATCTGTTTCTGTGTGTTTTTGTTACTCTCTGTCTCTCAGCTCTGGGTCTTATTTTGAAACAGTTCCCGCTGGGGTTTTGGAGTTCGGCGCCCCCCACCTCTCTGAGCAGGAAAGTGAGTTGCAGAGCACATTATGAGAAGAAGCCGACACTATTCAAAGTTTTTTTGATTTGAAAACAATCCAGTGATAAAGTTACAAATTAAGACTGACAATAATGAGCCCGTTTCTGAGAGGAATAAAACGAAAACTTTAGATGTTTTCCGAACATTTTATAATCCCCTTTTTCCATCCAGCCATCCATTTTCTTCCGCTTATCCGGGGTCGGGTCGCGGGGGAAGCAGCCTAAGTAAAGAGACCCAGACTTCCCTCTCCCCAGCAACTTGTTCCAGCTCCTCGGGAGGAACCCCAAGGCGCTCCCAGGCCAGCCGAGAAACATAGTCCCTCCAGCGTGTCCTGGGCCTTCCCCTGGGCCTCCTCCCGGTGAGACGTGCCTGAAACACCTCACCAGGGAGGCGTCCAGGAGGCATCCTGACCAGATGCCCGAGCCACCTCAACTGACTCCTCTCGATGTGGAGAAGCAGCGGCTCTACTCTGAGCCCCCTCCGGATGACTGAGCTTCTCACCCTATCTCTAAGGGAGAGCCCAGACACTCTGCAGAGGAAACTCATTTCAGGCGCTTGTATCCGTGATCTCGTTCTTTCGGTCACCACCCAGAGTTCGTGACTGTAGATGAGGGTAGGAACGTAGATCGACCGGTAAGGCGCCTGCATAACTGCAGATGCCCCACCAATCCGTCTATCGATCTACCGTTCCATTTTTCCCTCATTCGTGAACAAGACCCCCAGATACTTAAACTCCTCCACTTGGGGAAGGACCCCATCCCCGACCCGGAGAAGGCACCCCACCCTTTTCCGGCTCAAGACCATGGCCTCGGATTTGAAAGTGCTGATTCTCATCCTCTTTTTGTTAAAGAAAATTCCATCAAAACGCTACAGACTTTCTAAATAAATCAAGCACATTTCGCAGCGCACGAACTTGCCGCTGTCAGCAACTCTGTGCATAGACAAAAGCGCTCCGCTCTAAACAGGAGGATCTGAGTTTGTGTCTGGATCCATTTTTTATTTACCTTAGTCTTATTTGCATACCCGTGTCTATCTTTAATCCGTGTTGGGTCAGTGTGCGGGTCTCTGCGGCATTGATATGGCAATAACAATGGATAACGGGTTCGGGCGAGTGTGTTCTAATTGGAACGGTGCAGGGGCACCGCTGGAACTGTAAATCGGTGCATGTGCTCTTTGATTCATACTGCAAAATAGCACAGAATTAATTATGTTTGTTTTTTTCCAATCCAGGTTAGATTATTTTTTCTGCGCAGAGCAAATTTTCTGTGCGCGAAGACTGTGTCAGCAGTGCGCAATTGCGCACTCGCGCAGCTTAGAGGGAACGTTGGATTCATCATATCCAAAATGGGGCCAGGAACCAAATGGAACACTTCTTTAAATAATTTGGTTGGGATTGGGTCCAACATACAAGTTGAAAGTTTAGATGAGGCTAATATTTTTGATAATTCCGAAAGCTCAACTGAATCAAAACAGCCTAAGCACAAATGAGGTTCTACAGTTCTTTCCAATGCTTCCTCATTTACTGAGGAAGAAGTAATCATGTTTGGGAGGATGCCAATGATTTTATTTTTAATAGATTTTATTTATGAAGAATCCCATAAAATCATCACTGCTAAGAGCTGGGGGAATAGTTGGCTCAACAGAGCTATGACTCTGTGCAAGTTTGGCAACTGTACTAAAAAGAAACCTAGGATTGTTTTTATTCGCTTCTATTAATGTTGAAAAATATGCTGTTCTAGCTTGTCGAAGGGTCTTTTTATACAGCAGTAGACTGTTATTCCAGGTTAAATAGGAATCCTCTAGATGTCTAGAGCGCCATTTTCTCTCCAACTTCCTAGTATTCTGCTTTAAAGTATGCAACTCTGCGTTAAACCAAGGAGTCAGCCTCCTATGGCTAGCCACTTTCTTTTTTAAGGGGGCTACACTATCTAATGCCAAACGCAATGAGTGCGTAACGCTGTGAACCAGATTATCAATTTCTGAAGGGTTGGAGATAGAATTGCTGCCATCCACTGTGTTTACTCTGAGACACTGAGGAAAGTAAGAATGGAACAGATTCTTTCAGGTAGGATTTGATGTCGCCCGTTCTGGCCCCTGGCAAGCATTTGACTATGGTCAATGGTGTCTCTAATGCCACGTTTCTGACTATGGAGCTGCCAATTACCAGGGTCGGCTTCTCAGCGGGTGTGTCGCTGAGCGGGGAAAATCTATTAGAAACGCAGATCGGTTGGTGGTGGCCCGTGGGCTGGGTCCTAGAACTATGCTTCCTACGTACAGTCGCCCAGCCGGCCTGAGGTCCCGGCTGCGCGGGCTCTACCGGAGGACGGCTAGGGGGTTCTATCCTTATTGGCTCCGCGAAGTTATTCGGAATTTTACGACATTATTGTTGAAATACACAGTCCTGAAAAAGTCTCTCTCTCTCTCAGTGTCTTCACGGGTCTGCTCACAGGAGGGGTGCTCCTCAGTTTAGTCCTTCTCCCATATGTCATCAGACCCTAAGAGATTGGTATCTAGGTAGTGTCAGGGCCTGCTGAAAAACTGAAAATCTGCCATGAGAACATCGGCAGCAGTTTTGGAGGAGGGGTGTTACTGTTGCCGTGTGTCTGTCTTCCACTCACAGTTGAAACCAGAAGTTTACATACCCCAAATAAAAAGGCACAAAGTTATTTTTGAAGTTACTCATTTTGTTTTAAGTCAATCAGAATTACCAAAACTATTTCCATTTACTAAATGCCCAAATAATGATTGAGAGGAAATGCCAGATTTATTTGTTAATCTCTTGAAAATTTAAAGCTGAAGCAGAACTGGACCCTGCAGCATGATAATGACCCAAAACATATCAGTAAATCCATCAAGGAATGGTTTAGAAAACTTGAATACTGGTCCTAGTTAAAGGTATCTACAAGAAGTAGCTCACTGAAGTTGTGTCTAACAAAGTGGGTAACACTAGACAAGAGGGGGTAGGGTGTCCTATATTTTTCCTCAACCAGCAAACAGTTCTGTGTATGTTTTGTTTTAGAAGTAATAAAATCACATACTTTTCCAGAACCTAACTGAGATTAGACACCAGTAAGTGGCCATCTTTTAAACAACTGAAGATTTAATGAACTTTCCTTATTTTGTTTACATGACTATATACAGTGTTGGTATCCAGCCATAGATCTTTGTCAGGTGTTACAGAATTATTTCAAGGAATTTTAAAACCATTGGGATGATGTTTGCAATACAAACAGAGGTTTTGGGGGCTCATTAAATTTATCCAATTTGACCAAATATAACAAAATATTAGCATTGGCTGCGTGCTAATTCCAACAATAGCTATTTCTCATGTCGTAGTCAGAGATTAAATGCTGCTCAAGTCAAGTCACAAGTCCCTGAAAAGTGACACGAATTAAGACTGAGTTCGAGTCCAAGACTCGACTACTCTATTCTTGTCGGGAATAAGCTGTGAACAAGGGAAATAACACAGAATATCCGGCACTGCACACTGAAAAACAATGAACTTCTGAAGGACACAGATCAGGTGGAATTAAAGTGGAGATTAAAGTTGACTACAAGGAACCCGGAGGAGGATTAATATGAGAGGAAAATAAAGTAGACCTAATGACCTAGGGGAAGGTAAACCAATTTAACACAAAATAGAAGGACACAAAAGAAAAAGCTTCAACAAGCTAAGAAACAGCAACACAAAGAAATAAACTGATATGGCAAGACCTTCTGAGTAATAATACAGGGACTACAATAGGGCAAGACCCTTTACTGAAATACAATAGTAGATCCTGAAAGATGCAAATGTAATTTAAATATTCAGAAATTAGAACACAAGAATAACCTAAGGAAATTAATGATACCTTTATTAGTCCCAATGGACCATAAAAGCACTAAAATGGCAGAAACTAAAAAGCTTCTATTAAACAAAATACATTAAAGGACAAGTCATACAAATTCTTTAAAACATCATAGAATTTGCAAATGGTTACCTTACCCTTAATAAATACTTAATTACAGTGTTCATACAGTTTCTCCGAATAGAATTCAAACACTTTTCATTTTCATTTTATGCACCCATAAGCACCATAAATTATGATCAAAATCAATGCGATAACGGAGGTCGATTGAGTTGGAAGATTGAGGCAAGTGATTGGGTTTAACGCAATTAACACATGCACAGGATGACTCACCCTGGTTATCCCAAAAATTCAACCCATAAAGTACAAGTTTTATCCATTCGACTTTTTTTCAACAGAAATGAAAAACGTTTTGTTCACAGAAGCGATCTGATAAAGCAACTGGAATGAGCAAATTAAAAATGCAGCGATCACTAAACATTTGTTAATGAACAAGCTAACACGTTAATCGAAACAGCAGCTGCAGGATAATTATAAAGGATGACGCACACAGGTTAAATCTCACACCATTTGAGCAAGCATTGCAATAATAAGAAATAATTCCCTTCTGGCATCAATAAGGTATGCCCGGATTAAAGTTTTCTCTACAACAGATGAATTAAGTATGTTCAAAGAATCGGTGTAGATCGTGACAGCTGAAGGATCTCCTTTAGCAGTCTGTGTTGTGACAAAACTGCATAAGCTTCTGACTGAAGACAACACCCCGTGTTGTAAGATAGTCCAATGAGGAGAATGCTTGGAGTTGTCCGAAATTAATAAAGCAGCAGTCAGCTGTATATTCAGGAAATGTTCATCAGGAAACTTGACTTGGCAACTGGATGGAAGATTAGTGGTTAAAAGATTACACTGAAAATTGTGCTTTTTTTTATTTTAGGAATGATTAATCGTGGATCGTTCACAGCTAAACTGTGATTAATCAGATTAAAGGTTTTACAGTATGACAGCCTAAAAATAATGGATATGTACTCTGAACGACAAATTAAGGAACGACTATGGCTTTAACGATTTTCATGGGGGTTGGAAAATAAGATAGATAGATACTTCAATGAATCATGACCTGTAATTTTCACTTTTCCACGAGAAAAAAATGTATGTTATGATTGCCTAACGATTATTATTATTATTATTATATACACTGGCCGGGAAGCCGATACTTAAAATTGAAGCGTTTGTTTCAGCTTTGGTTCGTCAACCAGCCCACGCGCACTCAAATACGCGATGTAAAATTTCTGGCCGACTTGACGTCAAGTAGGCGCAGGATATACCATATATGGACATCGCAGACCTATGCTCCAGGAAGCCTGCCCGGCCCCTCTCCCATTACTGAATTTCGATTCGAAGTACGAACTCGACCATGAAAGATGCAGAAACGTAGTGCACATGTGAGTTGCTCTGTTGTTGAATGCCAGAATCAACATGGAAATATTTTTTCTCTCCCAAGAACGGACCAAGCTATCAGGGACCAGTGGATTAAATTCATTTTTAATGAGGCGGTTTCTACAACCAACCCATCCCACTGGTTTAGGTGTCTGTGCTAAACATTTTACGCCGGCATCCTTTACGAATTTGGGACAAAATCAGGCAAAGTTGGCATCGAAGCTCCGTTTGGAAAAAGGGGCCATTCCAACAATCAGAGACTTGCCTGCAATTGAAACGGTAAGGCTGTGTTTTTATTGCTCTGCTGTGTTTAACAAACAGCAGCTAACTGCTAATGTGACTATTGTATGCTAGCGGGAGTAGTAGCTTCGAGGACAACACGGATAATAGCTGCTACTTTGCAAACAACAAATGACCTAGAATCCAGTTAAAATTGAAGTTGCACTAACTGAGCAAGACAGTCAGAGTAACCCCCCTCCTTCCTGCCACCAATCAACGCGCCCCTCATTTGCATTGTTACAATGACCGTCCACGACAGCCAAAATATCGAATCAGATCTCGCGAGACAATAATGCCTTCAGAAATAAGGGTCAGAGGAGCTCTGTGTCTATTTTTTTCAGCTTTTCTTTTTTACAAGGGCCTGAAAGACTATAATAGAGCGTGGGTATCCAAGGTAATACTAGGTTATGACTCCTTTAAATAAAGGAAGCTGGAATAAAAATGTGTGTTAAATAGTTTAATTAGATCATTTATGTTCTGTCTCTCTCAGGTTAAAAGACTGAAAAGCTGAATCTAATAAAAATACATAAAAATGGTTACAAAAAAAAAAAAAAAAAAGGAAAATGACAGAAAAAGGAAATCCAAAGGAGATCCCAGCGAGTGGATGGAGGCTGGTTTAGAGGTTGGTCAAAGGTATGGCCAACCTGAGGGATTGCCCTCAGCCTCCAAAACTTCTTGGACTCTTATGCTAGACCACTGCGGTTGGGTTTTCATGATGCAACCCTACCTAATATTTCTCAATGATCCCGGGGGGTGAAATGTTTACTGAGATGAGATGTTTACTCACATGATAATCAGAGCATCGGGGTCTTTGTTGCTTTCTGCCCATAGAAAATTGGAAGAGAAGCAACGAGGTTTTGCTAGTTTGGACATGGGATTAAACAAATTATGCAGGTGGTTTATTAGCATTTATTTTTTTCGTATAATAAAAAAGAAAGTGTGCCAGTCTTTTTTTAGCCTTTCCATTTTCTGTTAACAGTAAAAACAGGAAAGTTGCAGAGCGTTGAGGCAACTTCTGAGTTGAGAAGTGTGAGGCGTAGGTTGAAGTAGGAGAATCTAAGCTAGGTCTTTTTCCTTCTTTTTGACTGGATTGAAAAGAAGTGTATTTGTCTCCACAGAGAGTTGAGACTGCTTCTCTTGGTTGAAGTGTGGGGCGTAGGTTGGGACTGGTAGGATCAACTACATATTTTTCCTTCTTTTTGACTGGAGTGAAAAGAAGTGTATTAATCTCCTCTCAATGCAGCTGCGCATGCTTTATTCTTTTTGCCCGAAAAGAAAAAAGAGTGAGTGAGGCGTACTTGTGATACACACGGGTTTTATTCTTTTTCCCGGAAAGAAAAGAAGCTGAACGTTGAGTCAGACCACCGGGGGTCTGAAGCTGTAAAATTTCACCAAATTGATAACCAAAAAAGTAAATCAGCTGAGGGAAGGCTTGGTCTGATTTACTATGATCATTAACAGAAAGAAATCTGACAAGAACTAAGGATGGGTTTCCTAAAAATCAAGCTCTTGTCAGAAAACCAACTTAAAAATGAAAACTTTAACAGGTCAAGAAAGTGTCCCTCTTCCCTTTGCTTCACAAAACAGGTAGAGGTGTGAGGGACTGAGAAAAGTAACTGAAACCATAATGGTGCTTAAGCACAACAAACCTCAGATGAACTGTTCAAACAAACGAACGAATAGACTTATCGAACAATCAAGGAAAAAAAGTGCGCTTAAATACTGGGTAATCAGACTCGGGCATACAGGGGGAACAATTATGTGCACAATTCACTCTCAAAGAAGAAACTGAACACAGTTAACCTTAATACAAGGGTAACAAAATAAACAAACCATGAGCCTAACTTAATTCATACGAAGGTTAGAACAAACATCTTGAATGGCACATAGTTTAAAGGGTTGATAACGATGAAAGAAATAATGACAATGAGAAATGGGGAACCTTTTTGATAAGCTGTATTCAATACTTTAGCTGCGAGAAGGCCTAACACTTCTTCACAACAGATCTTAACAAACTCATTGATGGCACTAAATTAAATTGACAACTAAAGCTAAAGGCAAATGGCAATAAAAACAGAAATAAATATTAAACTTTTCAAATTAGTTACCAGGGTCAGAGGCCTTGGGAACTCTGTGTTCCCCTTTTATCAATTGGATAGCCGTCCGCTTCATGCCCATGGGCCACAGCTTGGAAAACTGTTGAAGTTTTTTGGAACAGATGTCATTCAGCAAAAACCTGACTGCATGAAGAACGATTGAACGATGAATTATCTCCCATGTGTTTGGACTAACATGCTCTAACACTTAAAACTCAGCTTGAGATCACATCATGGGCCTCCTGATTGGTGATACTTCCCTTCCGAGGCATTTCAGAAGCTGAGGACGACTGGCAGTCCCCACCAATATGAATGAAGTGTTGAACAAAAGAAAACCACAAATGGGTTGTTCATTCTGACAAACTAGTTATGTCTCAACAAGGTCATCTGAATGGATGATCCCTTTGAGCCAATTCCATGATCTGATTATAAATTGAATGTTTTTTTGTCAGCTCTCCTTGCACACATTAGAAATTGTATGAACTTGAAATATTTCTGTATTTTTTGGGCATTACTATAAAGAGAAAAAGTGAGGAATGTTACAAAATTATTTCAAAATTATGCCAGTGAATTGATTAACAGATTATTATTAAAGGCATCTGGGGAATTTGGCATAATTATTAGAGTCAGGGAAGAGGCCTTTCATCTACTCTGATCAAACTGAAGACTCCTCAGCAGTGACGAGTGTTCTGGTTAACCTTGCAATGAAGACATAACATCAGGGGACTGAAGGCAGAAGCTGCTTACAGAGAAACAGACATGATCTGGGGTGTGAGAGAGTTGGAGCGTTGGCCCAGACGGGCTCATGTTTAGGACTGGCTGTAATAAAAAAATTAAAAAAGCCAATCCAGATTGCCACCTTGTTCCTATGAAAGGAAGAAGACATTTTTCCCACAACAAAGGTACCGTAAGGTCTGAAGTTTGCAGACGACACCACCCTCATTGGACTCATCTCTGGTGGGGATGAGTCTGCCTACAGGTGGGAGATTGACCACTTGGTGACCTGGTGCAGGGAGAACAACCTGGAGCTCAACGCTTCCAAAACAGTGGAGATGATAGTAGACTTCAGGAAGAGCGCAGCCCCACCACCCTCCCCCCATCCTGCGTGACTCCCCAGTAGACACTGTGGAGTCCTACCGCTTCCTGGGCTCCATCATCTCCCAGGACCTCAGGTGGGAGCTGAACATCAGCTCCCTTATCAAGAAGGCACAGCAGAGGACGTACTTCTTGAGGCAGTTAAATAAGTTTCAGCTTCCACAAACAATGCTGGTCCACTTCTACACTGCCATCATAGAGTCCATCCTCACCTGCCCCATCACCATCTGGTACACTGCTGCCTCTGCCAGAGACAGGTACAGACTGCAACGCATCATTCGCTCTGCAGAGAGGGTGATCGGCTGTAACCTTCCTTCTCTTTAAGAACTGTACTCCTCCAGGACCTTGAAGAAAGCTACGAAAATAGCTGCTGTCCCCTCTCACCCCGGTTACAGACTGTTTGAACCCCTCCCCATATGGCCGAAGGCTGCGGTCCATCAGGACTAAATCCTCCCACCACAAGGACAGTTTTTACCCCTCTGCCATCAGGCTTTGGAACACAGCCAAAAACTCTGACTAACACTTATGGTCCATTCAACTGTCACATGCATGTGACAGTTGAATGTCCCCCTTCACTGGACACTTTAAGCTTAACCGCACACTACTTCCTGCACTACACGTGTAAATAAATATACAAATATATACATGTATATCTATATATGTACATAACTTCTATTTATGGTTAAAAGTTTATTATCCCTACGTTTTATTTCTCATGCTTATGTTTGTTTCTTGTTTCTATGTCAGCACCTTTAAATCACGACAAATTCCTTGTAATGTAAATTACTTTCCAATAAATCTGATTCTGTAAATACATAAACAGTAACATGGTGTGTAGATGCCTTACCTTAAAAGACTCCATATCAGAGAGTAGACATGCGCTTTGCATCCGAGCACGGAGGTGAGTACCTTCAGCTGATGTGCCAAGCTTAGCCAGGACCTCTGACTGCTCCTCCAGCTGATCCTCAGTCATGGGAGCTGGTTCCTGAAAATTAGGATTAAACATTCTGCAGCCGAGAGTCTGTGAAGCTACAATTTCACAATTCAAATGGAGAAACAAAAGAACAGCTTTTGTTTGGGGGGGGGGGGGGGGGGTTACCTGCGTAACAGGAACATAGAGCAGCTCTGCAGAGTTGAGTAGAGTCATGTTGTTGTAGGGGTGCTGCCTGCCTTCTGCTTTAACCTTACTGCTGTCCTTTTCTCCCTCGGTTTGGGAAGACTCCATCTCCCCCTGATCACTCAGACATTCAAAGAACTCTTCTTCGCTGTCACTCCATGAGTCCCAGGATTTGCCTTGAGAGACGTCTCTTGTAGTGGATGCAGAAGCTTTTCCACCTGATGCTTTGCGCTCTCTCTCTTTGTTCCCTTCCTGTGTCTTGCGGGCTTCATCTCTCCCCCTCTTCCTCTCTATGCAACAGTTCAGCATCTATCCACAACCAAAAGTCCCTTTTAGAGATGGGAGAAACACCACTGATGTTCAGTCATTAAAACACCTTACAGCTCATTAAACCTGATGTTATGATACCTTTAGCAACACAGACAGCTATAGGAGATCCTTCCAGCCCACAGCTAGAACCATAATGACTTTGACTCACAACAACATCTACTTTCACTCTGTGACTAACTAAGTATTTATGAACTTGAATTGGTCAAAAAGATTAACAAAAAAATATCTGGGTATTGTTGCCAGATTTTTAAATTGTGCGACTATAGGTTTGGCTATGTTCCTTCAAGCAACATAAAATTTGAAAATCTTGTGTAATCTGAAGGGGAATTACAAAATTATCAAACTTATATCAGAATTGATTTGAGACTGAACTTCATAAGCCAGTAGTAGTAGTCCGCTGATTTATAAACTATCTATAGGTAACTATGGCAACGCAGAAGGGAGTAGGTAACTCCAGCCAATCAGCGTTTATGTGCATGTGAACAAGTGGTTTCACCTGTGTGCAATAGCAGTAAAACTGCTTTTCTGACTGAACAACACAGCTAAAACCCTTGAATAAGAAAAGCTGATAAGCTTAATAATGTCTCTTTCCAAACTATAAAGACACAAAATAGACGGTCAAAATTGCCAATTCCAGGGCGAATTAACCTACAGTTATTTATTTACGTTGCCCACCTTAAAAACGGTTGGGTATTTGCTGCCACATTAATGGCAACATTGCACAAAGTGGTTCAAATGGAAAGATATGTTCTTTGATTAAATGTTTCTTAAAATCGCTTTTTAAATAAAATGATTGACTTTGGCCCACGAGCCTTCTGTAATTTTTATATTTGGCCCACCTGCAATTGAAGTTGAATAGCCCTGCTCTAAAGTGTGTGTGTGTGATAAAAAGTTATTACAGGATCAAAATCTACTTGCTTCAGTAGCAGAAAATATTCTTACAAATTTGAATTCTGTGATTAGTATTTTGAATCAGTTTCGAGGTGAATAAATGCCCAGACTCCAATACATGTTTGTGCATCTGAAGAAACTTGAGGGTGATATTGGGTTTAAAATGGCAATTCCTTGTTTCCCTGATGAACAAAATGTTGGACCAAACTCTCTGAAAACTAAAGAAAAACAATGCAATGTTTTTTTAAAGGCAATGTATCTTAAGACCTTTGCAGAAAAGGCAAATGTGTGTTTCTTAAATAATTATATTTCAATTAAACAATTCTTTTCTTTTCTTTGCGGCGGAAATATTGATTTTTATGTGTTCATATAGGTTTAGAAGACTTTAGAAAATCGGTTTTAAAAATGACCTGAAACTTCTGATGTAGAAGACAACAGCGAAGATCAGGAGGTCCAGCTGTTAACCTGCAAATAAAGCAACACTTAGAACCTAACATTACATTTCCATGTACAGGTCCTTCTCAAAAAATTAGCATATTGTGATAAAGTTCATTCTTTTCCATAATGTAACGATCAAAATTAAACTTTCATATATTTTAGATTCATTGCACACCAACTGAAATATTTCAGGTCTTTTATTGTTTTAAAACGGATGATTTTGACATACAGCTCATGAAAACATAAAAAAATCCTATCAAAAATGAGCATATCATGAAAAGGTTCTCTAAACGAGCTATTAACCTAATCATCTGAATCAACTAATTAACTCTAAACACCTGCAAAAGATTCCTGAGGCTTTTAAAAACTCCCAGCCTGGTTCATTACTCAAAACCGCAATCATGGGTAAGACTGCCGACCTGACTGCTGCCCAGAAGGCCATCATTGACACCCTCAAGCAAGAGGGTAAGACACAGAAAGACATTTCTGAACGAATAGGCTGCTCCCAGAGTGCTGTATCAAGGCACCTCAGTGGGAAGTCTGTGGGAAGGAAAAAGTGTGGCAGAAAACGCTGCACAACGAGAAGAGGTGACCGGACCCTGAGGAAGATTGTGGAGAAGGACCGATTCCAGACCTTGGGGGACCTGCGGAAGCAGTGGACTGAGTCTGGAGTAGAAACATCCAGAGCCACCGTGCACAGGCGTGTGCAGGAAATGGGCTACAAGCCACTTTTGAACCAGAAACAGCGGCAGAAGCGCCTGACCTGGGCTACAGAGAAGCAGCACTGGACTGTTGCTCAGTGGTCCAAAGTACTTTTTTCGGATGAAAGCAAATTTTGCATGTCATTCGGAAATCAAGGTGCCAGAGTCTGGAGGAAGACTGGGGAGAAGGAAATGCCAAAATGCCTGAAGTCCAGTGTCAAGTACCCACCATCAGTGATGGTCTGGGGTGCCATGTCAGCTGCTGGTGTTGGTCCACTGTGTTTTATCAAGGGCAGGGTCAATGCAGCTAGCTATCAGGAGATTTTGGAGCACTTCATGCTTCCATCTGCTGAAAAGCTTTATGGAGATGAAGATTTCATTTTTCAGCACGACCTGGCACCTGCTCACAGTGCCAAAACCACTGGTAAATGGTTTACTGACCATGGTATTACTGTGCTCAATTGGCCTGCCAACTCCCCTGACCTGAACCCCATAGAGAATCTGTGGGATATTGTGAAGAGGAAGTTGAGAGACGCAAGACCCAACACTCTGGATGATCTTAAGGCCGCTATCGAAGCATCCTGGGCCTCCATAACACCTCAGCAGTGCCACAGGCTGATTGCCTCCATGCCACGCCGCATTGAAGCAGTCATTTCTGCAAAAGGATTCCCGACCAAGTATTGAGTGCATAACTGAACATAATTATTTGAAGGTTGACTTTTTTTGTATTAAAAACACTTTTCTTTTATTGGTCGGATGAAATATGCTAATTTTTTGAGATAGGAATTTTGGGTTTTCATGAGCTGTATGCCAAAATCATCAGTTTTAAAACAATAAAAGACCTGAAATATTTCAGTTGGTGTGCAATGAATCTAAAATATATGAAAGTTTAATTTTTATCATTACATTATGGAAAAGAATTAACTTTATCACAATATGCTAATTTTTTGAGAAGGACTTGTATTACAGTATGTTAGACACCATTGCAGAATTACAGCAGCTGCTTTTAAATCCCTACCCATCAAACCTTTTCAAATATTGTCACATTATGACCACAAACATCAGTGCATTACAAAGTAGTGTACAACTTAAGTGGATGGACAGTGTTACATGGGTTTCAACATATGTTTTAGAAATAGAATTCTGAAAAGTGGTGATCGTGCGTAATTATTAACTGTAGAAACCATAGTTGAGAGGTCTTTAGGTTACATCTCTACCAGCTTTTTACACTCACTTGCCACTTGATTAGGCACACTTTGCTAGTACCGGGTTGGACCCACCTTTTGCCTTTAGAACTGCCTTAATCCTTCGTGGCATAGATTCAACAAGGTACTGGAAACCTCAGAGATTTTGGTCCATATTGACATGATCTCATCACACAGTTGCTGCAGATTTGTTGGCTGCACATTCATGATACGATCTCCCGTTCTACCACATCCCAAAGGAGCTCTATAGGATTGACATCTGGTGACTGTGGAGGCCATTAGAGTACAGTGAACTCATTGTCATGTTCAAGAAACCAGTCTGAGATGATTGGAGCTTTATGACATGGCGGATTATCCTGCTGGAAGTAGCCATCAGATGATGGGTACATTGTGGTCAGAAAGGGATGGACATGGTCAGCAACAATACTCAGGTAGGCTGTGGCATTGCAACAATGCTCAATTGGTACTAAGGGGCCCAAAGTGTTCCAAGAAAATGTCCCCCACACCATTACACCACCACCACCAGCAGCCTGAACCGTTGATACAAGGCAGGATGGATCCGTGCTTTCATGTTGATGCCAAATTCTTACCCTACCATCCGAATGTCACAGCAGAAATCAAGACTCATCAGACCAGGCAATATTTTTCCAATCTTCTATTGTCCAGTTTTGGTGAGCCCGTGCGAATTGTAGCCTCAGTTTCCTGTTCTTAGATGACAGGAGTGGCACCTGGTGTGGTCTTCTGCTGCTGTAGCCCATCAGCCTCAAGGTTCGACGTGTTGTGCGTTCAGAGATGCTCTTCTGCATACCTTGGTTGTAACGAGTGGTTATTTGAGTTACTGTTGCCTTTCTATCAGCTCGAACCAGTCTGGCCATTCTCCTCTGACCTCTAGCATCAACAAGGCATTTTCGCCCACAGAACTGCCGCTCACAACATATTTTCCCTTTTTTGGACCATTCTCTGTAAACCCTAGAGATGGTTGTGGGTGAAAATCAGTTTTTGAAATACTCAGACCAGCCCGTCTGGCACCAACAACCATGCCACTTTCAAAGTCACTTAAATCACCTTTTTCCCCATTCTGATGCTCGGGTTGAACTGCAGCAGATTGTCTTGATCATGTCTACATGCCGAAATGCATTGAGTTTTAGAAATTTGCGTTAATCAGCAGTTGGACAGGTGTGCCTAATAAAATGGCCAGTGAGTGTACATCTGGAGACTGAAATTGCTCTTGTTCTTTGCATAAAACAGCTCAAGCTCAATCACATAAGATGGAAAGCATCTGTGAACATCAACTCTCAATAGAAGAATCTTGTTAAAATTCTCAGTTGGAGATCGTTAATCTCCTAAAGTACAGGGCTATACCAGATCTTTTTGGTATGAATAGATATACATGGGTCAGCACTTGAAGTTCATCTAATTTGTTTGCCAGAAATCACAGTGGTCACAACATAGGCATTATTTGAGCTACTCTATGTTGTGAAAAAAAACACTACCTCATTGCTATTTTTACACATAACTGCTAAAAAATAAAAGACGTTTTTGGGGGAAAATCCTTCTAGCTGCACAGCCATATGTCATTCAACCATATGAACTAATCATTAAAAAAAGAATGTTTTCAACCAGTTTTCGAAGCGATTCTGGTCCACCATCCGGCGTCTCAGGGGGGGAAAGCGGTCTGCCACCAACACTGTTTACAGTGGGGATGGTGTGCTGCTGACCTCGACGCGGGACGTTTTGGGTCGGTGGATGGAATACTTCGAAGACCTCCTCAATCCCACCAGCACGCCTTCCAATCTGGAAGCAGGGTTTGGGGACTTGGGGTCGGGCTCTCCAATCTCTGGTGTTGAGGTCACCGAGGTCGTTAAAAAGCTCCTCGGTGGCAAGGCTCCGGGGGTGGATGAGATTCGACCGGAGTTCCTCAAGGCTCTGGATGTTGTGGGGCTGTGTTGGTTAACGCGGCTCTGCAATATTGCGTGGACATCGGGGGCAGTTCCCTTGGATTGGCAAACCGGGGTGGTGGTCCCCCTGTTTAAAAAGGGGGACCACAGGGTGTGTTCCAACTACAGGGGGATCACACTTCTGAGCCTCCCTGGTAAGGTCTATTCAGGGGTTCTGGAGAGGAGGGTCCGACGGATAGTCGAACCTCGGATCCAGGAGGAACAATGCGGTTTTCGTCCTGGCCGTGGAACACTGGACCAGCTCTACACCCTCAGCAGGGTCCTGGAGGGTGCGTGGGAGTTCGCCCAACCGGTCTACATGTGTTTTGTGGACTTGGAGAAGGCGTTCGACCGTGTCCCTCGGGGGGCCCTGTGGGGGGTGCTCCGGGAGTATGGGGTACCGGGCCCCTTGATACGGGCTGTTAGGTCCCTGTACGACCGGTGCCAGAGTTTGGTTCGCATTGCCGGCAGTAAGTCGGGCTTCTTTCCAGTGAGAGTTGGACTCCGCCAAGGTTGCCCTTTGTCACCGATCCTGTTCCTAACTTTTATGGACAGGATCTCTAGGCGTAGCCAAGGCGTTGAGGGGATCCGTTTTGGTGGCCTCAGGATCGGGTCTCTGCTTTTTGCAGATGATGTGGTCCTGTTGGCTTCATCGGAGCGTGATCTACAGCTTTCGCTGGAGCTGTTCGCAGCCGAGTGTGAAGCGGCTGGGATGAGAATCAGCACCTCCAAATCCGAGGCCATGGTCTTGAGCCGGAAAAGGGTGGGGTGCCTCCTCCGGGTCGGGGATGGGGTCCTTCCCCAAGTGGAGGAGTTTAAGTATCTGGGGGTCTTGTTCACGAATGAGGGAAAAATGGAGCGGGAGATCGATAGACGGATTGGTGGGGCATCTGCAGTTATGCAGGCGCTCTACCGGTCTGTCGTGGTGAAGAGAGAGCTGAGCCAAAAGGCGAAGCTCTCGATTTACCGGTCGATCTACGTTCCTACCCTCATCTATGGTCACGAACTCTGGGTGGTGACCGAAAGAACGAGATCACGGATACAAGCGGCTGAAATGAGTTTCCTCCGCAGAGTGTCTGGGCTCTCCCTTAGAGATAGGGTGAGAAGCTCAGTCATCCGGAGGGGGCTCAGAGTAGAGCCGCTGCTTCTCCACATCGAGAGGAGTCAGTTGAGGTGGCTCGGGCATCTGGTCAGGATGCCTCCTGGACGCCTCCCTGGTGAGGTGTTTCAGGCACGTCTCACCGGGAGGAGGCCCAGGGGAAGGCCCAGGACACGCTGGAGGGACTATGTTTCTCGGCTGGCCTGGGAGCGCCTTGGGGTTCCTCCCGAGGAGCTGGAACAAGTGGCTGGGGAGAGGGAAGTCTGGGTCTCTTTGCTTAGGCTGCTGCCCCCGCGACCCGACCCCGGATAAGCGGAAGAAAATGGATGGATGGATGGATGTTTTCAACCAGAAAAATGAGAAAGAAAAGCTTATACCCATCACATTCAAGGGTGTAAGAACATAAAGGGGGGAGAATAGAAAAGCACACCACACTTTTTAGATTTTAAATTTGTCAAAAAAAGGAAAAGCATGTGTTCTTTTCCTTCCACTACACATTTCCAACTTTTTCACTTAATTTAGATGTCTTCACACACAGTAGTTGAAGAGTAAAATCTGAAAATAATGCAAAAAATGCGTGGCTGTAATGCTGAGCTGTTGATGCAAATCAACTAAAACATAAAATTAATTGTATGAAGCTGAGCAGATAAGCTGTGTGTTCGTTCGCCCACCCATAGATAAGGTAGTTGTTTTCCCAACGATAGCGCAGCTCCAGGACAAACTCTTGCCAGAGGTGAGTGACAGCCGGCAAGCCACCGTAGCTGTAGTTGACCATGCACAGACACAACGCCAGGCGGTAGGTCAAACTGTCAGAGGGAGCTGACTTCAGTTGGAGAAACAGGTTCTAAGGAGGGAACCCAACAGGAAATAACAGATTTATTCAAAAGGAAGATTTCGCTCACAAGTGAAACTAAGACAATACGATTTCTATTGGCTTCCTCACAAATGTTACTGAAGAATTAGTGAGGGTGATCTGGATAATATCTTCTACTTAGAGCAGTAGAACAGAAACAGACTATTTATTATACTAAATATAAATTAAATATTAAAGCTGCAAGCAGCCTCAAACGGCCTTCGCAGCAAAGCGCCGCTCCAGCCTGTGTCGTGACTGCAGGACCCACGCACTGCCCCCTCAACGCCACCTCAACGCTTCTACTGAGCCTCCTGATCAAATCTGCATGAAAATGTGTTAAAATGCAAAAAACTGGCAGCATTGGACCAAAATGGCAAACTTCCTGTGGGGTATTGACCCTGGCTTCAAAAGACTTTATTAGGTCTTCATAAACTGTATATGTACTGAAACTCATAATCCTAGTTGAAAGCATTGCTTGGGGAGGGTAGTTTTAATGCTTCTAGGGGGTGCTGTGCTGGAATTAGGCCACACACACCAAACATTTGCATATATATATAGATGGGTTAGGGGTTGGATAAATATCCATGTTGTTGAATTTTGTGCAGATCAGAAAATGTATGTGGAAATTAGAGGCAAACAGATTTCCATGGCGTGACGTAATGCTTCGCCATGGCACCGGAGCCACACCCTCTTTTCAACATCCACAGTACTGGAGTGACCCCAACTTGTTTACAGTCACTGACCACAGCCAGATGTTGATTATGTAAAAGGAGGCAAATACTGATTTTTCAAAGTAAAACATTGCACTTCCTGTTCTCAGGGGGTGGGGCTTAAGTGACATCAGCAAATGAGCCTATGAATGTGTTGAGTAGTGGTATGTGATGAGAACCAGGAAGTTTGGAACAACTGTCACCTTTTATGTTGAAGTTAATACACCATGTCCGTCTATGGCAAGAAGTCTTATTTTGAGGCTTAGCCACGCCCACATGCTTTGATGCAGCAAAATTCTTTTGCTAACTTTTGATCCCCAATGTCTTAAGTCCCTCTTCGGTCGTTTTGAACTCTGTAAGTGAAAAGCTCTAGGAGGAGTTCGTTCAAATACGACTTGGAACATTAAGGTTGGGCTGGATTGAAAATGGACGACTTCCTGTGTGGTTTGGACCATGTCTCCAAGAGACTTTTTTTGTAGGTCTTTAGAAACTATTTGTGTCCCAGATTTCATAATCCTCTGATGAAATAGAACAGGGGTATGGTGAGAAGCCTTATTTTGAGGCTTAGCCACGCCCACATGCTTTGATGCTGCCTTTGATAACTTTTTAACCCCAATACCTTAAGTCTCTTCTCATGCGTTTCGAAGTCTGTAAGTGAAAAGCTCTAGGAGGAGTTCTTTCAAATACGACATGTATGAACTGCACAAAATGGTGGGTTTGATTCAAAATGGCCGACTTCCTGTGGGGTTTGGACCATGGCTCCAAGAGAATTTTTTGTAGGTCCAGAGGGATTCCCTTGGTATCCTGGATTTCATAATCCTCAGATAAAGTATTGTCGGGGGCTAGCTGTTTTAGTGATTCTAGGGGCGCTGTGGAGAACTTAGACAATGCCTACCAAAACCTTGCCTTCATACCTCTTAAGGATGGGACCAGTAAGAATCCTATGTGATATGGTTCAGATCAAATTGGTTTTGTGAAACTTAGAGCCAAACGCATGCCCATGGCATGAAGCCCTACTTCTCCATGTCGCCACCCTCTTTCGTAGCCTCTCAGTGTTTGACACACAGTTACAGCAACTTGTTTACAGTCACTGTGCACTGGTTCTTGTTGATAAGGTCAAGTGTGTGAAATATGGACCTTTCCACATTTAAAAAATGACACTTCCTGTTCTCAGGGGGCGGGGGTTAGGGACCAGATGATTACCAATCACATTTTCATGTCTCTGTGACTTTCTTAGTAGGAGGTATAACATTTTCAATTTTTTTGACGAGTAGGAAAAGATTGAGGCCAGGCCCCGCCCCTTCAACATGCACGAAAACTCACGATTTTGATAACTTAAGATCCCCCAAGCCTGAAGGTCATCTTGACCAATTTGCAAGCCAAAATCCCTTGAAGTTCGATCAAATGCAGAGACAAAATTGGGCCAAAAACGGCTAGAAATCAGTCAAAATTACACGTTCAAAGCAACATGGCCGACTTCCTGTGTGTTTGGGATGGCGACGTTTTAAGTCATTTTGGTAGGTCTTGGGAAGATCTGAGTGTGCCAAAGGGCATAGCTCTACATTAAAAAAAGGTCTATGGGGAGGGTGTTTTGAAGCATTCCAAGGGGGGGCGCTGTTGAGCCATTTCTTTTGAGACTTTCGCTAAACCCTTAAAATACGTAAATTTCACACACGACTCATGCAGCCGCCAATTTTCCTGAGTTTTTAGATATGTTAAAGCTTCCAAATAGCCAATTGATTTTCCGGAAGAAGAATAATAAACAATACAGATACAATAGGCCTTCGCAGCGCTATAGCTGCTCGGGCCTAATAATTTAGAATAATTAGATTTAGTAGAATTTGTTAGAAAACTGCTGTAGACTGTCTAATTTTTTTCCCACGACTGTATTTGTGTGGATCCTTTGTCTTCTAATTATCCACTAATGTTAGAGAGAGAAACAGTCATTTCACTGGGAAACTTTTAGAGTATTTTAGTGGCCAAACATACGTCATCTGAGCTCTTCTCTTGATCAGATGTCTTGAATGAGTTTGCTTGTGCAGTTTTCTCTTTGTCTGATAACTTCTCCACCGCTGCATCTGGAAAGAGAAACTAAGAAAGAGAAAAAAACACATTCCAGAAAATACGTTAAATGCATTTTTAACATGGGGACACATATTGCACTGCTTAAAGGTCAACTAAATGAAAATTAATGTTAGAGTTAAAGAGAACCGTTTAATAAGGATAAAAGAGTGAACCTTTTCATAAAATCTGACCTGTGAAATGCTACAACATGTTTATCCCTTTGTGTTAAAGAACAGGCTGTGTTTTCTTACAATATAAAAAGGATTAAATGTGAGGGCTTTTCCCAACTTTCCAATAAATCTGGTATCAATCCTTTTTTTAATCAAAAATGCTCCAGGCTTCAATAAATGTTGAGCTGTAGAGCTACTCCAGTGACAGACTGCTGCATCCTAGGTGCATGAAGGAGCATTATCGCAGGTCCTTCCACCCATCAGCTGTTAGACTCTATAGCCATTACTGCTAACAAACTCAATGAATGTTTATATCCGTGCTCTTATTTGTTTTTCTCATTTGAAAGAATGTTTTTTGCTGTCATTGCACATCTCTGTTTGCACCGTTTTTATTTTTCACCTTTTTTTGAATAGTGGTAGTCTGTTTTTTAGTGCAATAAAAAAAAGTATTATCCTGGTCAGTTGCACATTTCTTGGACCAGAGAATGCCACCTCTAATAACCTTTTGTACTTGTGTGCTTACTGTACAGTATAGGATTCTTAATTCTGTTTTTTACATTTTAGATATTTTCATCTTTGTGTGAATCTGTTACTTTGCTGCTGTAACGCATACATTTCCCCAGTGTGGAAGAATAATGGGAATTTTCATTCTATTTGAAACCATATGGAACCCTTTGACTGTCTACCAACATCTAGACTTCTGAAAGCCCTTCATTCTATTTGCCAATGTATTGTGGTCAACGTGCTGTAAAGCTGGTTTTCAGCTGTCTTTGTCTTCACATGGATTGATTTTCGATGTCTAAATGTTCTGCCACTGTAACACCAAACAAGCTTGTATGACTAAAACGCACCAGGAGGATTGAATTGAGGACATCAACATTAAGCGGTGACTCGTCGATGTGGCGGCGGCGGCGGATGTGCTTCCGGGCGCTGTGGACCATGCTGGACACGGACAGTTTGCTTAACGGCACAGGTGCTGCTGGCTCCGTCAGTTTAGACAAGGCAGAGCTGATGTCACTGTTTTCTGCAAGAAGAAATTACAGTACTTACTAACACACATATTAAACAGTTACCACCAGACTGCACTGTACAACAAGATTTAAGATTTTTTTTTTCAGTTTTAATAACATGGTGGATATTTGAGTGCAGAATATTCAGGCTGATCTGCTTGAATAAAAGTCTTATTTGTATGTTACATAAATCCCAAAACCACAAAAGCTGACATCTGGACTAACTTAATGTCAAAGGTTTGTAGCTCTGGACCCATCAAGTAAGGATTGGTTTATTGTACAATACAAAGTACAGTTTACATACGCTGACTCATTCATTTAGTTTCTAAATACTAATATACTAATATAATAAAGAAGCAGTGTTAGTATGTGGTGTTGCATTTACCCTGACCTAGTTTACAGAGTGCAGGCCCAGATCAGTCTGATCTTAAATTGTTTTAACTACAAAGTATTGGGGTAAATGTGGTGTGACGGGGTAGGCTGTATTACGTCATTTCCTGTTGTCGCTGTTGCGCTCCGTGGAGCTGTTTGGTGTTCAGACTCTCTTGAATTGATCTTGTTTTCTCTGTGCTGAGGCCTCTCTAAGTTATTTTAACACACAAGCACACTAAAACACACGTTTTGTGGTGGTGTACTTTACGTTTTGGGAACTCCTCGTGTTTCACACAGTTTTTTTTTTTGGGGTGGTAAGGTCTCGCTAGCTCAGTTAGCTTAGCTTCATTGCGGCTATGGCTACTCTTCTTTCTCCTGTCTCTAACTCTTCTCTTCACTCTTGTTCCCTCTGTCAGATGTTTAGCTACTTCCCTGCCTCCTTAAGTGATAATGGTAACTGTAATAAATGTAATATTTTTGTAGCTTTGGAGGAGAGGGTATCAGCATTAGAAGCACGGCTTGGCCCATTAGCCAGCGCGGAGCCAACAATGATAGAACCCCCTAGCCGTCCTCCGATAGAGCCCGCGCAGCCGGGACCTCAGGCCGGCTGGGGGACGGTACGTAGGAAGCAAAGTTCTAGGACCCAGCCCACGGGCCACCACCAATCCGTCCACGTTTCTAACAGATTTTCCCCGCTCAGCGACACACCCGCTGAGAAGCCGACCCTGGTAATTGGCAGCTCCATTGTCTGAAACGTGGCATTAGAGACACCATTGACCATAGTTAAATGCTTGCCAGGGGCCAGAACGGGCGACATCAAATCCTACCTGAAACTGCTGGCTAAAGATAAGCGTAAATACAGTAAGATTGTTATTCACGCTGGCGGTAATGACACCCAGTTACGCCAATCGGAGGTCACAAAAATGAGTGTTGCTTCGGTGTGTTAATTTGGCAAAACAATGTCAGACTCCGGAGAGACGGCATCCATCCCACTTTGGATGGAGCAGCTCTTCTTTCTAGGAATATGGCCGAATTTATTAGTCCTCCAAAACACTGACAACCCAGGGTCCAGACCAGGAAGCTGAGTCGTAGTTTAACCCACCTCTCTGCTGCTTCTGTACTGTTACCCACCCATTACCCTATAGAAACAGTGTCTTGCCCACGGCCAAAATTAAATGGATTAAAAGTTAAGCCAACAAAAGCTAATTATGGAAATCTCAAAGATAAATACGACTTTGACTGAACAGAAAAATAAATCTATTAAATGTGGTTTATTAAACATAAGATCTCTCTCCTCAAAGACTTTGTTAGTAAACGACTTGATTTGTGATAATCACATTGATTTCCTTTGTCTCACAGAAACCTGGCTGCAGCAGGAGGATTATGTCAGTATAAATGAGTCAACTCCTTCCAGTCATTCACATTCCTAGAAATACTGGGCGAGGAGGAGCAACCATTTTTCGTTCTGATTTACCAATTAGTCCCAGACCAATTGATAGCTACAGTTCTTTTGAACATCTAATCCTGAATTTTCCTCATCCAAGTTGCAAAACATTAAGACCATTTTTGTTTGTGGTTTGGAATCGTCCACCAGGCCCTTACTCTCAATTCTTGGATCAGATCTCACATTTTTTATCTGATTTAGTATTAAATACTGATAGGGTCATTAAAGTGGGGGACTTCAATATCCATGTGGATACTGAAAGTGATAGCCTAAATGCAGCCTTTAGTGCTATTTTAGACTCAATTGGCTTTACTCAAAAACTGCAGGGATCGACCCACTCGGGCAAACACACTTTGGACCTTGTACTGACATACGGTATTGAGTGTGAGGAAATAACAGTCCACCCACATAACCCGGTCCTGTCTGGCCACTTCTTAACTTTTGAATTTACTTTAACCGACCATCTTAAATCTGAAAGAAAAATTCATTATAGTAGAGCTTTATCAGACAATGCTGTAACAACTTTTAAAGAATCTGTTCCATTCTTACTTTCCTCAGTGTCTCAGAGTAACACAGTGGATGGCAGCAATTCTATCTCTAACCCTTCAGAAATTGATGGTCTGGTTCGCAGCGTTGCTTCCTCATTGCGTTTGGCATTAGATAGTGTAGCCCCGCTTAGAAAAGAAAGTGGCTGGCCATAGGAGGCTGACTCCTTGGTTTAACGCAGAGTTGCATACTTTAAAGCAGAATACTAGGAAGTTGGAGAGAAAATGGCGCTCTACACATCTAGAGGATTCCTATTTGACCTGGAATAACAGTCTACTGCTGTATAGAAAGACCCTTCGACAAGCTAGAACAGCATATTTTTCATCAATAATAGAGGCGAATAAAAACAATCCTAGGTTTCTTTTTAGTACAGTTAATTCTATTAAAAATAAAATAATTGGCATCCTCCCAAACATGATTACTTCTTCCTCAGTAAATGAGGCAGCATCAGAAAGAACTGTAGAACCTCATTTGTGCTTAGGCTGTTTTGATTCAGTCGAGCTTTCGGAATTATCAAAAATATTAGCCTCATCTAAACCTTCAACTTGTATGTTGGACCCAATCCCAACCAAATTATTTAAAGAACTGTTCCATTTGGTTCCTGGCCCCATTTTGGATATGATGAATCTATCCTTAGTAAACGGATACGTACCACAAGAATTTAAAATAGCTGTAATTAAACCTTTACTCAAGAAACCTTCCCTTGATCAAGATGACTTAGTGAATTACAGACCTATATCAAACCTTCCTTTCTTATCCAAAATCCTTGAGAAAATACTTGCTAATCAAGTCTGTGAGCATCTAAACAGTAACGAGCTGTTTGAAGAGTTTCAGTCAGGTTTTAGAGCTCATCATAGCACTAAAACAGCACTGGTGAAGGTTACTAATGATCTTCTCATGGCCTCAGATAATGGACTGGTGTCTGTTCTGGTTTTCTTAGATCTCAGTGCTGCTTTTGACACAGTCGATCACAATATTCTCTTAGAAAGGCTTGAACATGTTGCAGGGATCAAAGGAACAGCACTAGGCTGGTTTCAATCAGATTTGTCTGACAGATTCCAGTTTGTTCATCTAAATGATAAATCTTCTTCATTCTCAAGGGTTACATGTGGAGTTCCACAGGGTTCTGTGCTTGGACCAATTCTTTTCACCATATATATGCTTCCAATTGATAGAATCATTAGACAGCATGGGATAAATTTCCACAGCTATGCCGATGATACACAACTATATATATCCATAAATCCTGATGAACCCAATCAGTTAGGTAGATTACAGGCATGTCTGGAAGACATAAAAACATGGATGAATCTAAACTTTTTGCTTTTAAATTCTGACAAGACAGAAGTTGCTGTCTTTGGACCAGAAGTTCTAAAAAAGAAACTGCTTAGTCAATCACTTCATCTGGATTGCATTATATTGGCCCCCAGTAATAACGTAAAAAATCTCGGCGTTATTTTTCACCGAGACTTGACATTTAAATCCCATATTAAACAGGTTTCTAGGATTTCCTTCTTTCACCTCCGGAATATTGCTAAAATTAGAAACATCCTGTCCACGAGTGATGCTGAGAAACTAGTCCATGCATTTGTTACCTCAAGGCTGGACTACTGTAATTATTTACTATTAGGTAGTCCACAAAATGTCATTAAAAGCCTTCAGTTGATCCAAAATGCGGCAGCAAGAGTTCTGATGAATATTAAAAAGAGATCACATTTCTCCTGCTTTAGCTTCCCTTCATTGGCTCTCTGTTAAATCCAGAATAGAATTTAAGATCCTTCTTCTTACATACAAAGCCCTTAATAATCAAGCTCCATCATACATCAGAGATCTAATTGTTCCTTATGTTCCTAACAGAGCACTTCACTCTCAGACTGCAGGTTTACTTGTAGTTCCTAGGATTTCTAAAAGTAGAATGGGAGGCAGATCTTTTAGTTATCAGGCTTGATTGTTTGATTGAAATAAACGGTTTTTCCGTGCTTCCACCTCACCCACAACCACCTCGATTTCAGTCTCAGTGGAACTGTCTCTCCTCGACTTCTCGGCTGCCATAGGCAACTGTGAAATGCCCCAGATCAGCAAGCCTATATCTATGCAGAATATTCATTAGGTACTGTGCATTGAGCAATTATGGCAGAATGTGGGTGTGTAGGAGGCAGGATATGATACAAAATCACCTAACCACATTTCTAGGGAGAGTGTAAAAAAGCTTAGGTACAGTTTTAGGAAATATTCTGTACAAAGTTTTATAAATGAGACCCCCGATCATTTGAGAGTATAAAACAATGCAAGAAGCAAACTGACCCTGGCATTCTTCTTCAGCGTGGCCTCTACCCAGAATCTCTTCTGCAGACTCCTTCCGACAGCAAAGCTTAAAGAACTCTGTGATGAAATCGCCTACAATGAAATTAAAGTCACAGAAAACATTCAGATGATTTAACTGCTCTACACTAATCAGAGTAAATGGGGAAATACTGACAATTTTGTGCTTACCAAGGAAAGTAAGAATAGCTCCAAACTGAGTAAAAATGTATTTAAAAAAAAATTTTGCATCCAACATTACTGAGTAAAGACTTATTCAACTGAAACATATGAAGCGTGTTTTAATAAACAATAATTTGAAAATGTAAATCACTTTGAATCGCCGTCTTGCTAAAGATATGGTATACAAATTAAATTGCCTAGCACAGAAATACCTAAAACAGAATAAATGTGAGTGGAAACAAGCCACCTACCCAGTAAGCACTGAAGGTTGTCAGCAGTCTTAACTCGAACAGACCAATGAGGAGCTTGGAGAGGGTCCAGGTCACTGTTGGAGAGCAGGAAATAAGCTTGAGCACACCTCCATGTTGGATTCAGTTAAATAACTTCCAGCAATCCCCTCCATTGAAAAAGTAAATCACCCCCTAAACCTAATAAATAAACTGAATTGAATTAATATTGGGTTTTCAAGTTTTTTATGATAACTGGCAATGAGTTTTTAACACCACTGTGTCAGAGATGGACTTGATGGTGTGCTTTGGATCATTGTTCTACTGAAGAACCTGAGTGTGTCTGAGCTTAAGGTCATGAACTGATGGTCAGACATTCTCTCTTTTCTGCTAGAGAGCAGAATTTATGGTTCCATCAATTACATCAGGTCATACCAAGGCAATAGTATGATGGTCACTGCAGCTTCTGCAATGAGAGCAAAAGCGGACAGTCCCACAGCATCCATCTTAGACAGGATCCTTTCATCTTAAACATGTATTTTACAGGTCATCTGAAAAACCATTTTTTAAATTCAGTATCCTCTTGTTGACAGAAAGCAGGCTTTATAGACTAAATGTTCATTTCTTTAGTTCTAAACACATTACCGGTACATTAGTCCCACCTAGAGGTCGCGCTACAGTCATTTTGATTGATGGGGTCAAAAATCTGGTCATAATCTGGTTTTACCCATCAATTTTTGAAATGATAATAATGACATATTCAGTTGTATTTTGTTTTTGTTGATTTTTATGTTCAGTCCAAACAAACTGAACAGAGAATCCACATCGTGCCATCACACATTGAGCAGATTAAGAAGCTACATGTTTTAATCATGAACATTTCATCTGCTGTGTTCTGAATGCTCCGCATGTAGCTGAACTGCTCTCCTGCTTGTCTGGTTAAATTCCAGTCTCCAGTGTGTCAGCAGAGCACTGATTCAGCCTCCATTACAAAGTTTTGAAATCAGGGAACACTTCTCCTTCTCTGATAGCTTCAGTGGGAGGAAACAACGCGGCATGCACTCTTTTCCCATCAGTGGTTAAGCTGCAGCGATCTGCCACTGCCCGTCTGTGTACGGTGCAGCCACAGATGCGTTCCATGCCTCCGTAACTCTTCAATGTGCTGTCAGCTCCCGGATAGCGACATGCATGGAGTATGGAGTCCAGGACTGAGATGATGCTCAGATGTTCTCATTGGAATCTTTTATTGATTGATTTGGTTACCTGAACTCTGTACGTAATGTTGAACATGTCTGCACCAAGAGGTCAGGGGTGTGAATAGCAATCTGTCAAAATGACAGATGGCCTTCAGATCTTTCCATCACGATATAAAAAAACTGTCAAAATACAGAAAATATTCGGTTAATGCGACTCCTGGTCCCACTCTACAGTCCAGTAGTCTCGAGATCGATCAGGTATCACATCTCCTGCGACTTGGGTAATAAAGAAACTATCGACTGCTATCGACTTGACAAATCCAGGATTTGATGCTGAATCAACAGAAGGTCTGATAAGGAATCTCCTCTCACTTTCCCCATCGTTGTTGCTAAGGACTAGTGGAACCATTCAGTGTAATCACTTTCCTGTCTTCACCTTCAGAACCTACTGTGGACTCACAATCCATCAGTGTAGTTCTCAATGATTCTGGCATCACCAGCAGAGGCAGAACACAACAGGATTAGCTTAATCTTGATCATTGGCAGGACTCTATTAGGTTCAGGAGTTTTTCTAACAAAAACAATCACATGAGCTTCTATCTTGCAATTTGTGCCTTACTCTGATTTCATTCATCCATCCATCCTTGTTCTGGGTCTTCCCAAGGGTATCTTACCAGTGGGATGTGCCTGGAAAACCTCCAAAGGGAGGTGTCTGGGAGGCATATCATAGCAAAATAAATATGCAGGCGTTTGCCCTGGCAGCTTGTCCAGGATGTACCCTGCTTTAAAGAAATGTGACAACCTAAATCACTTACCTGTACACATCATTATCTACAACGATGCCCTCTGTGAGGTGTGGCCAGGTGGTTGCAAGGTGAAGTTCACTTCAAAAAAAGTAAGGGAAAAAAAAGTAATTTAATTGCCTTTTTTAACATTAACACACAGAACATCTGCAACATATTTCCAAACATCTAGCATGTCAACCCCCCACACGTGTCCCAAGAAAAAACTAGATATAAAATGATCATGTACTAACCAATGACTTACTCGCAACATCTAAGCATACACAAACACATACTATGGGCCTGAATGCCATATTTGGGCCATATTTGGGCATATTTAATGATTATTTGTGTGTTCTGTTCTATTCCCAGGGTGGAATAATTCGAAAAATTTCACATTTCAGTGACAAAAAATTTTGCTTGAATTTTGGGGAGATTATTTTAAATCCACACAGACAGGAAGCATGCAGTCAGCCACATCTTTTAAGCAGTACTGCGGAAGGAGACATTTGATGCTACTTTTATGGAAGTAACACACCCCACCAACATTTAGTAGATGGATCAGAGATACTATGTCTTCTCTTAACCTGAAAAAAAAAAAATCAGGTATGCCTTAAAAGGACCCAGTCACGAGTTTTGGGAGAATCTGAAGTCCTTTCCTGGCATACTATGAGAACACTCAACATCGAATTCAGCAGAATAGTAGAGGTGATGGCATTCCCTGCAATAGCTAATTTGCATAAAAGTGACAGAAACAGTTCATTCTGTATTGGACTGAAACACTCAAGAATTGAGCTATTGAGATCACTTTATGCGAGAGTGATTTTGTGCAAAGAGGGTTAGGGTTTGTACAGACCAGCACGGACCATTAAAAAGTACTGTTTACTCATAATTCATAATTAAGGCGACAGTATGCAAGTCTTGCTCTCGGGGTCCCCCTACAGTTGGGAAAAAGGTATTGTTTTCTACTACTGTCGTAAAATCTGTTATGGTTACACCAGTGGATTTACGTGCATTGACAAGTGATACCCTCTAACGTTACAGATTTTCACGTCTTGGTCAGCCTTTGTTCCGTGTCAAATGTCTTCATCCCAGGTGCATTTTCTATATTTCAGCATGTCATATGTACAGCGGCATAGAGCTGTCAGTCATATAATAAAGAAATTAGACCGTATCACGTTATAACGTGATAGTTTCACGTTGTTTTCACGTTTTTACAATAAACTATCACGTTATAACGTGATACTCTTCACGTTTTTACAATAAACTATCACGTTATAACTTGATACGGTCCAATTTCTTTTTCATATGGCTGACAGCTCTATGCCGGCATACATATGAATACAATTTCTTTTTTTCTCTCTCTTCAAACGCCAAAAGAACGTGTAGCTCACGTTTACAAGCCAGCGTCATTATAGCAGCCTATTGACTAATGCTTTTTATTTATTTTTTTAAGGTTTTGTGGCCACAGGCGCCTTTATTTGACAGTGGATAGGGGGGCGGAAGTGAGGTATGCCATAAAGCAGCAGTCGAATTTTGTAGTTCTTTTTGTGCACAGGTTACTACCCGCACCCCAAAGTTACGTAGTGCCAGTAAAAGTGATACAGACCCCGTCAGGCTATGGCATGCGTGTCATTCAACCTATTGTAAGTCGATGTAACATCACAAGGGTCTTGGAAATATATTATGAAAGTTGAAAAACTACATAGTGTTGCTTTAAAGGTGATGGTAAGCTACTATACTGTAGTCATAGCTGCTCTGGGACACGCTGACGGAAACAGGCGCCACCTGCAGGCAAGGTGGATGAAGTGTCTAAGGATATAGTGTGTGTATTTTGTTTATCACCATTTTGTCTGAAACATTATCAGATAATTAACACTGAAACAATCCAATTACCTGATAGGTTCCTCACAGGCTCCAAATGGAAGGTTTCCAAACTCCACTCCTCCAACCTCACCTCCAAGCAACGTATCAAAGTCTGACAGAACCATACCCAAGCCAGCCCAAAACAGAAAAGAACACCTTTATTGGACAGCAGCTCAACATCTGGGACACACTCTGACCCATGTGTGAGATAGCCATTATACTTTTGTACATAACACACCCAATGCATAATGATATAGCACTGAGTAAAGTAATAAAATACAGATTTAATAAAACAAACTGGGCTTTTGGTGTGCATACCTGGTGGCTGTTGTGGCCACGAAGACTGCTGCCAATCTTGAAGAATGTAGGTGTAGCGAATAGCAATGTCAACAGGTGGCAGGGGGAGCAGGTTACAACCCTGAACAAAGACAGGACAACAAAAACTGAAATGTGTACTTAACATGGATTAATGAGGATTTCTCTTAAAATGCCCCCCAAAAAACCCAATCTCTCCTTTTGATGTGTAGGACCAGGGTTCAACCACAAACCAAGGGTGGGGCCAGTGTGGTGGCTAAAGGGAGGCACATGCTACCTGTTGTGCTGCAGATAGCTAGGATTTGGCTATGAATAATTATGAATAATTGCTTAGAGCAATTATTAATAAGATTAATAATTTTATGTAAAATTACCACGTTTAGGGGCACCATCCTGGTGGATTCCAGGAACATTTATAGCCAAATTGTTCAGTCTCAGTTTATGTTTATGATTACCAGCCTGATAAGGCTGAGATAGTTAAACAATAGATGAAGGAATAAGTTCTTATGCTGTGGACATTAATTGTACGCATCACTCCAAGTAATCCCAGACAACTTCTCTTTAAGTTAAGGGGACTTTATTTAGAAAATAGAAAATCCCATCTATTCTAAAGCATGCAAAAATTACTACAGATCTTAGACAACAATAATAGGTGAACATTGAACACAATTAACATGAAATGAAATCAGTGAGAACAGCTGAGGGGGGTCAGAAAAGGAGGGGGGCTCTCACTCCAGGGGGCCCAAGTCACAGATGGCCTGTGGGACAAAGTCATAAAACTCAGTTCTGTGCCAAGATGGAGGGGGGCACATGTAGTGTAAGGAGACAAAGGGCCATAAACTAGCTTTAGCTAAAATGGACAGAGCACATGGGCTGAAATGTCCATGTGGAAGGCCTCAAAGAGAATGGAGTTAAACTTTTCAGCTAAAACCAGCTAACGCAGGCCGGACCGAGCCCGACTCTGCCGACGGTGATCAGGGAGCGAGAGAGAACGAGAGCGAGTGAGTGAGTGAGGAAGGAAAAAGAAAGAAAGGCGTGATCTGCTCAGGATAAAACAAACAGTTTCAAAAGCAGCAATTTCAGCTCAAACTTATGCGTGCGGCGACGCAAAAATGAGCAAACAAATACAGCGCTTAAAAACACTTTAAACCAACAATGAACGAGATCTAACTTGTTAAAACTATTTTCTCTGTTTATCTCCGCCCAGACACAATATTAGTATAAATGAACAGGTTCAGTCCTACTTTGCCTTGAAGGAGGTCCAGTCCACTAGGAGGAGAGCAAATTGTGTCCGTAGTTGAGCAAGAAAAGGAAGAGTTCTAAAAAAAAAACTGTACAGGATTTAAGGACCGTGTGGTCCAAAGGCAGGCTGGGCCTGGAGGTCGACGTCTAACGAACTGTCTTGGAACAGTTCTGATATAGCTCAAACATGATACACAAACCGTATGAGCACTTTGAAGCTTTGAACTGAGTTCTTCCCGGTCCAGCGGGTCAGAACAAAAGAGAATCTTCACCGGTGAGATGTCCTCTGTTCAGCAGTAGTTCATCCAAGAACTTCTGGCTGGAGAACAGTTTGAAAATGGGTGCGACTCCACTCTTATAGCCCCATTGGCCGTGATGTCATCGCCGATGTCACCATGGGTGGTCACGGACCAATAGGAGTGTGTTCGGGGTCACTGCTAGGATTGCTGGGAAATGGGGTCTTCCAACAGTCTGTTCAGTTCATCTTATGATAAATACAATCACAACATACCTCTAAAAAGACATGCTCTAGATATTAATGACTTTGGGTGAGTAACTATTATGGTTAAGTTTGACTATTACAATAGCTTCAAGAGTACACTGCCTGATGTTTCTGTAATTTATGTTCAAATTCAGGTCTTTGTTATTACCTTCATATTTTTATTTCGCACATGGGTTTCTCTTATTTAACTGTTGCTGTTTTGAGCTGATGTTAAAACACTTTTTAAATACAGTATCAAGATTTTTTTTTATGTATCAATATTAGGAATTATCAATCTGGAGCAGTACTTGTTCAAGAGTTCAGCTGTTAGTAAGCAGAGACACTAAATAAAATACTAACTCACCTTTGCATTACTAAGTGAATGTGATTATTTAAATGTCTTACCTCTAAAAACCTTTGACTGGATACACTGGTGAATGCTGCTTTCTACTAAAGACAAACCCTTTTGGAGTAACCCCAACTTGCTTACTGAGCTCTGTATCAGTGTATGAATGTGTGCTCGTTGTCAGTGTGAATGGGTGAATTTGGCTCCAGTGTAAAGCGCTTTGAGTGGTCAGTATGACTAGAAAAGTGCTATATTCACCATTTACACCAGTGTGATTTGCAAAATCATACTGAGTGCATGCTTGAAAAGAACCAAAACTGGGGGAGTGGCATAGCGTAGTGGTTAGTACGAGCGCCCCATGTGCAGAGGCCTCAGCCCTCGACAAGGTTTTCACGAGTTTGAGTCCCTTCCCCATGGACCTTTGCCGGATGTCATCCCCCACTTCTCTCCCCTATTCCATGCTATCCACTTTAAAATAAAGGCCACTGCGGCCACAACACCTTAAAAAAAAGAAAAGAACCAAAACTGAGCCTTGCCACACCCCAAAAGTTACAGGACAAATGAGTTCGAGGAGAACTTGGTTGTCCTGTCAGACTGAAATGGGAAATGGAATTTCTTTCCAATAATGCTGATATGAAAAAAATTGATTCTCTGATTCTAAATCGATTCTTATTAAAATTCCAAAAGATCAATTCATACGTTCAGAGATCGATTTAACAGTTTAATATTGTTTTGCCTTTTTTTCAGCTAAAGTAGGAAAAAAAGCCCAAACTGGCATATTGAGGCTTGGCTGTTAAAGGGTTAATCCAGTTTCTCCTGGTGAACTTTAACCCCACCCAGTGAAGTTAGGCATGCGTGTTAGATATGAAAAAATATAACCAACATGGCGTCAGACACTAGCAATACCGTTAGCCTAGCACTGGCTTTGAAAACACCATGTTCGGTTTGTTTTGTTTGTTTTTTGAATTTTAACTACTTCTGCATACTTTGTGCTATTTTAACCATTCAACTTTTCAATTATTCTGCTTATTCTGCTCTTTCCGGCTATATCTTTTGGTATTTATAACCTTTATACTTTTTATAATATTCAACTTTTTATGCTTTTTTTGCTCCCATTAAAATGAATGGAAAACCTCAAAAATTCGGCTAAATTTCGTCTGTTTTGCAAAACTAACTACTTCCACATTCTTCCACTTAGAAACACCATTCAAATCTTAAAACGTAGTCATACTCTTCAGCTATTACTGTATGTCTCGGCTTCTTCCTAACTTGTACCGTTTTCATACAATCCTTCCCCAAGTTTTTGGTAGCAAAATGATCAGATTTCTGAAAATACATGTGTTACTATGGTCGCTAGGCAGCTAAGCTAGAGTGGCCAACTCTAGCAGAATTACACTTTTCCACTTTCCTGATTTTCCACAAACAACTTCCGCTCACTCGCTCCTATTTGACTCTTTCTGCACATATACATCAAAACGTAGGTTTCCAATTTTTACTTCAGGAAATGTAACCAAAATTTATGAGACAATTACAGTTTTTTTGGCAAATCGACCTGAAGCAAAGTGGCGGCACACAGGAGGGACCATTGAAATGCATTGGGACTGAGCAAAAATTCAGACGAGGACCGCTGGATTCTGACCTATATTCGTAAAGTCATATCTCAAACGACACGATGTAGAAACATGAGCCTTGTGCCAATGTAACTTCCCCCTAAACTACAATCAAGTCAAATTAAAATAGTGCCTGAAGTGATTCCAAAGTAATATTAGAACAATCTAGTGAATGAGGGTTTAATTAGCAGCGTAGTGATCTAGGCAACTAATTAAGGATCGTTTTCTACTCGTCTATAACAAGCATGATGTTTACTTTTCTAGCAGTCTTTTAAAAAGGAATTTCAAAACGTAGCCTATTAGTATAGATTCTTGTCCGCAGTAGTAAATAGCCCAGTGGTTATGAAATACAAAAAAAACAGAAAAAAATGGTCGCCCCCTTTAAAATGTTTTTTTGCAGATCATGAAATGTAGCGTCTCGTTTAATTATGATGCCTTTGTCCTTCAATGTTGACTTGAACAAACTTCATGTACATGGCTTAGGTGTTTAACACCAAATAGTCTAAGCCAGTGTTTCTTAACCCTGGTCCTCAGGGCGCACTGTCCTTCAAATTTTAGATGCATCTCAGAGTCCTGCTCGGGTCCAATTTTAACAATCCACACCGCTGGTACCCATGGTTATCTCCTGATCAAATCCGGACCCAACCAAGCTGCTTGATTTAAAAGCCGCTTCCGACCCACACCGATACAATACAGTGACTATATGTAACGCGTTGAAAATTATTTTCAGCAGAGCTTGCATTAAACTCTTCAGTTATCCCTAATTTTGACTTACAGGGTCAAAGTAATCTATTTTTACCTGTCAATTTTTAAAAATTAAAACGACAAGTTCAATAGTATTTAAATTTAATTCATTTAAATTAATATTCAATCCGAACAAGCTGAACAAAGAATCTCCATCGTGCCATCACACATCGAGCAGATGAATACATGGATCTGCTGTGGCCTGACCACAGAGTTTCACAATTTCCTCCTGGTCCATGAACGAGAATTGCGCACCTGCTTGTGCGTAATAGAGGCGTTCTGCTGCCACACTGCAGACTGAAATTACAAGCAGAACTTCTCTCTGAAGGAGGGCTTTCCTGACCGCTTCAGGGGGAGAAAATTGGCTGCAATGCCCTGTTGGACGGGGGGCATCGACTGGGATGATCCTCCCAGTAACTGAACATCCACTGTGTCCTGTTATCAACTTTTTACTTTTTGTAATATAGAAAGTTCTCTTATATCAGATCTTCTGTTCCTTCTGTGTTTCTGCTCTGTCTTCTCAAACCCCCAGACGGTCGTGGCAGATTGCTGCTCCTACTGGTTCTGGTTCAGGTTCTGGTTCTGCTGGAGGTTTCTTCCTGTTAAAGGGGGGTTTTTTCTCTCCACTGTCGCTACATGCTTGCTCAGTATGAGGGATTGCTGTGGTTGGAGTCTGCATCAACGGGACGCAACCTGAAGTCAGTGACTCGATGCAATCTGCTGGGATTCCTTACATAGAAAACTAACTAAAAGTTTAAACTGATTGGAATGTTTGTATGATTGTATTGAAATGACTTTCCTGTAAAGTACTTTGAGATGACATCTGTTGTGAATCAGTGCTATAGAAATAAACTGAAGTGAAACGTTTTCTATGTAAGGAAATCCGACGGAAATGCATGGAGTTATTGACTTGCAGCAATCCGTCATACTGAGTATACATACAGCAATAGCAGAAAGGTGAATCCCCCTTTAACAGGAACAATCCTCCAGCAGAAACAGAACCTGGCTCACCTTGAGCAGCCGACTGCCAAGACCGACTGGGGCTTTGAGAAGACACAAAAAGACAGAAGAACTGATCTAGGAGTACTTTCTATGTTAAAGAAAAAGTAAATAGTAAATGGTGGCAGTAGCTCCATTAGTGACCTGCCTGATGGAGAAATAAAGACAATGCTGATGGGCTAATGCAGTTTAGAGACTCAACTAATAGGGAGGGAGGAATTACCTCTAATTAACAAGTTAACGCTCTCTTCTTACTAAAAGAAGAAGTCAAGTCAGTTAAAGTAATGTGGCAGAAGTAGTAAATTACCCAGAACACTGGGGCTCATCCTAAAACATATAGCTTAGAGAAATATTAGAGCGCAATAAACCCAGAAACATATTACAGCTGGCATCTGAGGTTAACAAAGCACGCGAGGTGGAGAAGATATGATGCTGTTAAATAGCAGTGGTGGAGCACTAGGACATTTCCCGTACTGGCCCACTCTGACAGTGCAGAGACTAGGGTCTGGTCATGCTTGAATTTTAGATGAACAATCCATCATGTGGCTCTTTAGGACATCTGCCCCCCTGGAGCTCACACGCAGACACACAACCCTCCTCTCTTTTTGGGATACGTGCTAACTAGTCACTTTTATTAAGTAATTCAGTTACCAACTCAGTTACTTTTTGGAACAAATTGTAACTATAACTAATTACTTTTTTTAAATAGCGTTTCCAACACTGGTTATACTGCCTAATACAGTTAGACTATCATACTGTCAAAATGATGTAATTTACTGTACAGTGTCTGTCCATTAGAAGTCAGAGGTCGTTTTAATCTCTTGTTTCTAAGCTTTACACAGGCTCTATTTCAGACATAGAAATGCCAACTTCTACAGCTACTCCAGCCAGGGGATGAGGTGATGGCTGACAAGGGTTTCCTGATTGAGAAGATGCTTTCAGAAGTGAGAGTAAAACTCATCATCTCTTCATTAAAAAGTCCGCTCAGCTCAGCAAGGAAGACACTCGGAAGACCCAGGCTATTTCCCACCTGAGGATTCTAGTGGAGAGGGCCATACACAGGGTGAAGGAAGGAGTACCACATTTGGGATGGACTTGTACCAGTCTATGGTTGGATCAGTCAATCATCTGTGGGCCTTCTGTTGCCTGACGTCAAACTTCCAGGGATCTCTTGATTGAAATAAAGGAGGACAAACCAGTCTGAGGCATCCTATCACACTGTGGGTGGCTGTATAGCTGTGTCTTTTCATAATGTAAATATTAAGGTATTGTTAAAAAATGAAGTTTCAAAAGTGACCGTCTGTTTTGAAAATAAAATACTATTTCTTTTACTCTCACATTGTTTGAAGATGACAAAAAGAAAGTTAAAAAATGAACAAAACGGCATTATTTATTCGTCTGTGAATGCTAAATGTTTTTGGATCTATGTAGTCAACTTCTAACAAGTCGTGCTGTTTTGTACCTAACTGTCTGGCTGCTGCTGTGCTGGAGCGGGGGTGGGGCGTAGCTAGCTAGGCGGGAGAGGGACAATAATTATTGAGTAATTGGAGCCCAGACGCAATTTTGCAATTTTCTAAATTTCGGATCCTCTGAATGAAAACAGAAAATTGGACAAAGTTTAAAAATCCAATTTTTTAATTTGTCATGGTGAAAAAATAAAATAAATGAAAAATTGGATATTTGAATCCATTTTTCTGTTTTTCTAAATGTCCGTTTGTGTTTAGAAAATTGAACTGATAAGCGTTACACGGACCATGTAACCCATTTTATTTCATCTACTACTACACTGTTAAATGTGCATGCTGCACAGTTAACAGTGTTGTAGTAGATGAAATAGAGTTTCAGATTATGTGATTTGAGGTTAGGTTATTGCAGTAGAACAGAAATATTTGTTTTGTAGGAGAAAGAAACAGAAAAAGCTGTGTGTGGGCGCATGTGTAGTGTTGTGGGAATATTCCAATGTAATTAGGATTTAAGTACATATTCTCTGTCTAGTGAATGTATCTAGGGCAAGATGACGTAGTTAGGGGAAGCAAGGTTATTGTTCCAGCTTAATGTTCCTGATAAAGATGTGTCAGATCACCATAGAGACACGCCAGACGCCAGAGCAGCAAGATAACTACGGGACGTTCTGAGCTGAATGTGCTGCTCCATGCTTTACTATCAGACCGGCATCAACCAGTTCTCCAGGAGCTGGACATGAAGATTGGAGAAGAAGTGCTGCAGAGATAAACAGTGATAGCTGGATACTATATAAACTGTTAGTCAGAAAGGTTGGGTAGGGAGATGTAAGAGAGTAATCTCTGTCCCCTCCATGTTCTGGCCAGACATGTTGAATTAAATACTTAAACGCCTTCTGGGACTCTGTCTACTTTTATTTTGGAACCCTGAATTATTTTCTGCCATTACAGTAGCCTTTGTTTTATTATGTTACACTCTTACATCAGTAGGCACCCAACCTAACTCACTCTTGGCATTTTGCATTAATTGGGTTGGGGTGTCTTGGGATGGTGTAACATTCCCGACCCGAATTATTCTCCCAGTCCGCCTCTGGTTAATAGTATTAAATATAATTTACTGCCTTTATTTATAAGATAGCAGAAGTTCCTTAAAATTCATATTCATGTTGGACAGCTAGACCGTGCTCTTCTACAGAAGCTACGCTTTCCAACAAGCGTGTTCAAGTTCAGGAGTGTGATTGTTTACCCATTGTGAATAAGGTAAACCAGAACCACAATGAGTTTTGTAAGGAGCAGCATGATCAGCAGATGTTGTAAAACTGAAAAAAGAAACCTTTGCAATGAATTGTCAGTATGTGAAATGATGGAGCCAGTGTGTCGGGCAAGCCATCCATCACAGCCAGGTCTGTTCTGCTTGGTGTCACAGGCAAATTAGCTCATTAGTTCATACACATGCACTGGGTTGGCTCCTCGGTACTTACTATTTTAGACTTAAAGATGTCGAGGAGGCCAGACAAGTGGTTGTACTGGCTTGGCACCTTACGGAGATGGACGATCTCGAAGTCGGTGCGCACACCTGGCCCTTGGCACTCTCCAGCATATATCCGTCTCCACTTCTGCTGGATCTGCACAAACATGGGGACCTGACTGGAAGCACAAGGTGAAAGGGAATGGTTTTAAAACAAGAGTTTTCACGACTTCATAATTCTCAAGAACCAATTCAATATTCATTCAGATTATGCTTTTACTGCTTTAATTGGCTCATGTTTCTTTGTTTTTAGGAGCAAAAGACTGCTGTAAAAAGCTGTGGTTAGAAGCACATACAGCCATGACCAAAGGTTTTGGCACTGACACCGGGGGCGTTACTAGACCTTATTCACTGGGTCACGTGCCTTAGTAAAAGTCTCCAGTGCCCCAGCAAAATTATAGCGCTGCTCTCGCTGGAAACGGCATTCATGAGCGCATCTCTGTGCCTGCTTTTAGTCATCACTCGAGCCTGTCACTTACCAGTCAATAAAAAACTAAGAAAAAGAAAGGGGCCACAATAGCCAATCAGGAAATAGCACCTCTGTTGCTGGGTAAGATTGAACGCAACACCAATGAAAATCGTTAACGTGATTGTTCCGAGTGTTTTGTTGTACACACAGACACAGTGGAAACCACTGGAGCTCTTCACATCACTTTGACCACAGAGTAAGTCGTCCCCTGTTTTAATGTTACAACAAATTCACAACTTGTTTGACAGAAAAAATGACAAGTTGATCGCTGTTAGAAAATGTTGCCCACATAATGAGTATCTGTTTTTCAATGCTTGTCGTCATTGTAGCCTAAATTTAGCTACAGTTTACCAGCTTGTGCTCTCTCCCTCACACTCACACCATGCATAGGCTGCATGCACACATGCAGACAATTAATAATGATTTACAGTTGTGTGCGAAAGTCAGGGCACCCCTTTAAAAACAGCATATTTTATATATTTAAAAATGTATATTCATATTTACTGTCTCTCTGGTATATGGGAAAAAAAGACAATATTGTCAGGAAACATTAATGCATAGTTACATTTTATTTTATAAATTGAACAAAATTACAAAAATTAAAAACATAATTTTGGCATGTGCAAAAGTTGGGGCACCCTGAGAGTTTCAAAGTTTCAGATTCTTTTTACAAGCTCAGACCTCTACCAGCTCATTGGTCCTGAAGCATGTGTCAACAATTGTCATTAGGGAGTGCCAGCTGGTGCCAATTTGAGGGTTTCTTAAATACGGCGACTCCACAAACCTTGTACAAACACTCAGCAACCATGGGTTCCTCTAAGAAGCTGTGTAAGACAGAAAAAATGAAAGTAATTGATGCCCACAATGCCGGGGAGGGCTACAAGAAGATAGCAAAGCGTTTTCAGCTTGCAGTTTCCACAGTGCGAGGCATAATTAAGAGATGGCAGGTGAGGGGAACTGTGGAGGTCAAGAAGAGATCTGGAAGACCAAGGACACTCTCGGAGAGAACAGCTCGTAGTCTGATCAGAAAGGTAAACCAAAACCCACATTTGACTTCAAAAGACCTCCAGGAAGATTTAGCAGACTCAGGAGTGGTGGTGCACCCTTCCACTGTGCGCCGATACTTGCACAAACAAGACCTTCATGGAAGAGTCTGCAGAAAAAAACCTTATCTACGACCTCATCATAAAATACAACGTCAAAAATATGCAACAGAACATCTACAGAAGCCTGATGACTTTTGGAAACAAGTGCTGTGGACTGATGAAGTTAAAATAGAACTCTTTGGCCACAATAAGCAAAGGTATGTTTGGAGAAAAAAAGGAGCAGCATTTCATGAAAAGAACACCTTGCCAACTGTTAAATATGGGGGTGGATCCATCATGCTTTGGGGTTGTGTTGCAGCCAGTGGGACAGGAAACATTGCTCGGGTGGAGGGAAGAATGGATTCAATTAAATACCAGCAAATTCTGGAGGCAAATATCACAGCATCTGTAAAAAAGCTAAAGCTGAAAAGAGGATGGCTTCTACAACAGGATAATGATCCTAAACATACCTCCAAATCCACCATGGACTACCTCAAGAAACGCAAGCTGAAGGTTTTGGAATGGCCTTCACAGTCTCCCGACTTAAACATCATCGAAAATCTGTGGGTAGATCTTAAAAGAGCTGTGCATGCAAGACGTCCTAAGAATATTGCAGAACTGGAAGCCTTTTGCAAGGAAGAATGGGGAAAAATCCCAAATAATAGAATCCAGAAACTTGTTGTTGGCTATAAAAAGCGTTTACAAGCTGTGATATCTGCCAGAGGGGGTGTTACTAAGTACTGAAGGTACTGATGCTGTAGGGTGCCCCGACTTTTGCACATGCCAAAATTATGTTTTTAATTTTTGTAATTTTGGTCAATTTATAAAATAAAATGTAACTATGCATTAATGTTTCCTGACAATATTGTCTTTTTTTCCCATATACCAGAGAGACAGTAAATATGAATATACATTTTTAAATATATAAAATATGCTGTTTTTAAAGGGGTGCCCTGACTTTCGCACACAACTGTATATGTATACTGTAGAGAGAGCCCTGTAAAAGTAGCCTATACTGTTTGTGACACTGTCCTACTGTAAAACTTAACAGCTTAGCATCCCCCTCTCCTGTCCCCAGCCAAACAGACATCCCACCCTCCTCTGACCAACAGCTTTCCTGTTACACCTCGGATGTTTTATCCTTCACCTCAGCCATGGACTTTTCTGATTCCACAAGTTTGACTTCAACCAAGTCAGGAAATGCTGCTACCCCCTTTGCCTCCCCCTCCCACTTGTCTGTCTCCAAAATTCAGGTGAAGAGGCAGCTGGAGAAACTTAACCGGAACAAGGCTGCAGGTCCAGATGGTGTCAGCCCCAGAGTCCTGAAGGCCTGTGCAGAGCAGCTCTGTGGGATTCTGCAGCACCTCTTTAACCTTAGCCTAACTCAGGAGAAGGTTCCAGTGTTGTGGAAGACATCCTGCCTTGTTCCAGTACCAAAGAGAACTCACCCATCAGTCATCAATGACTATAGACCTGTTGCCCTGACATCCCATATCATGAAGGTCCTGGAGAGACTCCTGTTGGCACCCCTGAGTAAGCAAACAAGAACGTATCAGGACCCACTGCAGTTTGCTTATCGCTGTGGAGTTGGAGTTGAAGATGCCATCATCCACCTACTTCAACCAACCCACTGTCATCTGGACAAAGCAGGCAGCACTGTGAGGATCATGTTCTTTGATTTCTCTAGTGCATTTAACACAATTCAGCCTGATTTGCTTTGTCAGAAACTCCTGAAGACACAGGTGGAGCCCTCAACAATCGCCTGGATCAATGACTACCTGACCAACAGACCACAATTTGTGAGACTGAAGAATTGTGTGTCAAACCAGGTGGTCAGCAGCACAGGAGCACCACAAGGGACCGTACTCTCACCATTCCTTTTCACTCTGTACACCTCAGACTTCCAGTACAAATCAGAGACCTGTCATCTGCAGAAATCCTCAGATGACTCTGCAATTGTCGGGTGTATCAGAGATGGACAAGAAGCTGAATACAGAGAGCAGACTGGACTTCTTGAGGAAGCTTAGGTCCTTCAAGATTTGAAGCAAGATGCTGCAGATCTTCTACAAGTCTGTTGTGGAGAGTGTAATCTCTTCAGCAGTCATCTGTTGGGGTAGCAGCATCAGAGCCAGGGATTTAAATAGGCTAAACAACCTGATAAAGAAGGCTGGTTCTGTTCTTGGGACGACTGTGGAACATCTGGAGATGATGATGCAAAGAAGGATTCTTCATAAAATCAAAACAATTATGGACAACCCTGAGCATCCTCTTCATGAGACAGTCATACAACAACAGAGCGTCTTCAGTCGGAGGCTTCTTCAGTTTCGCTGCAATACAGACCGCTACAGGAAATCCTTCCTGCCCACAGCCATCATCATCTACAACAACTCCTTAAAGAATTAATGATATGAGCTATACCAACACTTAATTTCTCTCTGGGATCAATAAAGCATTTTTGAATTTGAATTTGAATTGAACATAGCCTTCTGATAAACTATTCAGAGATGGACATCATAAAATTCTTCCTGAACAGAGGCAGAGGAACAGTGAGGAGAGATGAGGTGTCATGTTAAGTGTTTGAAAAGACCCAAATGCAGCGAATAATGAAATGAAAATTAATTTAACAACAGAACAACAAACTTACATAAACTCAGGAGGATGAGAAAAATACAGCGACGGGTAAACAGGAACAGGACGACGAACCAGCGAGTAGTGACTGTCAGAGGAAGGCTTAAGAATACTGAGGAGGTGTGTAAGGCTGCGTTCACAATGCAGGGCTTAATGCTCAATTCCGATTTTTTTTGAAAAAATTTGATTTTTTTTGCAAGGCAGTTCACATTTCCAATTAAATGCGACCTTTTGCGATCTCCTGTGTGAACGTGAAATGATCCAGAATTGACCCGCATGCGCAGAAGAGTACTCAACGGTCAACGACATCACTTATTGTTAGCGGAAGTGGTTACACATGGATGTCAACAGTGGAGCTCGTTTAGCCTCATTAAAGTTATTTTCACAACGGAGCCAGCACAACTTCAATCTTCTCGTTTTAAGGAGAAAAATAAAAAGGAGGAGAGCAAGGTTTTTGGCCATGGCGTTTTGTGGAGCAGTGGTAGCAACATCGGTACAGAGAAACGTGTGGGTTCGGAGTCGCAGCCAGGAGTGGTGGGAGACTGATGACGTGATTGGCTTCATTAATACAGAATTCATCAGTAACTTCCGAATGTCCAGATCCACTTTTGATTATGTTTGTGAGCGCCTTCAATTTAATCCGTCACGGGAAGAGACATGTCTGCGGCAGCCTATAACAGTGCAGAAATGACATGTGGGTCGGATACATGCGACCTGGCCGTTCAGACTGAAGTCGCATTTCAAAAGATCGGATACGTATCGGATTTTGGGCCACATACCCAAGTGGCCTGGGTCGCATTTGAAAAGATCTGATCTGTGTCGTTCAGACTGTCATGAAAAGATCAGATACAGGTCGCATAGGGGCAAAGAAAATCGGAATTGGGTCGTTTCAGCCTGCAGTGTGAACGTAGCCTAAGTGACAGGGAGAAGGCTAAAGGCTAATTAGGAGAAGCAGTTACAGGGGAGAGGGAGAGAGCAGGTGGAAACAATCAGTAGCTGGGACAGAAGGCAGAATGGCTAGAGAAGCAAAGGAAGGCCAGGAGCAAAACATAAGGATCAGACAGAGAAATATACCAAAGAGGAATAAGCACTAACTAGGAACCTAAGAGAAACTGGAGAGCATTAGAGTGAAGAAAACAGAACTAAGGAAATAAACCTACAAGGAAGAATTCTTTAAAGAGGGACTAGAAAAAGGAATTAAATATTAAACAGAACTAACTGGGACTAAGTATCAATAGGAATCTAAGAAAATAAATAAGGGATGAACACAGACATGAAAAACCAAACAAAAGAGCATCTCAGGGTGAAAAAACGTAGTGGAAGGAAAAAACACAAGTGACAACAAAAACTCCAAGTAGTAACTAAAGGAATAAGGTGAACTGAATAAGGAAATGAAATAACTAAAACCTCACATCATAACAAGAGGAGGACGAGGGAGGTATGATAATTGTCCACATTAATAGTAACATTAACATTTATCCTGGTAACAGCCAGTGCTGTGATTTGATCAATGGTTTAATGGCAAACTTTAAGTTTGCTGTATTTGCAAATGTAGCCTATAATAATCTACACAGAGTCTTCTATGTAAATTATTATAGGCTCCATTTGCAAATTATCACCAGAAGTCAGTATGAAGGCTTTAGTAGGCTATTTAAGCTACAAAGAGCTGCAGTATTGCCAGGATGACTATAGGACCCTTACCTGGGAGGTAAGTATATCAATTTTGGAAAACAAAAAACCTGTCAGTTTCTTACAGAATGCTTTTTGGTCAGGTGACTTTTTTTGTCACAAGGAAGGGTGGGATAACTTTGTAAACGGAGCAGCTTTCACTATTCTTATAATCACATGTGAAAACAATAAAAAATGCAGATAGGAGACTTTGAGCTATGTACATATTTGTAGAGCAATGAACAGTAATATTTTCATGTTGCTTTAGACCAGTGTTTCTCAAACTGTGGGGCGCAGAGGTATTGCAGGTGGGGCGTGACATCAGTAGGATTTAAATAGTTTTCCCCCCCTAGATTCTGTCGTGAATGTTTCACTGCACTGTAAATTAAATCAACCAGCTCCCCCCTCTCACAAAATTAAACACACTCAAATAAATTAGCAATTGTGATCATCATTGTAAACAGAACCGGGACCTGGAACATCGGGCTGGGAGTTTGACGTCGGAATATATCGCAGCAGAACAAAACAAGTGAAGTCGCCGCATTATCAGAGATTCCATCTACAAAAAGTACAAATGTCTAAAAAGATCAGGGAATGTTTCAGAGTCAGAGAAGTCACACGGTCAACCACGGAGGAAATACAGGGATGAGTATTGCTCTTTATTTATTTTTATTTATTTTATTTTGTATTTTTGACAGCTTTGTATTTGTGGATAACTTTTATTTTCTCCAACTGTGAGCTGAAGTTCTACATGGGGCAACTACTGACAGCATATATTTCTGAGCCGGTTTTATACCAGTGCACAACCCCTTTTTCCAACTAATTTATACCCTTAAAAACTTGTAGACTAACTCGGCTTTTTAAATAAATAACACTTTAAAAATCAGGCGTGGTCACCATTCTGTTGGGGCGATAAAAGCATGGGGGGTTTGTGTATGCTCCTTTGTCCAAAGTGGGGAATGATAAAAAAAGTTTGAGAAACACTGGATTAGACTAAGTGCAGCCAAGTGATTGACCGCTTTGCAAAAATGAAAACAAGACGTTACCGTTTACTTCCCAAAAAATGATTCCCTGAAGAGACACGCAACAGTTGTTCATTTATTCTTCTACTATGGAAATAAAAGAACCCCTCAGGGGTGCTTTATTTTATTATTTTTTTACTTTTGTAATTGTTCAATTTGCAGACGTTTACTGAAATAGATTTTTCAAAAAGATTCATTGCTCTTCCTTTTTGCTTTTATCAGTAATGGTTTAGAAGTCTAGAGTAAAGTGCTGAATGTTTTTTTTCTTGCACGCTCTCATGAATTCTTTGTGCCCAAGGTGTGCCCTAGTACAGTATTAGTTCTAGTGACGCCCCTGACTGACATTATTTTTGTGATTAGATGAAGAAGAACACATATTCATCTCATTAACCCTAAGAATGACTTGCTGGCTAACCTCTGATTTGCATTGCAGACCCATTCAGTAAATGAGAATATTACTGAAAAGTTCAATAATTTTAGCACATCCATCACCAAGTAAAACAGGTTGTTACATGCAGCTCTGTGCATATGCTTTGTTCATTCTCTCACTCTGGTGTCCTGACTGTACAGGTGAGTTCTTCCTTCAGCTAATCAGCAGAGTATTAAAGCTGGGAGGAGATGCAGAGGTCGTCAGATCCAGCTCAGACTTACTTATTTGGTGCTCGAACCTAATGGGTTTGGATCAGACCACACACACACACACACACGTTCTGCTTATTATATGGTGTGTTTACGCCTTGGTGAAGGAGGGTATCTGTTCTGCTCCTTTTTGTTTAGAAGTTGCTGTTGGGTTTTTTGACATCTCAGTTATTTTCTAAGAGTATGTTTTTGGGGTTTTAAAACTTTGTCTAATTTGGGTAGTAAAGGTTTTCAATTAACATGTTCTTTCTTTCAGGAGGCTAAAACATTACTTACTTTAACAATAAACCTCTTTTTTGATACATCCCATCTGACTTTTCCTTCATCCTGGGAGACTTTACTGGTTTTTACTTTTTATCCAGTTATTACTACAACTGTGACGCAGATTTTAATCAACAAAAATTACAAGACGATTACATATATATACATTTATAAAATAACAATCTCCAAAATAATAATAGATTCATAAACTTGGTAACGGTACACAAAAAGTTACGGTTCAGTACGCTAAATAAATACAAATGTGAAAATGACTTTTTGTTTTTTCACTATAATCAGCATTAAACAAAGATACTTTTTCTTGGATTCTTTCCTTTCAATCCCTGAAATTAATTAGATTTTGTTATGTTCTAGAACTGACTGGAGATTTGATTGGATTCTTTTTTTTAAATATAAAATAGTACAAGTGCCATAGCGGGTAGAAAACAATATGACCACTTTAACAGTGTTGTTGTTTACAAGTGTTTAAATAACAATAAGACATCCTTAAATCACATGGACTTGTTTTAATATCGACAGCCTAGTCTCCCAGCTGTACTTGAATGCAGCATGGGCAGCTGTTGGGAAAATCCCTTCTCATCAACAGGGATTCCTGGTAGCCATGTGGACATCAGCTGGTTTTTCTCTACCATCAGTCATGTTTCCATTCAGTTTGACATCGTTTCAGTTCAGTGCAGAGCGTGTTATGGACATTATTGATGCTGAAAGATGTGTTCACTAACAAAGTTCTGGTTCGGTCCATCTTTCTATTTCTACTGTAGCTGTATGAGAAACCATTAATGTTCCCACATAGCAGAGTTTAGTGAAAGCTGGGAGTCCTTTCCGTTTTGTGTTGGTGTCACTTTTTAAAGTAGCGCTGCAGAACACTGCACTGCGCTCCGAGTTCTGATCATAAACATTCTGAGTGTGTTCAGGTAGAAAACGGCTGGATTTGTCTGGTACATGTACGTACCGAACCAGAAATACTAATACCTGTACCGTTACAGCCCTTTTATACACATTTCCTCAAAGTCAGTTGGAGCCATGGGCTGCTCTAGAGGCTAAGATAGAACTCATTGTACAGTCTGACATTGGACTGGGTTTACTGGGACACCTACTGGGAAGTCTGGCAGCAGTTTCAAATGTTTTCTACTTCTGAATAATCTTCATACTCATTCACAGATCTGTCTTGCTTTATAATTCTTGCCCAGATTGATGGAAAGCAACAATTGCTTGTTGAAGGCCACAGCTGATGCATTTCTTACTTGGCATGGTGCTACCACAGACCTGCATGCTTCAGAGCAGCAAAAATGTCTAACCCCAGCTGTTAGAGACATCTGCCAATGATCAGTTGATCAACAGAACCTGAACACAACTTTCCTATTTTAATCTTGTGGAAGCAGCAGGGATGTAATAGGTTGTTGTTTAATGAACAATGTTAAATGTGTGTTTTTGTACATTTTAAATCCTTTTAGAACCTGGTACGGACCATATTCTTTTTATTATGTCCTGTTAAGTAAAACCTGAGAAAATATAGTAAGGGTACACTTTCTATGTATCGTATCTACTATCATTATTACTACTATGACTAGCATTTGAGTTTGCACTGATATATGGCTGAATTTCTTTCTACTACCCTATATGCTGACAGCGACTCACCAACCACTGCTGGCCAGAGACATGGAGATGGAGCTGAGCAACAGGTTGCATTTGGACTCGCTGATGATGGCTTCACAGTTCGCCCCGGGGCTGATGACTACAAACTCCCGCAGGCCATACCTGCCAACATAGAAAAGGAACAGAACATGCGCAGGAATACAGTATACAGATGATTCAAAGAATGAACAGCTGGAATTTTTCTCATGATTAAATTAACATTGGTAAAAATGTAAAAATTTTGAAAAAGTGGGCAACATGCTGGGAAAGGTGGGAAGAGGGGGATTTTAGGACCAACAGGAACTGAACAGTCTATCAGGGTTTCTACAAGTTGCAAGTAGGTAAATGGAAGACATTTAAAATACATTTTTAGGACAATTAGAGAATCAATTCAAGTTTAGAAAACCTTATTTTCATCATAGGTATATCTCAACTGCGACAGAATGTAAAAAGAATCCAGCAAATCACATTGTAAATTATAAATGGCCTGCATAGCGCTTTTCCAGTCAGAGGACCACAAAGCTCTTTACACTACATTCAATCATTCACACCCTGATGGTGGCAAGCTACTACACTGACAGAGGCGAGGCTGCCGGACACAGGCGCCACCCAGCCATCTGACCACCACCAGCAGGGAAGGAGGGGGAAGTGTCTTGGCCAAGGACAATGACCGAGACGGATAGAGTGGGGCTCAAACTGGCAACCCGCCAATTACGGGACGAATTCCTACCACCTAAACCACAGTCAATGAGATATATTATATATATATATATATATATACCCACAGACAAACAGACAGATAGATACTTTATCCCCAAAATGGGGAAATTCACTTAAAAGAATTGATTTGCAAATTGTGGTGGAAAATAAGTATTTGGTCAATAACAAAACTTCACCTCAATACTTTGTTATAAGCCCTTTGTTGGCAATGTCAGAGGTCAAAGGTTTCCTGTAGGTCTTCACCAGGTTTTCACACACTGTACACACACTTTGTTGCCTAGGCGATGCGTTTGGGATCATTGTCACGCTGGAAGATCCAGCCATGTTTCATCTTCAATGCTCTCACTGATGGAAGGAGGCATTCAAAAGACTTCATGAGAACATACTGAGAGGCAGCCTTTTGTTTGTTTTTGTTGACCTGCTCCAAAATCATCATCCACATTTTTACCTGTATTACTTTTTACCCGCAGACCCCAAAAAGCAAAATGAACATTTTTATTCAACCAGGAACTCCCAGATAGCGAGATGCATTGGGTACAGTGTCAAAGTCTGAGATGATGCTCAGATTTTATTGTAACTATTGATTCTATTTGTAAAGTTGAAAATGTCTTCAGATCTGCACCAAGCGGTCAGAGGTGTGAATTGTAATCTGTCAAAATGACCAATGGCACAGTTAAAAAACAAAAACAGTCAAATATTATTTAAAAAAATATTCAGTTAACCCGACCCCTGCTGTAGACATAGTTAACAAGACCCAGGGGGAAGACACATGTTCCCTGTATTCAGCATAAACAATGACAGTCACCCTGCTTCATGCAGACTTTAGTGCAGAAACTCTTCTGGTGAGATGGTCATAATGTTTTTCATTGGCCAACTAGCTGCCACCTACTTAACAATTTCAAACAGGGTTAATGTTGCTTCTTGCTGAATTTAAGAAAACCCAATATTTCACACTTCAGTTCAGACTGCTGGAGGACAGACTGACCACTTTTCTTCATTCTGCTACTTTTCTCTCCTACTACTCTCCAGTTGTATTATTTGCTGTTATTTTGACTGCTAACTTTGTTTTCTCTCAGTGTTTTTCTCTCCATAGAAGATATACCTGGTCTGGTATCCTGCTTGGCTGCAATGCCCTGTTGGACGGGGGGCATCGACTGGGATGATCCTCCCAGTAACTGAACATCCACTGTGTCCTGTTATCAACTTTTTACTTTCTGTAACATAGAAAGTTCTCTTATATCAGATCTTCTGTTCCTTCTGTGTTTCTGCTCTGTCTTCTCAAACCCCCAGACGGTCGTGGCAGATGGCCGCTCCTACTGAGCCTGGTTCTGCTGGAGGTTTCTTCCTGTTAAAGGGGAGTTTTTCCTCTCCACCGTTGCTACACGCTTGCTCAGTATGAGGGATTGCTGAAGGATTGCTGTGGTTGGAGTCTTCATCAACGGGACGCAACCTGAAGTCAATGACTCGATGCAATCTGCTGGGATTCCTTAGATAGAAAACTAACTAAAACTTTAGACTGATTGCAATGATTGTATGATTGTATTGAAATGACTTTTCTTGTAAAGTGCCTTGAGATGACATCTGTTGTGAATCGGTGCTATACAAAGAGAATGAATTGAAAACTGAAATTTAATTCACTAAAGCTCCTGGCTGCAGTTTCTCAGCTACAATCTTCAGCTTGGATACAGATTGCGGTCTGGGAACTGACAAGGCCTCTACTTGACCTTAATGTGCTTCTTCTTTGGCCCGCCATTTAAGTCAATGGGGTCATTTCACAGTAAATGACCTGATTCAGGGCCAGCAGGCCCCATAATATTTCCACCTTCAAAGTGAAGATGGTGTTCATTAAACTCCTCCTGTGGAGCTCCGGGCTGATCATCCTACACCATGAGCAATTTGTTTTCTTAATTGTGCTTTTCTTTCCAATGGAGCAAACCTAATCAATCAGCAGGAGATCAAATACTAATTTCAATTTAATTTTATGTACATAATTTCTCTGAATAACATCCTAACTCTACACTGTGACTGTGGCTCAGGAGTTAGGAGTTCCTCCTGTAACCGGAGGGTTGCCGGTTCGAGCCCCTGCTCCATCTGTCTCAGTTGTTGTGTCCTTGGGCAAGACACTTCACCCTTCTGCCTACTGCTGGTGGTCAGAAGACCTGGTGGCGCCAGTGTCCGGCAGCCTTGCTTCTGTCAGTGTGCCCCTGGGCAGCTGTGGCTACAATGCAGCTCACCATCACCAGTGTGTGAATAGGTGTGTGAATGGATGAATGACTGAATGTAGTGTGAAGCACTTTGTGGTCCTCAGGGACTAAAGAAGGCACTATACAAGTACAGGCCGTTTACCATTTAAAGCATGGAACACAATAAACTCACCATCTGACCAGACAGTGGGCTCGAGGAGGGAAGTCATTGTGCGTACACAGAAGATCCTGCATTGCTAAAGGTAATGTATCTGGACAGAAGAGAAGAGAAAATTAATCAAATATGATATAATTGGACATTTATTAAAATACAGCGTGCTGAGACAAAGGAAGAGAATAAAATGATGCAAGGAAGGTTTCTTCATTTAAGCAAGAACATTATAGACAGCTCTGAGCATCTTCTTCATCAAGCTGTTATGTCACAACAGTGTCTTCAGTCAGAGGCTTCTTTAGAACTGCTGTAAAATGCTCCACAGATGACATTTTCCTGCTCCATCTACAGCAGCTCTTTGAAGAAACTTGGATAATATGTTTAAGCAACCTTTAATCTTGCTTTTTGATTATTAAAGTATTTTTGAGTTGAGTTGAATGTTTACTGTTTTTCATCACACAAATTTTACAACCGGCTCAGAGCTTATCAGTTCTGCTATGTTTCTCTCTTAGATGAAGCCACTACAGGAGCTACTGCTGTTATTAACTCTCTACTTCCTCTTTAACATAGAAAGTACTCCTAGTTCAGTGCCTCTGTGTTTTCTGTGTCTCTGCTCTGTCTTCTTGAACCCCCAGACGGTCGTGGCAGATGGCCGCTCCTACTGAGCCAGGTTCTGGTTCTGCTGGAGGTTTCTTCCTGTTAAAGGGGAGCTTTTCCTCTCCACTGTCACTACATGCTTGCTCAGAGGGATTGCTTCAAAATCAAGGGCTTGATGAAATTTGCTAAAGTTCGGCAACAACTAATTTATCCTTTTTATGAGACTATCCTCAACAACAGAGCGTCTTCAGTCGGAGGCTTCTTCAGTTTCGCTGCAACACAGATCGCTACAGGAAATCCTTCCTGCCCACAGCCATCATCATCTACAACAAGTACCTAAAGAAATACTTGAATGAGCTACAACACTTAATTTCACTCTGGGATCAAAAGTATCTTCAAGTATCTTTGAATTTCACAACTTTGTCTGACAGGCTGAACATTACAATCTTACCAAATGTTGACAGAGATGGTATTACAGTAGATCTGTTGTACTATGAGGTGAAGGACACCTTGTAATTGTATTTTATAATGAAATGTAGACAGAAATGCAAACAAGTTCATAAGTGAGTTTATACTGAAAATGCAGAGTTTCCAGGGAGATTGGAAAACGGCCCTACCTTCTTCACTCTTTCCATTCTCCTTTTCATATTCTTCTTTTAGAAAGTGGTGGCTGATGTAGAATTTAAAGTCAGCAAAGTGAATATCCAGCGACTGCTCTCCCCAGCTCCCATTGATGTACGCACCCTGTGTTCACAATAACATCATTAAAATGTTTATTTACAATATATGGCTAATTGTAATTATTTGAAAACTTATTCAAATAAATGAAAGCAGCGCACCTTTTCTGGAGATAATTTTTCCACATAGTTTTCAGTCAGCTTCCACTCATTCAGTACTTCCTCAACTCTGGACACAAACCTTGAAACAGATAAAATAGTTTTGCTTTGAGGCCAAGATATAATCAGAAAAGCTTATCATCACATTGAATAATTATAATCCAACCCATTAAATAGTACTGGCTACTCTCCAACAGTAGGATTACTGTAGCCTTTGGTCAGAAACTGTTGTAATCAGATGGTACCCAACTACGAATGAGAAATATATCAATTATACCGTTTAATCGAATTTTTCTACTTATGAAGATTACATTTTTGGAATATGGAAGAAAAACATTCACCAGTGCACCTCTTGGGTTTCCATAGTTCAAAGTGATGTCAGCCCGCCCAAAGCCTTCCACTCTTGATTTACAGCATGTATTTATTTGAACGTTGAATTCAGGTCAACTCCAAGAAGGGGGGCCATTGAAATAAAAAATGTTTAAAAAAAAATTTTCTGTCATGTTATTTCTTTTTAAAGAGCATATTGCCCCTAATTCAACTTTCCTCTCTGATAAACTGTATATGAGTGTCTAATAGTATTGTCTACATTTCTGGTCATTATTTTGGTATTCTAGTGGATCTTAGCAAAAATAATATAAAAAATAATTTTCTGCTTAAAACCATCAGTGTGGCGCCCTCTCCAGGTTAAAACTCTACATTGCACTTAAATTTGAATCTGGAATTGCTATTCACTTTGTGGTGAGGGCTGACGTCAGCCATCTTCCACGATCCACGATCCTCCATCCTCCACTTCAGAAAGATTGCTCTGAGAAAAAGGAGCTCATGTTGTGTGTCTGTGCCACTGCAGCAGTGCTGCTGTCAACATGTCAATCACAGCCCAGACCACGCCCCCTTCCCCCCACGAGTTCGCAGGTCCACCAGACCACACCTCCTTTTTGGCACATTTTTTCTAACAGGAAATGTGGGTGGATATAAACTCTGGTAGGGGGAGGTGTAGCTCTTTGTTTTTAAATCACCAAATCATGTAAAGCACCTTGAATTACCCTGTTGTTGAAAGTGTGCTATACAAATAAAATTGCCTTGCCTTTAAGAATACAAAGGGAGGGAAAAGATCTTAATCAAAAATCGTATTTGGCATGATTTTTTTAAAAATCCATTTCACCCAGCCTTAACCTACTTTTATTTTTCGGAAATAGTTGTAAAATGTCTGATGACATGTTCAACTTTAGAAAAAAAATCTTTAAATAAAAAATAACCTTGTCATATCTTCAAATGATACTTGGGAATGGTAAACATTGGCAAAAATAATGATTTGTTTTATATCGTGATATATATTGATATCGACTGATATGAAAAAATATTATGATAGAATTTGTTTCCCATAGACCAGCCCTATACCCAACCTTCACAAAACACTTCCCCTGTAGAGTTTAAGTGTAAGAGTGGGTAGTGGTGGCTAGGTCACTATATAATTTGAAGTAAGGTCATGCAAACCAGGAAGGTTGGGATTTCAATTAAATTCAATTCAATCCATCCATCCATTATCTGTACCAGTCTATCCTATGCAGGGTTGTGGGGGGCTGGTGCCTATCTCCAGCGGTCATGGGGTGAGAGGCAGGGTTCACCCTGGACAGGTCATCAGTCCATCACAGAGCAACACAGAGACATACAGGACAAACAACCATGCACACACACACTAATACCTAAGGGCAATTTAGAGAAACCAATTCACCTAACAGTCATGTTTTTGGACTGTGGGAGGAAGCCGGAGTACCCAGAGGGAACCCAAGCATGCACAGGGAGAACATGCAAACTCCATGCAGAAAGACCCCAGGCTGGGATTTGAACCCAGGACCTTCTTGCTGCAAGGCAACAGTGCTACCAACAGTTCCACTGTGCAGCCCAATTCAATTCAATTCAGTTTATTTTTATAGCGACACAGATGTCATTTTCAGGCACTTTACAAGAAAAGTAATTTCAATACAATCATAGCAATTAGTTTTTAAGTTTTCTATGTAAGGAATCTCAGCAGATTGCATCGAGTCATTGACTTGAGGTTGCATCCCGTTGATGCAGACTCCAACCACAGCAATCCCTCATACTGAGCAAGCATGTAGCGACAGTGGAGAAGAAAAACTCCCCTTTAACAGGAAGAAACCTCCAGCAGAACCAGAACCAGAACCAGAACCTGGCTCAGTAGGAGCGGCCATCTGCCACGACCGTCTGGGGGTTCAAGAAGACAGAGCAGAGACACAGAAAGAACAGAAGATCTGATCTAAAAGTACTTTCTATGTTAAAGAAAGTAAAAAGTTGATAACAGAGACAGACAGAAAGGACGATCAGTTACTTGGAGCATCATCCCAGTCGATGCCCCCCGTCCAACATGGCAATATCTTCATGAACAGCTAATTTCATAAAACGATAAACTCGATTTATCTCCCCGGAATTACGCTACACTAAACAAAAAATACCTAGAACCAATATTTACACCCAAACAAAAGAAAACATGTTCCATTGGGATAAAAGAGGCGCAGCCATGGACGGTGGTTCACTGGATCATGGAATGGTCATTCAGAACCATCCAAATGAAACACATAAAGATGACTACTGGAAGTAAATAAGCCATTTTCCACAGGCTGCGCGGACAGATGGCAGTCAGTACCTCTACAAGTAATGCACAGTAGTGACCGTGACTTTTAAAACATGGCTTTCTTTCTGTCAATCCAAACTAGGTTTGTTGGTGGTGATTGTTCAGGCTGATAATGCATCTTTCCACTGAGCAAAGAGTGTTAAATCTTCTCTTTGAGAAAGGAAGATCAGCCCAATGCCACCAAACAGTCCTAACATCAATCCAACTGAAAATGATTGAAATTGCAAAATAAACAAACAGAGGGATTAGTATCAAAAGTCAGCCATCCAACACTTTCACATACCTGGATTATAGATGTCATTCAGGCATTAAAAATGTGTCTTTTCAAGTATTTTATTTCTTCCACCCCTAATGTGTCCTAATGATTCTTCTAAAGGAACACCCTTACTATTTTCCAGGATAAGCGCGTAAATGTTTTTACAAATACCCGTTCATAGATTATCGCTTGAATGGGTATAATCCCAAGGATGAAAAAACCCCAAAAACAGCAAAAAGCCAACCAAAGACTAGACAGCCATGTTTATCATACTGTAGTTCCTCCGTTAGCCTGGACAGAAGGCTTGTTGTTGCTTACCGCTCCCATTCAGACGCGGTGGTGAAATCTGTGATCTCAAAAACCTCTGACTCAGGCTGCAAGAGACAAGGCGAGACATGTTCACCATATGTACTGATTTTCACTCTAAAAAAGTAGACGAATTGAGTATGAAACTTACATCGTTGTCAGCAGCCATGTTGAAACACAGGTTTGTTTTTCCGTTTTGTTTTCTTCTTCCCAGTCCTTGGAAACTAAACATTGCGTAGGTGTAAGGCTGCCCCCTATAGCACAAAGGACTCAACTGCATTCTATATGATCTTAAAGTGTAACTGAACCCCCTGAAAAATCATAACCCCGCCCCCAGACAACATTTGAAAATTCTACAAAGTGGGCGATGCCAGGAAGAACGGAGGGGTATGTCTGTGAGACCATGCCTGTGACAGTCAATGCCTGTGACGTAAAGATGTACCACTCTCCACCAATCACAAAATTCAAATGCAGTAGCCACCCTTCAACCGTAAGGGGGCAGCACTAAGACGTCTTTAGACCAAAAAGTGTAGAATTAAGTTTACACTAAAATGTTTTTAAAAAATCCCAGAAACTGAAAGATTGCATTGGTAAATATATATTACTGGAACGACTGGAGAGCTGGGTCGGACTTTCTGGTACACTACTGGTTTGAGTCTTACCCAAAGAATAGAGACTTCTATGTTTCAATAGGAAACTTTTCATCAGAACGAACAGAAATCACATGTGGGGTACCCTAGGGCTCCATCCTGGGGCCCCTCTAATTTAATATCTACATGCTCCCACTAGGCAAGTTTATAACAACCAATAACATTAGCTACCATAACTACGCGGATGACACTCAGCTTTACATTACAATGTCACCAGGTGACTCTGAACCCATTCAAACCGTAAATAAATGCATTGAGCAAATAAATGGTGGGATGTGCCATAACTTTCTCCAGCTGAATAGAAACAAAACTGAAGTAATTATTTTTGGACCCAAAGAGGAAACGATCAAGAGTCAGCGCACAGCTTGAGTTAATACAAGTAGAAACTACTGATCAGGAACCAAATCTAGGTGTAGTTATGGACTCAGACCTGAACCTCCAGGGTCACATAAAGGCAATAACAAGGTCAGCGTTCTATCACCTGAAGAACATTTCTAGGATTAAAGGACTGATGTTGCAACAGGACCTAGAAAAACTCATCCATCCGTTTATCTGAAGATATACCTGGTCTGGTATCCTGCTTAGCTGCAATGCCCTGTTGGACGGGGGCATCGACTGGGATGATCCTCCCAGTAACTGAACATCCACTGTGTCCTGTTATCAACTTTTTACTTTCTGTAACATAGAAAGTTCTCTTATATCGGATCTTCTATTCCTTCTGTGTTTCTGCTCTGTCTTCTCAACCCCCCAGACGGTCGTGGCACATGGCCGCTCCTACTGAGCCTGGTTCTGTTGGAGGTTTCTTCCTGTTAAAGGGGAGTTTTTCCTCTCCACCGTCGCTACATGCTTGCTCAGTATGAGGGATTGCTGAAGGATTGCTGTGGTTGGAAAGTCTGCATCAACGGGGCCCAACCTCACGCCAATGACTGACGCAATCTGCTGGGATTCCTTAAATAGGAAACTTTTGAACTGATTGGAATGTTTGTATAAATGTATTGAAATGACTTCTTGTTAAGTGCCTTGAGATGACATCTGTTGTGAATTGGCGCTATATAAATAAACTGAATTGAAATTGAATTAAATACCCATTTATACAGTTTAGAAGCAAAAAAAAAGTTGTATTGGGGTTTTGTTACTCTTTAAATAAACTAGACCTTTTTTTGTCTTGTAAACAGTCTTGAGATGACATTTTACTGTATTATATTATATTGTATTATATTATATTTAGGAACTAATGTGATATGCAGAAGTGAGGTAACGCTATAGAAGTTCACAAAGCAACCCAAGTTACAAAAGATCAAATGATTTAGCCTTCAAGCAATGTAATGATCGGAACTTGGCCTGGTTTGTGAACTTTAGCTATCAGTAGTGTTACCTCAGTTCTGTATATCACATTAGTTCTTAAATGTAATATAATAAAACATTTTTTTTTATTTAATAGCCCATTCTAAAACAAATGTCATCTCAAAACTGTTTACAAGACAAACAGGTCTAGTTCATGTGCAATCATTTAGAATGCAATTGGCTCCATTATACTAAGGCCAGGTGCTGTGATGGCACAACCAAAGACTGCCTTGAGATATCAGGGCAAAATGGACCAAGTCCAAAATAGGAGAGATGGCCTAGGACCAGTAGTACAGGCAATAGAGGAGGTACACACCCAGGAGCAAGCGGATAAATGGGCTTGGGCTGTGTCCCAAGCCAAGGAAGGCCATTGGATGAAGTAAGACAATGTATAGAGAAAACAAAAGCACATGGAGTTACCTGTGAAACATGAAGTTCAGTATGTTGAACTTTAACATCAGAGCCACATAAGAGCTGCACTGGAGGTTAACAGGGTTACCACCAAAGCCATGGCCTTGGAAGAGGAGACTGCCTTTTGGCAACCAACAGCATTTGTCCAGGAGGGGGAGAAATAGTTGACAAAACATGCATCTTCGAACTCATGCCAGCTGAATACAACCCTGGACAAGGAACTGTCTGTGAATTCATGTCAGAGCAGGAAATCTCAGCAAAACCAGCCTGCTGCCATACCTGGTCCTTTGGTTCAAATCTAGCCAATGTGTCTTCATCATGGAATTGACAGTCCCATGGGAGGAAGCTATCAATGAGACACAGGCTCAGAAATGTGGACAGATGATGACGAGAGACGGATGGGGACAGAAGCACTGGTCATGGCAGCACAGGAGGTGGCCTTGAACACCAGATCAATAGAAGCCCAGATCTACATGTATATGCTTCTGGACTATATATCAACATGGCTGTTCCATCATCCATCCATCCATCCATCCATCCATCCATCCATCCATCCATCCATCCATCCATCCATCCATCCATCCATCCATCCATCCATCCATCCATCCATCCATCCATCCAATCATCCATTGTCTGCATTTGTTTATCCTTGCGGGTTCACATAGAACTTTAGGTATGTTTGTCTAAATATCTATAAATGTTTGATTTATCTAGTATATTTATTACATTATTAAACTATCACACATATAAATATAGATTGTGGCATGTTTGGCCTGCAATAGCCCACAAGTTTATGTCTATATTGCTCATCATTGGACACCTCCCTGGTAAGGTGGTCTGGCCACATCCTGAGAGGAGGGGACCCAGAGGAAGACCCTGGAGGCTCTAGAAGGAGAACTGGCCTAGGAATGCCCTGGGATCCCCCTGGAGGAGCTGGACCAAGTGGCTGGAGAGAAGGAAGTTTGGGTATCTCTTCTTAAGCTGCTGCCTCCACAAACCCACTCTAGATAGATAGATAGATAGATAGATAGATAGATAGATAGATAGATAGATAGATAGATAGATAGATAGATAGATAGATAGATAGATAGATAGATAGATAGATAGATAGATAGATAGATAGATAGATAGATAGATAGATAGATAGATAGATAGATAGATAGATAGAGGCTCATCGTCACTGCTATTTTTTTCATGTAACCACTTGTCATTTTTGTTGTCCTTAGCCATTCTTTGCAGTCCCCTGATTCTGCACAACACTCTTTGCCATATTTGTATACGTTCTTCAAATCATTCTAAAAGTCAATTAAAACGTCTGTGATGGATCCCGTATGCCACCCAACTGAACAAAGGCACCATCCTCCTGCAAGGATAGGCGAGTACAGGCATAGATTTAAACTGTTGCTGTTGCCTCTTCTTCCATCCAATGGGTGGCGCTAGAGGGAGAGGAGGAGACGACGACGCCAACAGAAGCTTTACCCACAATGCACTGGGACTCCATGAGAGCGCGCTGATCTTAGTTGACATTAAGTCGGAGGAGGGAAGATGAAGTGTTGCGTCTGAAAGCAGACTGATGCATGACTGTAGGCTTAGTGCTGTGTCCTTGAACTGTTTAGGCGCTTTCACGTTTCTGCTCACCATCCCGTTAGGTGTTGGAACACCGACATGGCGCCATGTCATCTACTGACGGCCACCGCTAGCCTCATGGCTAGGTCATTCACTGCATTCTACATAAACACGCCTGCAAGGTAGCTAACTGCATCTTTCTCTAAGACTGATGATGATGATGATCATGTTTGTTCTGAACTATAAATGATTGTTTTTGCTGAAACGATTACCTGCACTTCATAGATGTTAACGCTTTTACTACAGCTAAAACTTCTGCTGTAGCTTTTATTCTTTATAGTTTTTGTTGTGCTTTCTCCTTGACAGAATACGCCATGACATATGTTTATAATCTAGCAATAATTCTCGTGTTTGACACAGTAGTGAAGTTAGTTTTAAGTCTGATTTTCGACAGACATTCAATCTATGGTTTACTAGGCTTAGCGATGAATTTTCATGCCGTGCGCTGTGACAGACTGTGGATAGATAGCTCTACTTCGTTTACCCCCACGCTTTTTCACGTAGGGACCATAAACACATTTCTAGTCGGTCACACAAAAAATCCATGGCTTCCAGGTTATGTGACCAAATGACTCAAAATCTGTTTCCAGTTCTGTTACTATACATGAAAATTCATCGCCAAGCCTAAGAAACCATAGATTGAATGTCTGTCGAATATCAGAGTTAAAACTAACTTCACCACTGTGTAATAGTGTATTGCTATTACACAGTGCAATACATGTATTGCATGTATTGCTTCTGGATCTGAAACGGCGTGAATATTTAGAAACTGAGGTGCTGGTTGACAGGGTTAGGGTCAGAAGTTCATATCCATTCATCATGAGCCTCATACTTCTAGGAGGATGGAAAGATTAAACAACTAACAGGCTCACTGAGTTCTAAAACCAGTCACACAGTTACTGATTCTTTATTTATAATAATGTACTCAGGTTCACAACTCTCCATCCATCCATCCATCCATCCATCTATCTATCTTTTGCTTATCCTGAGTGGGTTTGTGGAGGCAGCAGCTTAAGAAGAGATACCCAAACTTCCTTCTCTCCAGCCACTTGGTCCAGCTCCTCCAGGGGGATCCCAGGGCATTCCCAGGCCAGTTCTCCTTCTAGAGCCTCCAGGGTCTTCCTCTGGGTCCCCTCCTGTTGGGATGTGGCCAGACCACCTTACCAGGGAGGTGTCCAATGATGAGCAATATACAGACACTTTCCAAAAAATTTGAATATCAAGGAAAGGGTTATTTATTTCCATCATTCCATTCAAACGTTAAACTTCCATAGATTATAGGTTCAGGGCTCACAACTTAAACAATTTCAAGTATTTTTGTTGTTTATTTGTACATTATTTGGGCTTCCAGCTCATAAAACCCAAATAAACAACTAGATACTTTAAATTGTTTAAGTTGTGGGCCCTGAATCTATCATCTATGGAAGTTTAACAATTTGGAATTATGGAAATAAATAAACTTTTCCTTGATTTTCAAATTTTTTGGAAAAGGTCTGTAGACATAAGCACATGGGCTGTCTGTCTGTCTGTGATGTGGATTTTAACACTATTTGTACCATCATTCATCCTGCTACGTCTTTCCCTCGCTATTTCATCAAACGAGGACTGTCAGCGCTTCCTTTCATTTTTATATAGATAAGGTTAGCAATGTGAGGACAAGTATTGTCCCTCGGTTTTCTGATTTGTTTTTTTTCTTCTGTAGTTTGCCCGGTTATCATGGATAGTTTCTTGCCCATGTCTTTATGTGAACTAGTTAGGCTAGTGAATTCAATGAAGTCATCTTCTTGCTTCAGGTACCAGTATATCTTAAGAGTGCAGTGATTCACCCCCTGTTAAAAGAAGCCACATTTGGATCCTATATGCTAAAGCGACTTTAGACCTATCTCGAAGCTCCCATTTCTTAAACAAATATTAAAGAAGGTGGCAGCCATGCAGCTAACCACAGTCTTTAATCAGCATAACATTTTTGATAAATTTCAGTCAGGTTTCCGTAGGTTACATTTTACTGAGACTGCTCTCGTTAGGGTTTCAAATGACATCTTGACCCAGTATGACACAGGAAAATGCTCTGTGTTGTTGATGCTGGATCTTACTTCAGCTTTTGACGTTCTAGACCATCCAACCCTTATAAATGGGCTTAGGTGTTGGGCTGGTGTGTCAGGTAAGGGTATCTTCCTACCTTTCAGATAGATCGGTCTTCCTAGCCTCCTCTTCTTATAGATCTGCATCATCCTCTGTTCTTTATGGGGTCCCTCAAGCTTCTGTCCTGGGACCCATGTTGTTTTTGCTGTATCTTCTTCCCCTTGGCACCATTTCGTCCTCTTTTAAGGACATTTCTTATTGTTATGCTGACGACATACAGTTTTTTTTAATTTCGTTTTATCCAAATGAAATACCTAAGCTCAGTAGTCTCGTACTTTGCCTTAATGCTGTTAAGTCTTGGATGGCAGAAAACGTTCTGCAACTAAATAAGCAGAAAGCAGAGGTAATTATTTTTGCATCTGGGAAAAATCTTGACAAGATTAAGCACTTTTTAGAACCCCATGGTCTTGTTGCCAAGCTCACTGTTAAAAACTTGGGAGTACTGCTTGATTTTGCTTTTACATTAGAAAGTCATGTGAAGTTGTTGGTTAGGTCCTGTTTGTATATTTTAAGTAATATTGTTCAACTTACCCATATAGTCTCGAGACAAGAGTTGGAAGTTCATGATTCAATGTATCTTCTCATTTGTATTACTGCAATGCATTATATACTTCTCTATCTGGAGCTACACTTGGATCGTCTACAGGTTGTTCAAAATGCTGCTGCAAGGCTATTAATGAAGTCCTCAAAATATTGCCACATCACTCCTCTACTCATGGAGCTTCACTGGCTTCCAATTTCCTACCGAGTGAAATTTAAAATTCTTGTCCTGACATGGAGAGCTCTACACGGACAAACCCCTGAGTATATCTCTGAACTTTTGAACACTTGCACTCCTTTAGGAACTCTTAGGTCATCTGGGCAGGACCCTTTGTCTGTTCCCTATTCCAGGCTGCAAATGAAGGGTGATCGAGTCTTTTCGGTGGCAACTCCAACTCTCTGGAACTCACTGCCTCTATCGCTGAGAACGGTGGACACTGTTGTAGCTTTTAAAACCCAGCTCAAGACATATCTTTTTTAATCTGCTTTTAATGTGATTTCTTGAAAAAAAAATTATGTATCTATTTGTTTTATTCATTGTTGTGAAGCACTTTGTGATCGCTATCTTGAAAGGTGCTATATAAATAAAGTTTTACTTACTTACCTAAACACTGATATGACGTTTTCCCTTTAATTATAAAGTCAGGTGCCTTATGTTAAGACTTAACAAGCACAGTATGATGCATATACAATCATCCCCACTCATATAATGTCCTGTGTTTACCCACCAGAATGTGACAAACTCATCAGACTCCTAGAATCAAAGCTTCTCTCCTGACCTTTTGACCCCCTTAACAATCCTGGATGGAGAACACCGAACACTTCACAGCTCGAGATCAATCAGTACAAATTATAAATAATCTTGTTTTACTCTTGGTGCTCACAGCAGTTTTCTTCTTTTTTTTTTATCCCACGGTTTTTTCCCATTATTTATCACCCAGTGCTACCTAGTTCCAGTCCTTGGGTTCAGCTCTCCCTCTGCCAGCCCCGGGAGGGCCCCGCACTGAAACCCAAGCCTCCTTCATGCTTGGGCAGTGAGCAGGCCCTTTTCACCTGACAGGGCGGGGTTTCTCCGGCTGGATGTAGCGTGTGGAAGGGTCCCGTTATTCCAGCCAGATCCTCCCCATCCCCTCAGGCACCCTGGCCGGCCAGGAGGAGGCAGTATACAGCCCCAGGACTAGTGCATGTTTTTGTGGGAGTTGCTCACATTAGCTGCTCAAGGGAACACGGGGAGAACATGCAAACTCCACACAGAAAGGCCCTTTTACCAACCCCACCCAGGGTGTTGGTGGCGATGATGCGGGGGAACAAACACACCCTCATCACCCACAGCGTCCCCGGCGGTAATCGTACCCTGGAACTTCTAGCTGTGAGGTGAGCTGCTCTACCAGCTGCACCACTGTGCTCTCCCAGCAAAGTCTTCTTATCCTTCTCTCCTCTCGCCATTTGTGACGTCAATGAGGGAGTGTTAACATTAGCGCCTTGTAAGCTGATAAAAGGTTTGTCCTTCAGAGCTGTGGCAAATTCTAAGCAGTGCTACTGTAAAAGGTCCCATTTAGTTTATTTGTAAATGTTTACAGCTCTATGATTTACACCTTTCTCGTAACACAAAACCCAAAATAAAATAGGGAAAAAATAACCCCAAACTGTCCCCAAAAAGAAAGAAAAATGTATTTCCCATCAGTCAGCTTCCAAAGTCAAAATCAAGTCTGTGTATAATTCACAACCTACTCTAAATGCCATGATTAACGCTTTGCTCTTTGTTTTAGTCTTAACGTGGGAGCTCCCGTTTCTAAGTTGGTGCACACAAACTGCAATAGCAAAAGGAAACTTGTAATTGGTGTACAGTTTGATCAAATAACTTTCAAAAAAATGTGGGCTCTCCTGAAAGAAAGCATTTGGAGAGAAAAGAGAAGACCAGTCATCAAGTCTCAGGACTTAGCTGGGACTTACTATTCCCAGGTAAGTCCTGCTGGTTTGTCAGAGGACTGATTGCAGGAAGACAGATGATCAATTATGCATAACTCCGAGTCAAGTCTTCACAACTTGCCCTAAAAGAATTTGATGTGTAACACATTCTTTAGGCTCTGATTGGACTAAACTCACCAGATGACAAATCATTGTAACCTGTGTAGCAGGTCTCCTGTCCGAGCAGACTTCACCCAGTCCTGCTAAAACAAAGTTTAGTTGCACATCAACTCTCCCTTACAAGATACAAAACAATAAAAAAAAATTACAATCGGTAATTATGGCCTTCTTACATCGAGAACAATTGCTTCCCCTGTTGCTCTAAGGGTACTGGCAGAGAAAAAAAATCAAAACAGAACAAGATTATTTTCCTAACCATTGAGTGTCACAGAAAGTCGGATGTTTTCAGTTTTCACGACAGTGAGTGTGTGTGTAATCATAAAGCAGGTGTCACAGAGGGCAAATATAGACTATCAGTCAGAAAGCATTCTTCATTACATGTGAGCTGTGTGTTTTTCTTTCCTGCCTCAATTTCGCTGGTGTGTCTGCAGGCTGGCAGCCCTGTCCAATCGGAACCCCACCTCCGATCCAAGCGTACCCCAGCCAATAGCCATGTAGAGGAATGCCAAAGTCTTTGCTCAGAAAAACACCTTCCAGAGGTAAAAACAATCTCACCTGAGCACAAGTTTCCCTTGCCGAGCCCACAGGTCAGCATGTCTTGAATTCAGGCCGGAGTTTAGGCCTTCACTTTCCAAAGGCAAAACGAACGCATGTCTGCCGACCCCATGATTCCCATGGGGCGCTCTGTGCTGGATTGGAGTTAGGGATTCAACCCCAGGGTCCCCTCATCAGCCTGAAGAAAAAAACACAAGACAAATCAGAGAAATTTATCAGCAGTTCTACAATGGAATGTGCAAACATAACAGTGCGTGTGTGCCATTCTGCTTTTTACCATGCTGTCAAGCAAGTGATCTTGATGCTCAAATACTCCCCAGTTCAGGAAAAATAAATAAAACTAAATAAAAGAGAAAAACTAAAAGTAAATGAAGAAAAAATAAACCCCAGATCCCACTTTTAGATTATCCAAATTTCCACTTCTCCGGACCTATTAAATCTTTTCTTTTGTCGACATATTGGACTGTATGGAGGTGAAGTTTTGCTAGATTCAGACCCCATGGTCTGGCCAAGCGCTCAGCTTACTATGAGAAGACGTCTCTTCTCGATGCTTTTATTCTTCCTTTAGTGAAAAAAAAGGTAAAAAACACTGTCCACAATTAATAAATTAATCAATAAATTAATCAATTTATCCTACTGCTGTGCTAACTTCTAAGTTTTACAAGGAAAGGAGCATGGAAGGCTCTTTACTATGCTTAAAAATAAAACCCGCGTGTAAGTAAATAAACATAAAACTCTAGCAAATATTTCACCACCTTAAGAGTGCCAATAAATTCTGTTACAAATATTTATTTAAAGGACGCCGTGTTAGCGGGTTCTGTTCTCAGACGATGGCAGGGCCCACAGAGACGCTTCAAGGCCTCCATCTCCCAAACCTGCTGGAGGTAAGAGGCTAGGAGAAAAAAAAGTTTTTCCAGGACGTTCCTATCGGTTCATTCCGATCGCTGAGACCACATTGCTAACCCTCTTTTCAGGGGTTCTGTAGAGGAGGGTCTGGCTGAAAGTCAAACCTCTGATTCAGGAGGAACAGTGCGGTTTTCGTCCTGGGAATGGAACACTGGACCAGCTCTACACCCTCAGCAGGGTCCTGGAGGCTGCATGGGAGTTCGCCCAACTGGACGAGATCATGGATCATGTCCGGAGATCACGTATACCAGCAGCTGAAAGGAGTTTCCTCTGCAGGGAGTCTAGGCTCTCCCTGAGAGATGGGACAGACTAGAGCCGCTGCTCCTCCACATCGAGAGGAGTCAGTTGAGGTGGCTCGGGCATCTGGTCAGGATGCCTCCTGGACACCTCCATGGTGAGGCGTTCTAGGCATGTCTCACCGGGAGGAGGCCCAGAGGAAGACCCAGGACACGTGGGAGGGACTATGTTTCTCGGCTGGCCAGGGGACACCTCTGGATTTCTCAGAAGGAGCTGGCCCAAGTGGCTGGAGAAAGAAGTCTGGGTCTCTCTGCTTAGACTTCTACCCCCTGCAAACCAATCCAGATAAGTGGAAGAAATTGGATGGATGGAAGTCTTCTATTCTGATATTCTTTGCCGATATTGGCTTATTAAAATTACTATATGTAGAAGAACTGTTAAAAGCAGCCTTTTTTATTGCCTTTCTAACTAAAAGATACATTTCTTATGGGGTTTTGGAACAGCCACATGCTGTAGACATCTGTTCTAGACCATTATAAGGTGGTGACGTATCTGTATACCTTAAACCTACAGTTGTTTTCACCGGTGTTGTTAGAAACTATGTTTAGAGGAGAGGAGAGAGGAGTTTGTGTCAGGATAGAAGATTTCTCTTCTGCTCCTGCTGTCCTCCCCCGGGGTGGTACATCAGGGGACCATCCTTGGTCCCTTCCTTTTCTCCTGTATGCTGACAACAGTCAAGTCTATGTCCCTGTAAAATCAGTCTTAGTGATATCAGGGGATGGTTGGCTCTGAATTTCCTGCATCTTAATAAAATGAATACTGAGATCATGCTTTTTAAATCTACTGTATCCCTTCCTTTGACCCAACCCCCCCCCCCCCCCCCCCCCCCACCCTTCTGGCCCTGCATGAGAAATAAAGCATTGTCAATTTGGGTGTAAAAATGGACCCCAGCTTAAAACTGCTTTCCCAAGTAAACACTGGTAAAATGTAGGGTTTTCTTCAGATGAGCCAGCTTTCACATGTTAAGCCAATCTTATTTAGACACCACTTAAAGACAGTGTTCCACACAAACTCTGCTGGGCAATTTTTAACTGGTACTAGCAAACCAGATCACATAAGTCCAGTTTTGACTTCTTTTCACTGGCTTCCCATTAAGGTTCAAATCCATTTTTAGATTCATTATTTGTTTTTAAGTCTCTGAATGGTCCTGCCCCCTATTATTTGTCTGAGCTGCTTCATCCCCACATACCTTTTACGTGCTTTTAGATCAGCTGACCAGATGCTTTTAACTGTTTTTAAAACCTCTAACAAATCCTGAGGAGATGGGGCATTCTCAGTTTTTGCTCCTATAATTTGGAACGAGCTGCCATTGCTGGTCAGACAGGCCCCTTCACTTGGTTTTTTTAAAACTAGTTTAAAAACCTGCCTTTTCTCTCCTTGGCCTTCAACTCAAAGTGAGTTTTCATCCTGTGTTTTAAATTGTTGTGCTGTTATTTTTGTCTATTTGTTATTTTGTGTTTTAGTGCTGTGTTGAAAAAATCGAAAAATCGATTCTTATAAAAATATTAAGAATCGAATCGATTCACAAGTCCAAAAATTGGTTTAATTGTTTAACATTGTTTGCATTTTTTTACAGCTAAAATAGGGAGCACAAGTCCAGACAGTCATTTTAAGGCTAAGGTACATTTTTTCCCGGTGTACCCGGTTACCCACCCAGTGTTGCGTCATTGCATTACAGCCATAAAATTAAGTTTTTTAATAGCACTGACCCATATCAATATCAAATTGGAACAGATTGGATCGGATTGAATCGTAATAATCGATTCTAACTCTTGAGAATCGGAATCGAATCGATTCTTGAAATTTGAATAGATAGCCAGCTCTATTGTGATTTCTTTTTTAATTGTGCTGTGCTCGGTTACCTTCCTGTACAGCGCTTTGGTCAGCTGTCACATTGTTTTTAAGTACTATAGAAAAAATTAAGATGGGAATGGAAAGACTTTCCCATCTTGATCAAATCTGCAATTCTCCTGTATAGGTCCTTTATTAAACTACTACCTGCAATCAGTAGTGATCGCCAACCACAAGAAGTTAGTAGACCTTTACATACCAATCTGGGAGTAAGCCCAGGTTAATTCCCATTTATGCCCATGGTTAGTGTATGGAAGCTTCTGACTGAAATGCCCCTTTTCCCCGGTCCAGCACGACCTGGTTGTGTTTCCGTTGCCACCTCAGGGGGCGAGGACATGGGCCACAGGCTCAGCTAAAAATCAGTCAAATCTCACCGTTTTCAGACATTACAGATGCCGATGCTGGAGCCAGTATCTAGTCCACTCTCTCATCCTTTGCTCGCCAGTCTTTCACCACAAATGGCATCTATTTCTGCAGAGCACTTCCAGTGCTTGCAGTCTACCCCACTCCAGACGTTGCAGTCCCTCACAGCCCAATATTTGGACTTTAATTGTTTTTTTAGTTTCCCCCAGCAATGTTTTGAACTCACTAGAAGCCATGCGGCGCCATTCTCTGGGACATACTTCACATGCACACCGCCAGGCAAATCAGTGGCTAGTGACATCACTTTACTGGACCAATCAGTCTATAGGTGGGCGTGTTGGGTCGCCTCTGCCCGCCTCAGAGCCAAAGGTAGTCCAAAAAATGCCGTCCAAAAAGGGGCCCGGCTAGGCCCAGACAAAGGTAGTGGAAATGCGCTAAATAGGGACCTAGCCGGCCCTAGTGGAAAAGGGGCAAAACTGTACTTGAATTTTTGAATGAACTGGGGTGCAGCGGCAGGAAATGTAGAATGTGAATTTGATGTGTGCCTTTCACTGTTTTTTAGATGCACCAGTATAATCTGCAATGCAAATATCAACCCAGTGAAATATCTGACCTCGCAGACCAGCGGCCCTCCAAAGAGACCTCTGAATGGATACATAAGATATGTTCTTCAACAGAAACCAATCGTGATCAGTCAGAATCCAGGTAACAAGCAGCTCTGACCTCCTTAAAGAGCAACTCACCCCAAGTCAACTTTTTTTGCTGATAAACTGTATAAATTAGTATCTAATAGTGCTGTCTACATGTGTAGTCATTATTTTTGCATTTTAGTGCATCTTGTACAAAAAAGAAATTATCTGCCTGAAACAGTCAGTGTAGTGCCCCCTTCAGGTTAAAAGTCTGCACTACTTTTGAATTTGAATCAGCCATTGCTATTTGCTCTGTTATTATATGTGGCATTAGTACATGTTACATCCGCTGCCCTGTCGCTGTGGGGTATAAAAGCAGCAGAGTTTTGGCCAAGACTCCGTAGCAAGTTGGAATAGCAGACCAATCCCAGACATGCGCTCTCCGTTGCGTTTGACGGATAGTTAAAAAATTGGGGTTTACTCCATCCTTCGTTGCCTGAGTGACGGAGAGCCCTTGCATTGACGGATAATGGCGCAGCGTGTCTCCACACCTCTGCAGAAGGAGAAGTATACACTAGGCTTTAGCTTTATCTGGACTCCTCCAGACCCAGCTGATCTGCATTACAAATGCAGGTAAAGATGGTGACTCTGAAAACTCAGGCTCTGACGAGTGGAAGGAGAGCATCTGCTGAATAACAACACAGCTGAACATTTTGGTGTTGTTCAGAACATTTATTTATTTATATCCCCATCGTGAGCCGGTGGCGGCAATAAATTAAACGGTGGCGGCCGCCACTGAGATCCTTATGTAGGAAAAACCCTGTTTGTAGTCGTTATCAAAGTGTATAATTGTGGAACCCGCCGTGATTTTCCTTTCACATCCCTCTCTAAGGACCTTTTCTTTCAGTGAGTACTCTTGTAAATTAATAATGATGTCTCTGTGGGGGATCTGGGAGTGGTTTGGTTGCGAGGAAGCGGTGTGCGCATTAGATTTTTAAGTAAAGGTCCTCCAGTAATTGCAGCTGTGTGTTCAGAAATTTGTCAATGAATTGAGAAAGGGTTTGTTTCTGCACTGTCTGCCAGTCCAAATAAAGTGATGTTATTCCTTCTGGACCTTGATTCCAGATTGACTATCTTTTGGTGGAGACCTTTCTGCTCTTCTAGGCATGGGCACATGGCCGAGGTCTCCTCCTCCACCCAGCCCTTCATCTGAGCATACAGGATTTCGCCTTATCCAACTGCTCCGATAGTCACCTGCGACGTTGATTTCCTGGCTCATTTTGTCCAGCTTTCCGTTAATTTCTTGACTCAGTTTATCGATGTTTCCTTTGCCATCTCCCCGTAACTCTTCTTTGAGTATCTCTGAATTCTCGCTAGCGCTAGTTTCTGCGTTGTTGCCAACACTAGCATGTGTGGGCTGAATGTTAGTTTTGCCAATAACACTCTTATCTTGAAATTTTGACATCTTATCCCCCTCTATTTGTTTGGTAATAATCTTGTCCCTCTTGGCTACCAAATTTGTCAAGGAAAACCGGGATTACCAAGTCATGAGGGAACAGAAAAAGGTCAAGGTGGGAGAGGGGATCTCCGACTCCACTGGTTACTCTACTGGTTCACCCGAACGTCTCACATTGTATGATTTATAAAGAATTTATTTGAATAATTGTGCAAAAGATAAGTATTTGGTCAATAACAAAAGTTGCACCTGTGCAAGTTGTCCCACTTAAAAAGATGAGGCCTGTAATTTTTTTTTTGTAATACTCTTTTTGTTTTTCCTTTCTATTTTTATGAATACAAACATTAGACAAACAAATTCAAAACAAAACAACCCCCCCAAATGTCCGTCAACGCTGCAACATGTATTTCAACTTGCATATGTGCACAAATATGAAAAAATACATTCATAAAAGATAAATGTATATTCGACAGGAGGCCGTTGGATAAACTACTTGTATATATAAAAGAAAAAAAATGGAACAAAATGAAAAGGCAATCGGGTCTCCTTTTCCGGAGACAAATAGTGAGTTATGATTTCTGTAAGAAGGAATGCAGTGGTTCCCAGATCCTCCAAAACATGCCAGATCTGTGATTAAGATCGTGACTCAGCTGCTCAAGGGAAAAAAAGAGTGGAAATCTGCGTTGACCACATGTCGACCGTAGGGACCTGGGGGGTTGACCACCTCAGCAGAATACATTTTTTAGCCAAAATCAAAAGAATTATCAGCAAAGAGTTGATGTCGGGGTCAAAAAAGGTATCTTGAGTATGACTAAGGAGATAAAAAGGAGTCGGCACAATTTGTTTACCAGTGACCTCCTGAATTACAGAATGAACCCCCTTCCAAAAAGTCTAAATATGGTCACACGACCATAACAAGTGGAAAACAATACTTTTGTGAGATTTACATTTGTAACTTAGGTTAGGAATAGGGATGGGCATTCGATTAAACTGTCTTCATCGATCATCGGGAGAATTAACGATCGATTTTTGATTAATCATTGATATTTTTATATTAAAATTCAGTGTTCATAGGCTATATTAAAATGCAGTGAGAATAGAAAAATAGCGTGTTTCTTCATTGAGATCTTCATTACAAGTGGGACACCTCTAGTGGAAGTTAAACAGAGATAATTCACGGTAGTTGCACAAAGAAAATATGCGCTATAAGCAGCGGAGCCGACAGCTAAAAGACGGTACTCCTTAACACAACTGATGCTCATATTTTTTTCTTCTCCAAAAAAGAAAAAGAAAAGTCCTGTCAAACAATAACTTTATATAAAACTTATAGGTCTTATAGTTTTGTGTTACATTTGGCAAAAAGAGTCGAGGCAGAGGATGCGAGAGCTCAGCGTACCTAACAATGAATTAGGCTCATTAACAGAGTAAAAAAGACAAAAACAAAATAAACCATAATTTATATACAACTTTAGCACCAGTCTACTGATTTTTGTTGAGAAAGATGAGCATGTTAACATGCGCTGGAGTCACTTCTGACCTGCAGCGCTGAGATCACCTACTGTGAGGGGACAGACGTCTCTGTGATACACATACCTCCGTTCTAACTTGGCAAGCCTCTGGAATCTTGTTTCATTCATTTTCCACCAGTCTGTAGGGGAGCAATCCAGGGGTGGCGGAGCCTCCCTCAGAAAGTAATCAGTGAGTTAGTTTCTCTGCTCGTTGTGCATCTCGGCTCCTCCGTGCTAACACCGACTTGATGCTAGGTTGAGACCAATAGCAGGATGCTCCGCTTCTAACCAGGGTTGGAAGTGCTTTTAAGTAGCCTACTTATACACAGCTTCGCACTGAACTGAGACTTTTTTGTTTGTTTATTTTTAGTCAAAGTGGTCCCACGCCACACTTTGCTGCAACCTCTTCATGACAATGCTACTTTTGAAATACACAGAAACTGGCAAGAAACTGAGTCGGCCTGTGGGTTTTATTTTCAGTCATCGTATTTTCAGTCAAAGTAAAGTGTTTAATTACTGCCACATAGCAAAATTCATTGCATTTCTTAAAAACCTCACAATATTCAATTCAATTCAGTTTATTTATATAGCGCCAATTCACAACAGATGTCATCTCAAGGCTCTTAACAAGAAGTCATTTCAATACATTTATACAAACATTCCAATCAGTTAAAAAGTTTCCTATTTAAGGAATCCCAGCAGATTGCGTCAGTCATTGGCGTGAGGTTGGGCCCCGTTGATGCAGACTTTCCAACCACAGCAATCCTTCACACTACACAACAGAACATGCGTTAATTGATGGGTAAAAAAAAATGTCATCGATGAAATTCTTAATGATCAACGATCAATGATCGATCGTTTATTATTATCAGGAAACATTCTCTGCAGGCGACCTGGCGTGCAATAAATTCGGGTGGAAAACTTTAACATTTTGTTCATGTATAGCGTTTGAGGTACATTTAGGGAAAAAACCCTACAGATCTTGTCCCAGTCAATAGAAGTAAACGTCACCTCCAAATCTTGCTCCCACAACAGCTTTATAGAGATTCATAACTTGAAGAGTCAGTATGTTAGTGAAGCATAGATTTTGGAAATCAGTCTTTTAGGAGACTTGGTCAAAACTATTGTGTTTTCCAATCCTGACAGCCTCGTACGAATCTGGCCTTTCTTCAAAAGAGACCCTACAAAGTGAAGGATCTGGAGATACTTATATCCACTCCATCAAGCCAATACTCCTAATCTGTGCTGGCAAATCTGGATTCAAAGCCATGGGAGACCAAAGGGAAATGGCAGGAGAAATATTCACATATTTCCTCACATCTCGCAAAACCAGTAATGTGTTATAATCAATGATGTTGTTTTTGAAATGACTTGACTGTTCTACACTATTGATAAAAGGAAGGGAGTTAAGTCTTCTGGAGTAAGAGGATTAAGATTCAAGATCCAGCCATAAGTAATCTTTCCTGGTCATAAACCAATTTGACATCATTCTAAGTTGCTCTGACCAATAATATAGTTGTAAATTGGGCAGGGACAGACCTCCTAAATCTCTGTCTAGTATGTATAGAGAACTTAATTCTTTGGTGTTTATTATTCCAGATATAATTGGATATATGAGAGTTCAGTGATTTAAAAAAAATATAAGGGACAGGTAGCATGGGAGATTTTGAATTAGATAATTCAGTCGGGGAAGAACATTCAATTTTATAGTATTGATTCTCCCAAGAAGAGAAGTTGGTAGGGAGGTCCATTTTGCTAAATAATTCTTAATCTTTTGAATTAAGGGTGAGTAACTTGTTTGAAACAGATAATTTAAATCTGAAGTGACAAAAATACCTAAATACTTGAAACCCCTCCCAGACACTTGAAAAGGAGAATGTATTGACAAATCCTGGGGCATATGAAAGGGTGTAGTGACCGAGTTCCCCAGGTTAATTTTATAGCCCGACAGGGCTCTGAATGTGCCTATAGATTCCAAAACTGCTGGAATTGATTTCCCAGGATTATGCAGATATAAAAGAATATTGAGATTACAAATAGAGAGATGACTTAGTTTGCCTCAGCTATCCCAACTACAGATATATTAGGGTTCTGATGGCTTCAGCCAAGGGTTCGATCAATAACATCAAAAGTAAAGGTGACAAGGGGCACCCCTGTCTGCTGCCCCTGTGCAGCGGGAACCCGTCAGACATCAGGCCGTTTGCGTTGACTGTGGCTACTGGATCTGAATAAAAGGATTTAATCGCATTAATGAAATTAGGACCGAGACAGAATTTTGCTAATACCAGAAACAGAAATGACCACTCCACACGGTCAAAGGCCTTTTCAGCATCCAGGGAGACTATAAGTGCTGAGTTGTTATGGGTGTGAAGAAACTGGACAACATTAAGAGCGCAACATGCATTGTCTCTGCCATGCCTCGATTTTACAAACCCCGCCTGGTCTGGGTTTGTTTTTTTTTGGAAGAATGTTTTCCAGTCTCTGAGCCACTACCTTTGCAACAATTTTGTAATCCGCATTGAGGAGAATAATGGGTCAGAATGACAGTCTAAAGGGTTCTTGCCCTTCTTGTAAAAGTAAGCTATTGGAGGCGTATCACCAAGAAGGAGGGATGCCATCTTGCAATATATTGTTAATGGCAGGCATAAGAATTTGGTGGATCTCTGGCCAAAATGTCTTTATAAATTCCGATGGTAACCCATCTGGACCTTGACACTTCCCATTTGGCATAGATTGAATTGCAGCCCAAACCTCCTCTGGAGTAATCGCAGCATCCAAGCTGGAACGATCCTTCTCTGCAACATCGGGTAATGAAATATTGTTCATATGAGGCGATATGAGAGACATCAGTCTTGTCTGTACTGTACAGGGATTTGTAATATTCCCGAAAGCAGACAACAGACAACTGTCGGATCGTAAGTGATATCCCCATTCTGTGTCCTTATGTTAATTGAGCGATCATTATTTTGATTTTTCAGTTGGTGTGCAAGCTGACGACTGGACGTATTCCCAAATTCGTAATATTTTTGTATAGTGTAAGCAGCAATTTCTGGACATGACGAGTGTGGTCCATATTAAGTTCAGTCCTAACAGCCACTAACGCCTTTAAGTTTTCTGGTGTTTGTGACTGTACTGTTTGCGCTAGTCTGGTTGCTTTTTTTTTTCAAGGTTTTTCCTGTTTTCTCTAGGACCTTTTTCTGGTGGGAGCCACAGGAAATAAGATGACCACGCAAAGTGGCTTTAACTGCATCCCAGATCATGGCAGAGGACACCGCAGAACTTTTATTATCGAACCAGAATTGTGATAGGCTACAAAGACACAAAGAGTCGCTATTCAGAAATGACGTGTTGAATCTCTACTTGGGGTTCTATGAATGTTAAAAAACTGTTTAATGTATAGATGCACTGGAGCATGGTCTGACAAGACAGTGGGGTCTATACAGCAGGTCCGGATAGAATGTATAAAGTTTTTGGGAATAAGAAAGTCATCTAACCTAGAGTACAAATTGTGAGGATATGAATAAAATGTGTAATCCCTTGTTTTAGGATTTAAGTGTCGCCATATATCAATCAATCCGGTCTCCGAACTCAAATTTTTAAGGACAGCAGAGGATCTCGGATTAGACATAATTGCAGAGGAGGATCTCTCCAAAGAAGAATTCATGACAGTTGAAATCACCTGCCAGAAAGCCCAGGCCATTGCAATGTTGGTTAAACAGCTAAATCGTTTGTGACATAAACTGAGGTGAATCGTTATTTGGGGCATAAATATTGAGAATAGTTGTTTTAATAGTTGTTTCAGTTGTTTAAGAACTGCTAATCAAAATAAGTCTTCCCATCGCGTCCTATTCTTCATTTTCTAAGATGAAAGGAAGGTTCTTATGTTTGAGAATGGCTGTGTCCTTCACTTCACTTTCACTTTCTGTAACATAGAAAGTTCTCTTATATCAGATCTTCTGTTCCTTCTGTGTTTCTGCTCTGTCTTCTCAAACCCCCAGACGGTCGTGGCAGATGGCCGCTCCTACTGAGCCTGGTTCTGTTGGAGGTTTCTTCCTGTTAAAGGGGAGTTTTTCCTCTCCACTGTCACTACATGCTTGCTTAGTATGAGGGATTGCTGAGAGATTTAGGGTTGTGCCGATGGATGATAACATCGTCCATCGCGACGGCTGACCAACATCACGATGGAGAGCCACCATCGTGATGCCACGCCCCCCACCCTTTCAGACACACACTAATCCTATAGTCTCTTCTATAGTTGAACTAAAATCTTTGCAGGGACGGCTCTGTAAACATTGAGAATATAGGCTAACTAATGCCTATGTGTTGCACAGTGGGAAATATTTGTATTTTATTTTGCATGGTTTGTTTGTGTGGATTTGGTGTGTTTTGTTTGCATTTGTTTTCAGTCTGTGAAGCTCCAAGAGAAAAACTGAACTTATCTGGATGAGTCAGGAGGAGGAGCGCAGCAATCAGCTGTTTTGTTACAGGTGCGCAAAAACTTTAGGTTGCACATTAAAGGAGCTGAGGTAGGAGAGCAGGACTGAACCCTTTGGCCGGAACACCACGAGCGATGTGGCGCACACATCTCTAGCAAAACTGCAAACGGCAAACAGGCAGCGCGAGGCAGATGATCTGATATAGAAATAAACTGAATTGAAGTTTAATTTAATTGAATTCTTGTTCTGTGAGTGGGAGGGGAAGTAAACTTTGCCAACCTTTTAAGTTTCAGAAGTAATGCTATATCAGATTTTAGCTTTTTGAAATATGTTAAAATTTTCTTCCTTTTACTTACATGACCTAGACCCTGGACATTCCAAGTAGTGATTTTCAGTGAACCAGTCATGAAAACCATCAAGTTCGAAGGTGATTGAGAAAGTACAGAATGTGGGGAAAATACTCAAAATACAAGTAGTTTTGTACAAAAAATGTGAATCTAGACTCCAGTCGAATAACAGATATAAAAGAGATAAAACATAAGTATAAACATAAACAGCAGTGCACACCCTCCCCTATCCCCAAACGACAGGAAAGAAGCACCCCAAAAGAAGTCATTGGGCATTCTAAGCAGAGTACAAATCCTAATCTATCAAATAGATCACAGTAATAACCAGGAGACCCGGGACAATGTCCACTCCCCAGGCAGAGTGTCAAACATAATTTAAAACCTTTGAAAAGAAAGAATTTCAGAACGGAGTATGGAGCGCGGCAATGAGCAAAGTCCACTTTGGATATAGACCTTACATGGGCCGACAGAACTAAATTGGAAATGCAAGTACTGTCTGTGTATAAACAGGAATGGAATAAGACCAGCTTCCATGCAGTACCTTCTGTGTTATGAAGGCTGAAAAACTTAAGGAGGAACAAAACAAACAAGAGTTTATTAATACTTGCCAGAGCTTGTCAACTGTCGCCCCCTTCGCAGGACCTCCACTGACAGGTCGGGGTAAAACTGTAGCTGGGAGCCACCATGGTGGATGTTGCGTTTCTTCATTGCTGCTCTGAGAACTGCCTCTTTTTGTGAAAAGCGTAGAAACCGGAACAAGATGCTTTTCGGGGGCTTGTCTGGAGCCGGAGTGGGAAACAGTGCTTGGTGGGCGGGTTCTATCTCCAGTAGGGGATAATCAGCCGGGAGGCCAAGTAAAGTTGGCAGTGTTGTCTGGAGGAAGTCCGCCAGGGTGGTATTGCCCTTCGTTTTCTCTGGAAGGTTGATAATTTTCAGATTTTTATGTCGGCCGCAGTTTTCCAAGCCATCGATTTTCAGCCGCATCTGTTCCACTGTTTTACACATGGCAGTTATGCTGATGTCGTGGGCACTGATGCTGACCTCTGTGGCGTCTCTGTCTCGGCCTCCTCCATACACTTTTCCAGGTCCGTCACTAGGTTAGAGAGAGCCAACAGAGATCCCTCCATCAAAGCAACAGAAACCTTTATTTCACTCAGTGCCCCGTCAATGACGTCCAGGCGTGCGCTCACCGATTCATCCATGTCATTCACCCGGGAGGCCACAAATTTTGTTTCAGCTAAGATCTTCTCCAGCTAGCATCATCACGGTTAGCCTCGCTCAGGCCACATGGAGCCGCTTGTTGGGCAGTTTTCTTCTTGGAGGAGGAGCTCAATGATGAAAAAATAGGAAAGTCCCTATTATGTTGCGGTCTAGGCATCTTTAAAGTATATTTCAACTCACGTTATTGAGTTTACATGGAGAGAGTGACGGGTTTAAATAAAAAGCCTGGAGCCGAGAGAAGTCTCATGCGTCAGTCTGTAATTTTCATCATAGATGCACTGCAACTGTGAGAGACAGAATATAGAAAAATATAGGAAATCATTGTATGATATTTAAAGAATTATTTTTTATAATAATGCAGAGAATAAGTATGTAGCACCAACAACAGCTGACTCCAGTTGGTTATCTCACCTGGTGGATGAGTGTCTTCTCAAACCCTCAGACGGTCGTGGCAGATGGCCGCTCCTACTGAGCCTGGTTCTGTTGGAGGTTTCTTCCTGTTAAAGGGGAGTTTTTCCTCTCCACCGTCGCTACATGCTTGCTCAGTATGAGGGATTGCTGAAGGATTGCTGTGGTTGGAAAGTCTGCCCAACCTCACGCCAATGACTGATGCAATCTGCTGGGATTCCTTAAATAGGAAACTTTTGAACTGATTGGAATGTTTGTATAAATGTATTGAAATGACTTCTTGTTAAGTGCCTTGAGATGACATCTGTTGTGAATTGGCGCTATATAAATAAACTGAATTGAAACTGAATTGATGGCCTTTTTCCACTAGTACCTACTCAGCCTGGCTCGACTCCGCTCAACTCAGCCGTACTCTGCTTGGTTGGCTTTTCACTACAGGGACAGTACCAGCTCAAGTGGGTGGGCTCGTCATATGGTGAGCGGTCCCAGAGTACATAGCCACGAGATGCATTCAACAAAACAAGAATGGAGAACAGGTAGTGATGTTCAACATTCTTCATGTTCTGTGGCTTTTGTCAGACTCCAAAAAAACAAGAGACCCGGGAAAGGCAAAGCGAAACATTCTGGAGAAGTATGGGAGGGTGGGGGATGCTATCAGAGGTGTCGAAAGTATTCACATTCAATACCCTTTTAGAAGTATAGATTCTAGGGTTTAAAAAGAAGTATCAAGTCAAGTTTTTTTACTCAAGTAAAAGTAAGAAAGTACTGGATGCAAAACTACTTACAGTATAAAAGTAATGCAACTTAAAAAATGACATTAATAAATAAAACTTAATCCCCC
>OY747721.1:46334342-46349342 GCA_963556495.2 Valencia hispanica | reverse complement strand
AAGTGACCAGACCATTAAAGTGGGAATAACGACACCAGAGCAGCAACAACCAGTGTAACAGAATCAAACAGTATAGTACTTACTAAATATTCTGTGCTGCAGCGTTGTTGTTGTCCATTTCTTCTTCTGCTTCACTGTCGCCAACAGGAAGAATAACAGCACAAAAGGGTGCATGTCGCCACCTAGTGTCGCAGAGTCAAACGCACTTCATTCAATAATTACATTTTGTAAACGGGGATAAAGGCTCCCATTCTGGTTAAGGTATTAGCTCGATTTTGGCCTTGGCTCAATTTAGATGTACATGTAAACATACTGATAGACTTTCTCCGGTCATTTCATTAGGTACAACTGCTCACCTGCTTGTTAATACATAAAGTGAATAAACCAATCACATAAAAGCTCATTGTGGCATGGTCATTGTTGCCATTGCTGTGGGAAGAAAATATCTTCTTTCCACATGGATGAGGTTGCAGTCTGCATCGGCATTCTTCATATTTTATTACAGCCAGTCTTAAACATGAGCCCGTCTGGGCCAACGTTCCAACTCTCTCACACCCCAGATCATGTCTGTTTCTCTGTAAGCAGCTTCTGCCGTCAGTCCCCTGATGTTATGTCTTCATTGGAAGGTTAACCGGAACACTCGTCACTGCTGAGGATTCAGCAGGTAGACCAGAGTAGATGAAAGACTAATAATTATGCCATATTCCCCAGATGCCCTTACTTGTAATTTATTAATCAATTAATCGACATTTTAATCTGTAAAGCACTTTGAGATGCTATTTTGTATGAAAAGCGCTTATAAATAAAGTTTGATTTGATCAAGTTGGGTTCATATTGGTGGGAAAAGATTGTGACGACCTCCTGCTCCCAAGGACGGCCACACTTCGTCTCATCATCTGTCAGGACTCTAGAAAAATCCAACAGAGAGAGATGTTACGTAGCCTCTTTTTGCCCTCCTCAATGAGATATTTAATCTGGACTCAGTGTTGAACTGTGCATCCTTCCATTGTTGCTGCTCCATGTCGTGACCCCCAAGGTTAACCTATGGTCCTCCTTAGCTTCTGCATCCCCTCAGAAGGGAAGTATCACCAATCAGGAGGCCCCTGATGTGATCTCCAGCTGAGTTTTAAGTGTTAGAGCATGTTAGTCCAAACATATGGGAGATAATTCAAAGGATTATTTAGTTGATTATAAGTAAGTGATTAGGTCAGAGAGTGGCTTAGAAAGAATCAGTTAAGTGGGAAGTTTGGTTTAGATTACCTTGATACAGCTGCTGTATCAAGCAATCCAAAACGCAATCCACAACTTACGTTAATGAGCCATGCTTCATTAACTCTTTATGCAAGTGGAAATCAATCAAGAATCCATGTTTAGATAATCATCATTGAAGAAGGTCTTTAGTTTTTATGCCCAAAAACCCAAAGATCCTCCTACCCATACACCCATTTAATCTTGCTGACTGTGTTTCAAGTTGAATTTGAATCCTTATTCAAACTGAATTGAAAACCCATATTCTCCTCTTCTTCTAGTATAATTCTATTATACTATAAACTCTACTTCAAAGTCTTGATTATATTTAAATTTGACCAAAACCCCAATTTAACCTAAAAATTCAATTATTTCCCAATAGGTTATTAGCAATGCAATCCTCTCTTTTTCTTGAAAATATTGTTCCCCTGTCTCAGGTTGATATTAGCCAATGTGAAAACTTTTCTAAGGTGATCGCGGTTTGAGTAGAGCTGTGGAGGTAAAAGTTGTAACACAATAAAGGAAATCTCAATGGTTAAATTTGCTTCATCTGCTTCTCCTGTGCCTGGGGACATTTTTTTTTATCAAAGTCAAAGGTTATGATTGTAGCTTGAAAAGTTCCCATTTATCATTGTGGCAGCCCAATTCTACTGCTGGAACCCCTGAGACATCATTCCAATATTTAAACTTTTCCAGTACCTCTTTCTTTAAAAACATGTTTTTTTTAAACCATGTTTTACTAAAACCCCCAGTTTATGTAGAATCTGCTGTTAATCTGTTATCAGAACCATGCTTTTAGTCAATGAGACAGTCCTTGAAAATATCTCAGGGCGTATTTTCTTCATCAGCATAATTTATTTCCTAAAGTCAGTTGTTCTCCATTCAGTCAGGTTGTCGCTGAATGAAATCTGTTCTAAAAAACTTCAACAGTTTCCTAAGCTGCGGCCAGAAGCGGACGGTCGTTATCTAATTGATGACATGGGGAACACAGAGTTCCCAATGCCTCTGACCATGGTAATTCATTTGGAAAGTTTATTATTAAATTCTGTTTTCATTGCCATTTGCCTTTAGCTTTAGTTGTAAATATAATTTAGTGCCATCAATGACTTTCTACTCTTATATCTATCCAGTTTCCATTAATTGAAGTGTCCAAACCAATTTATGTCCTGTCTTATGTTCATGTCAGACCACAAATGAACCAACACATGTCCAAAATATGTTTCATAATCATATCAAAGTCATATTTTCAATGAAAACTAAAGGAAATGTGTGTTAGCAATTTAAGTATAATATAGGGTGGACCTATTTTGATTTCCATAAAAGAGGAAGCTTAATTACATCAATCATTCTGTTAACTTAAAGAAGACTTTCGATGTTAACAAAGTATTCCTGCTCTATGTTGTTAAAAAGAAAAATTAAATAAACTTTTTAAAAGTCAACCATTCCAGATATTACTTTCAAATCTAAATAGTAATAATTCTTCTTCTGTATTATAAAATAAACATATAACAATAATAGCTCCCTTTTAAGTCATACAGAACAAAAATAACAAATATCTGAAATTATATTCTGAAAAAAGAAATATTATTTTTCTATTCAAAGTATTAGAAAATAAAAAGCTGCATTCTCCCAAAGACACTTAAAGTTTATAGTCCAGTCTTTGTTTATTTGCTGTTAATTTAACACAGAACTGTAACTTTACAGTGTTGTCATAGTTTTTGCGTCAGATTGACCAATGGGATGTTTGCCACCTGTCATACACAGAAACTAATCTACCAGCTATGAGTACGCTGCTCTCCGCCACACATTAGTCCCCACCAGGATGGAATGAAGGACGTTTCCTATATGTTTCAGACTTAAAGCTCCACTTGGGCTGACGTCTGGTAAACATGAGCTGCAGCTCGGGGAGGACGCCCTGGACAGAACCGATAAGGTGGACATGTCTGCTGCTGCTAACATGATACACAACAGAGACGCTTCTTTCACAACTACAGAGCAAAATATTTGCTGTATTTTGTACATTTGGCGCTGTATGGCTGAAACACTAGCTGCAGCCATGATGTAACTGCTGGTCCATCCCCTAAAAATGTCCGTGCTGCACGCCGGACGTTTAAGTTCTTCCTCATTTAATTATGATGTAAAATAATCTATTTTTGAACACTTTTGAATGGCAATCAATTTTGCATGTTTCACATAACAATTAATTGATTTGTGGTGAATCGGCACACCCCTAGAATTAAGTTAGATTTACGCTTTTAATGTTGGACGGAGTTAAAAGACAATGACTTTGACATCTTATTAGAAACAATTGATTGCGTTACAGTACAGGGGCATCTCTTGGAAATCGAGACTATATTTTTAGTTGGATCATACCGACAATTGCGCTTGGTGTGGTCACGGATTCAAGTTATTGGTATTTGTATTTAATTTTTTTTTCTATTTTTCTTTCTCTGTTGGTGTGTGTATGCGTGCTTGAGCGTTTGAGTGTCTGTGTGGGTGTATGTGTATGTGCATGTACAGTTGCAAGGAAACATTTATTCTATAGAATGTCAATTACAAATGGCTGATGGGGAGTGTGAAGTATCTGGAGATGAAGTTGAGAATAAACAAGTTTATACTGATATTTTGAATTGAAATGAATTGAAAACACATATTGAACATATGAACTTAAACTTGATGCTTGATACTTTCAAAAGAAATGAGTTTGGTGAAAATATAGATCACACAATCACCTTTTATAATGACATTTTAAAGGACGGTAAGTATTACTCTGATAAACAATTTAATGTTGTTGATATGGATGAAGCATTTAGTGTAATTCATTTTTAACAGTAGGAGCCTGTACAAAAATTGTGATATCAAAGAATTCTTTGAAAGTAAGCTCAATAAATTTAAAGTCATAGCGATGTCAGAGACTTGGTTAGATACAGATAGAGCTACTGAAGTACAACTAGAAGGGTATGAGCTGCTTACTGTCAATAGGACCAATAAAAAAGGTGGTAGGGTGGCATTATATGTGGACATGGATTGGAGATGTAATCTTGTTAATAGTAAGTCATTCGCAATTGATGGAGTTCTAGAGTGCATAACAGTGGATATTGATGTAAAAAAAATCCCTAAATATTGTTGTCTGTATAGAACACCAAGATCATGTATCTATACATTTAATCAAACTATTGATAAATTATTCCATTTTTAAAAGAAGATACATATTGTTTGTGGGGATTTTAATATAAATCTTTTAAACCCTCATAACAATATGAAAACAAATGAGTGTGGTACAATTATGTACAGCAATAATTTATTCCTACTAATCACCATACCCACAAGACTTGCAGCCGAAACAGCAAAATTAATAGATAACATATTTACCAACAGTTTTCAAACACAAACCAATGCTGGCTTACTCATAAATGATATTGGTGATCATCTTCCAGTGTTCAGTATTTTCCATCAGCTACTCAAAAACTATGATATATCAAGTGCTTCCCAAACGATAACATATAAAATGGTGAGACGTAGAACTCCTGAAGCCATGGCTTCCTTAAGGGCTGACCTATCCAGGCTGACGTGGAATGAGGTCTATTCCAGATCTAATCCTGATCAGGTCTATGACATTTTCTTAACCAAACTGAAACGTCTTTATTCAATTCAGTTTATTTATATAGCGCCAATTCACAACAGATGTCATCTCTAGGCACTTAACAAGAAGTCATTTCAATACATTTATACAAACATTCCAATCAGTTAAAAAGTTTCCTATTTAAGGAATCCCAGCAGATTGCGTCAGTCATTGGCGTGAGGTTGGGCAGACTTTCCAGCCACAGCAATCCTTCAGCAATCCCTCATACTGAGCAAGCATGTAGCGACGGTGGAGAGGAAAAACTCCCCTTTAACAGGAAGAAACCGCCAACAGAACCAGGCTCAGTAGGAGCGCCCATCTGCCACGACCGTCTGGGGGTTTGAGAAGACAGAGCAGAAACACAGAAGGAACAGAAGATCTGATATAAGAGAACTTTCTATGTTACAGAAAGTAAAAAGTTAATAACAGGACACAGTGGATGTTCAGTTACTGGGAGGACCATCCCAGTCGATGCCCCCCGTCCAACAGGGCATTGCAGCCAAGCAGGATACCAGACCAGGTATATCTTCTATGGAGAGAAAAACACTGAGAGAAAACAAAGTTAACAGTCGAAATAACAGAATGTACTGTAATACAACTGGAGAGTAGTAGGAGAAAAGGAAGTAGCAGAGTGAAGAAAAGTGGTAAGTCTGTCCTCCAGCAGTCTAAGCCTATAGCAGCATAACTACAGAGATAGCTCAGGATGACCTTAGCCACTTTAACTATAAGCTTTATCAAAAAGGAAAGTTTTAAGCCTGGCCTTAAAAGGAAACAGAGTGTCTGCCTCACAGACTAAAGCTGGGAGCTGGTTCCACAGGAGAGGAGCCTGATAACTAAAAGATCTGCCTCCCATTCTACTTTCAGAAATCCTAGGAACTACAAGTAAACCTGCAGTCTGAGAGCGAAGGGCTCTGTTAGGAACATATGGAACAATAGATCTCTGATGGATGATGGAGCTTGATTATTAAGGGCTTTGTATGTAAGAAGAAGGATCTTAAATTCTATTCTGGATTTAACAGGGAGCCAATGAAGGGAAGCTAAAACAGGAGAAATGTGATCTCTCTTTTTAATATTCATCAGAACTCTTGCTGCCGCATTTTGGATCAACTGAAGGCTTTTAATGGCATTTTGTGGACTACCTGATAGTAAAGAATTACAGTACTCCAGCCTTGAGGTAACAAATGCATGGACTAGTTTCTCAGCATCACTCGTGGACAGGATGTTTCTAATTTTAGCAATATTCCGGAGGTGAAAGAAAGAACTGAGGATCTACAGTTCTTTCCGATACTGCCTCATTTACTGAGGAAGAAGTAATCATGTTTGGGAGGATGCCAATGATTTTATTTTTAATAGAATTAATTTTATTTACGAAGAATCCCATAAAATCATCACTGCTAAGAGCTGGGGAAATAGTTGGCTCAACAGAGCTATGACTCTGTGTAAGTTTGGCAACTGTACTCAAAAGAAACCTAGGATTGTTTTTATTCGCCTCTATTAATGATGAAAAATATGCTGTTCTAGCTTGTCGAAGGGTCTTTTTATACAGCAATAGACTGTTATTCCAGGTTAAATAGGAATCCTCTAGGTGTGTAGAGCGCCATTTTTCTCTCCAACTTCCTAGTATTCTGCTTTAAAGTACACAACTCTGCGTTGAACCAAGGAGTCAGCCTCCTATGGCTAGCCACTTTCTTTTTTAAGGGGGCTACACTATCTAATGCGAAACGCAATGAGGACGCAACGCTGTGAACCAGATCATCAATTTCTGAAGGGTTGGAGATAGAATTGCTGCCATCCACTGTGTTACCCTGAGACACTAAGGAAAGTAAGAATGGAACAGATTCTTTAAAAATTGTTACAGCATTGTCTGATAAAGCTCTACTATAATGAAATTTTCTTTCAGATTTAAAATGGTCAGTTAAAGTAAATTCAAAAGTTATTAAGAAGTGGTCAGACAGGACCGGGTTATGTGGGTGGACTTTTATTTCCTCACACTCAATACCGTATGTCAGTACAAGGTCCAAAGTGTGTTTGCCTGAGTGGGTCGATCCCTGTACTTTTTGAGTAAAGCCAATTGAGTCTAAAATGGCATTAAAGGCTGCATTTAGGCTATCAGTTTCAGTATCCACATGAATATTAAAGTCCCCCACTATAATAACCCTATCAGTATTTAATACTAAATCAGATAAAAAATGTGAGATCTGATCCAAGAATTGAGAGTAAGGGCCTGGTGGACGATACAAAACCACAAACAAAAATGGTCTTAATGTTTTGCAACTTGGATGAGGAAAATTAAGGGTTAGATTTTCCAAAGAACTGTAGCTATCAATTGGTCTGGGACTAATTAGTAAATCAGAACGAAAAATGGTTGCAACTCCTTCTCCTCGCCCAGTATTTCTAGGAATGTGAAAATGTAAATGACTGGAAGGAGTTGACTCATTTATACTGACATAATCCTCCTGCTGCAACCAGGTTTCTGTGAGACAAAGGAAATCAATGTGATTATCACAAATCAAGTCATTTACTAACAAAGTCTTTGAGGAGAGAGATCTTATGTTTAATAAACCACATTTAATAGATTTATTTTTCTGTTCAGTCAAAGTTGTATTTATTTTTATGAGACTTCCATAATTTGCTTTTGTTGGCTTAACTTTTAATCCATTTAATTTTGGCCGTGGGCAAGACACTGTTTCTATAGAGTAATGGGGGGGTAACCGCACAGAAGCAGCAGAGAGGTGGGTTAAACTACGACTCAGCTTCCTTGTCTGGACCCTGGGTTGTCAGTGTTTTGGAGGACTAATAAATTCGGCCATATTCCTAGAAAGAAGAGCTGCTCCATCCAAAGTGGGATGGATGCCGACTCTCCGGATCAGACCAGTTTTCCCCCAAAATGTTCTCCAGTTATCAATGTAGCCCACATCATTTGCAGGACACCACCTAAACAACCATTGATGGAATGACAGCATGTGGCTAAACATGTCGTCACTGGTCCGATCAGGCAGGGGACCAGAAAAGATTACCGAGTCTGACATTGTTTTGGCAAACTTGCACACCGAAGCAACACTAATTTTAGGGACCTCCGATTGGCGTAACCGGGTGTCATTACCGCCAGCGTGAATAACAATCTTACTGTATTTACGCTTATCTTTAGCCAGCAGTTTCAGGTAGGATTAGATGTCGCCCGTTCTGGCCCCTGGCAAACATATGACTATGGTCAATGGTGTCTCTAATGCCACGTTTCTGACTATGGAGCTGCCAATTACCAGGGTCGGTTTCTCAGCGGGTGTGTCGCTGAGCGGGGAAAATCTGTTAGAAACGCGGACCGGTTGGTTGTGGCCCGGGGGCTGGGTCCTAGAACTATGCTTCCTACGTACAGTCACCCATCCAGCCTGGGGTCCCGGGTGCGCGGGCTCTACCGGAGGACAGCTAGGGGGTTCTATCCTTGTTGGCTCCGCGCTGGCTAATGGGCTTCTGCTATCAGCTGGTTTTTCAACAGCGCGGAGCCGTGCTTCTAATTCTGATACCCTCGCCTCCAAAGCTACAAAAATATTACATTTATTACAGTTACCATTATCACTAAAGGAGGCAGGGAAGTAACTAAACATCTGACAGAGAGAGCAAGAGAGAAGAGAAGAGTTAGAGACAGGAGAGAGAAGAGTAGCCATAGCCGGAATGAAGCTAAGATAACTGAGCTAGCGAGACCATACCACCCCAAGAAAAGCTGTGTGAAACACAAGGAGTTCCCAAAACGTAAAGTACACCACCACAAAACGTGTGTTTCAGTGTGCTTGTGTGTTAAAATAACTTAGAAAGGGCTCAGCAGAGAGAAAATAAGATCAATTCAAGAGAGTCTGAACACCAAACAGTTTACAGGGAGCGCAACAGTGACAACAGGAATTGACGCAATACGGCTTACCCCCATCGAATCAGCTGGTAGCACTCACAAACTCAGGAAGATCCTTCTCCTTACATACAAAGCCCTTAATAATCAAGCTCCATCATACATCAGAGATCTAATTGTTTAATATGTTCCCAACAGAGCACTTTGCTCTCAGACTGCAGGTTTACTTGTAGTTCCTAGGATTTCTAAAAGTAGAATGGGAGGCAGATCTTTTAGTTATCAGGCTCCTCTCCTGTGGAACCAGCTCCCAACTTTAGTCCGTGAGGCAGACACTCTGTTTACTTTTCAAGCCAAGCTCAAAACTTTCCTTTTTGATAAAGGTTATAGTTAGAGTGGCTTAGGTCATCCTGAGCTATCTCTGTAGTTATGCTGCTATAGGCTTAGACTGCTGGAGGACAGACTTACCAATTTTCTTCACTCTGCTACTTCCTTTTCTACTACTACTCTCCAGTTGTATTACAGTACATTCTGTTATTTCGACTGTTAACTTTGTTTTCTCTCAGTGTTTTTCTCTCCATAGAAGATATACCTGGTCTGGTATCCTGCTTGGCTGCAATGCCCTGTTGGACGGGGGCATCGACTGGGATGATCCTCCCAGTGGCTGAACATCCACTGTGTCATGTTATCAACTTTTTACTTTCTGTAACATAGAAAGTAATCCTATATCGGATCTTCTGTTCCTTCTGTCTCTGCTCGGTCTTCTCAAACCCCCAGACGGTCGTGGCAGATGGCCGCTCCTACTGAGCCTGATTCTGTTGGAGATTTCTTCTTGTTAAAGGGGAGTTTTTCCTCTCCACCGTCGCTACATGCTTGCTCAGTATGAGGGATTGCTGAAGGATTGCTGTGGTTGGAAAGTCTGCCCAACCTCACCCCAATGACTGACGCAATCTGCTGGGATTCCTTAAATAGAAAAGTTTTTAACTGATTGGAATGTTTGTATAAATGTATTAAAATTACTTCTTGTAAAGTGCCTTGAGATGACATCTGTTGTGAATTGGCGCTATATAAATAAACTGAATTGAACTGAATTGAATTGGTGTAGTTCACGCCAGACCCGAAGCGCCGCGATCCTCCACGGCTGGTGTTATGGTGAGAAATGTATGCCTGCTGAAAATTGGATTCCCTGTCGTGGGAACGCGCATTGTTCAAACTATCTGATAAAACGTTTTCTTATCTACATTGTGTCCTGTTTGCACCCATACCTGCCTTTAATCGCTAAAAGTTTAGATGTTATACAATACTTAAACTATCACACTCTTGGTAGAAAAAGCAGAGAATGTGACCCATAAGCATCGGGGCACCAAAAGATACTGCTGAGATACTGTGAGGTTAAAACAGAAAAGTTAAACATATTCAGCTAAAAGGTTGTGAAAGCCGTCCTTTTTTACATTTATCTGCAATAAAACAGTCTGATGTAGAGGATGCTCAGGGTTATCCATTATGTTGTCCATAATGTTCACTTTATGAAGAATCCTTTTTTGCACATTAATCTCCAGAGGGTCCTCAGCTTCCAACATGTTTGCCAATGATCTCACATTGCCCATTATGATTGATGGAGGTGGTTTTAAATTCTTCCTTTTCGCTCTCCTCTTCGCCCCTGCTCTGGGTCCACGGTGTGTCCTTTTCAACTCATCAGGGTTTTGTGGCTGCAGTTGAGGTATTAATTGATCCTTTGTGATGTTATTCAGCTGCTCCCAGCTGTAAACCACCTTGTTGCCATGGTTATGCTTCATAATAAATGTCCAAAAATAAAACCAGGCGTTATGGGGGTGTATTTTGCCATTTATTAGGGCCCCTGGACAATTACAGTCCCAACAAAGTTTCATATGCTATGCAGCGGGGCAAAAAAGTATTTGCCAGCCAATGATTGTGCAAGTTGTCCCACTTAAAAAGATGAGAGATCTGTAATTTTCATCATAGGTATACTTCAACTGTGAGAGACAGAATTGTAAACATGAAGTTTGAAGCTCTGTAGCTGTTGACTGCTGAAGTTCTGTGAACCTTTCATGTGGCCCAGGCGTCGCACTACAGTTTTTTGTTGTCGGTCATTTTGACTAACTGGGTCAAAGAAATCTAGTCATAATCTATTTTTATAAGTCAATTTTTAAAATATCCATCCATCCATCCATTTTCTTCCGCTTATCCGGGGTCGGGGTCGCGGGGGCAGCAGCCTAAGCAAAGAGACCCAGACTTCCCTCTCCCCAGCCACTTGTTCCAGCTCCTCGGGAGGAACCCCAAGGCGCTCCCAGGCCAGCCGAGAAACATAGTCCCTCCAGCGTGTCCTTGGCCTTCCCCTGGACCTCCTCCCAGTTAGACGTGCCTGAAACACCTCACCAGGGAGGCATCCAGGAGGCATCCTGACCAGATGCCCGAGCCACCTCAACTAACTCCTCTCGATGTGGAGAAGCAGCGGCTCTACTCTGAGCCCCCTCCGGATGACTGAGCTTCTCACCCTATCTCTAAGGGAGAGCCCAGACACTGCGGAGGAAACTCATTTCAGCCGCTTGTATCCGTGATCTCGTTCTTTCGGTCACCTTTCAGAGTTCGTGACCATAGATGAGGGTAGGAACGTAGATCGACCGGTAAATCGAGAGCTTCGCCTTTCGGCTCAGCTCTCTCTTCACCACGACAGACCGGTAAAGCGCCCGCATAACTGCAGATGCCCCACCAATCCGTCTATCGATCTCCCGCTCCATTTTTCCCTCATTTGTGAACAAGACCCCCAGATACTTCAACTCCTCCACCTGGGGAGGGACCCCATCCCCGACCCAGAGAAGGCACCCCACCCTTTTCCGGCTCAAGACCATGGCCTCGGATTTAGAGTTGCTGATTCTCATCCCAGTCACTTCACACTCAGCTGCAAACCGCTCCAGCGAAAGCTGTAGATCACGTTCTGATGAAGCCAACAGGACCACATCATCTGCAAAAAGCAGAGACCCGATCCTGAGGCCACCAAAACGGATCCCCTCAACGCCTTGGCTGCGCCTAGAGATCCTGTCCATAAAAGTTAGGAGCAGGATCGGTGACAAAGGGCAACCTTGGCGGAGTCCAACTCTCACCGGAAACAAGCCCGACTTACTGCCGGCAATGCGAACCAAACTCTGGCACCGGTCGTACAGGGACCTAACAGCCCGTATCAAGGGGCCCGGTACCCCATACTCCCGGAGCACCCCCCACAGGGCCCCCCGAGGGACACGGTCGAACGCCTTCTCCAAGTCCATAAAACACATGTAAACCGGTTGGGCGAACTCCCACGCACCCTCCAGGACCCTGCTGAGGGTGTAGAGCTGGTCCAGTGTTCCACAGCCAGGACGAAAACCGCATTGTTCCTCCTGGATCCGAGGTTCGACAATCCGTCGGACCCTCCTCTCCAGAACCCCTGAATAGACCTTACCAGGGAGGCTCAGAAGTGTGATCCCCCTGTAGTTGGAACACACCCTGTTGTCCCCCTTTTTAAACGGGGGGGACCACAACCCCGGTCTGCCAATCCAAGGGAACTGCCCCCGATGTCCACACAATATTGCAGAGCCGCGTTAACCAACACAGCCCCACAACATCCAGAGCCTTGAGGAACTCCGGCCGAATCTCATCCACCCCCGGAGCCCTGCCACCGAGGAGCTTTTTAACGACCACGGTGACCTCAGCACCAGAGATTGGAGAGACCGACCCCAAGTCCCCAAACCCCGCTTCCAGATTGGAAGGCGTGCTGGTGGGATTGAGGAGGTCTTCGAAGTATTCCATCCACCGACCCAAAACGTCCCGCGTCGAGGTCAGCGGCACACCATCCCCACTGTTAACAGTGTTTGTGTCAGACCGCTTCCCCCCCCTGAGACGCCGGATGGTGGACCAGAATCGCTTCGAAGCAGTACTGAAGTCGTTTTCCATGGCCTCTCCGAACTCCTCCCACGCCCGAGTTTTTGCCTCAGCGACCATCCGAGCCGCATCCCGCTTGGCCTGTCGGTACCTATCAGCTGCTTCAGGGGTCCCACAAGCCAAAAAGACCCGGTAGGACTCCTCCTTCAGCCTGACAGCATCCCTTACCGCCGGTGTCCACCAGCGGATTCAGAGGTTGCCGCCGCGACAGGCACAGACCACCTTGCGGCCACAGCTTCGGTCAGCCGCCTCGCCAATGGAGGCGTGGAACATGGTCCACTCGGACTCAATGTCCCCCGCCTCCCGCGGGACGTGTTCAAAGTTCTGCCGGAGGTGTGAGTTAAAGCTCCTTCTGACAGGAGACTCTGCCAGACGTTCCCAGCAGACCCTCATAACACGTTTGGGCCTTCCAGGTCTGTCCGGCGTCCTCCCTCACCTTCGGAGCCGACTCACCACCAGGTAGTGGTCAGTGGACAGCTCAGCCCCTCTCTTCACCCGAGTGTCCCAAACATGCGGACGCAGATCAGATGAGACTACGACCAAGTCGATCATCGAGCTGCGGCCTAAGGTGTCCTGGTGCCAAGTGCACATATGGACGCCTTTATGCTTGAACATGGTGTTTATTAGGACAATCCATGACGAGCACAGAAGTCCAATAACAAGACACCACTCGGGTTCAGATCGGGGGGGCCATTCCGCCCAACCACACCCCTCCAGGTCTCACTGTCATTGCCCATGTGAGCGTTGAAGTCCCCCAGCAGAACAAGGGAGTCCCCAGGAGGAGCACTCTCCAGCACCCCCTCCAAAGACTCCAAGAAGGGTGGGTAATCTAATCTGCTGTTTGGCGCGTAAGCACAAACAACAGGCAGGACTCGTCCCCCCACCCGAAGGCGGAGGGAGGCTACCCTCTCGTTCACCGGGGTAAACCCCAACATACAGGCGCCGAGATGGGGGGGCAACAAGTATGCCCACCCCAGGTTGGCGCCTCTCAGCAGGGGCAACTCCAGAGTGGAAGAGAGTCCAACCCCTCTCGAGGAGACGGGTTCCAGAGCCAGAGCCGTGCGCCGAGGTGAGTCCGACGATGTCCAGTCGGAACCTCTCAACCTCGCACACCAGCTCCGGCTCCTTACCCACCAGAGAGGTGACATTCCGAGGATCGGACCGCCAAGGTCCCCGCCTTTGGCCGCCGCCCATCCTGCACAGCACCCGACCCCTATGGCCCCTCCCACAGGTGGTGAGCTCATGGGAAGGGGGGCCCATGTTACCTCTTCGGGCTTAGCCCGACCGGGCCCCATGGGTAAAGGCCCGGCCACCAGGCGCTCGCCAAATTTTTTAAATAATTCAATTCTTTTTATTTCTATAGCGCCGATTCACAACAGATGTCATCTCAAGGCACTTTACAAGAAAGTCATTTAAATACATTTTAATTCCAATTAGTTTAAAGTTTGTTAGTTTTCTATTTAAAGAATCCCAGCAGATTGCATCGAGTCATTGACTGGCAGTTGGGCCCCGTTGATGCAGACTCCAACCACAGCAGTCCTTCAGCAATCCCTCATACTGAGCAAGCATGTAGCGACAGTGGAGAGGAAAAACTCCCCTTTAAAAGGAAGAAACCTCCAACAGAACCAGCTCAGTAGGAGCGGCCATCTGCCACAACTGTCTGGGGGTTTGAGAAGACAGAGCAGAAACACAGAAGGAACAGAAGATCTGATATAAGGGAACTTTCTATGTTACAGAAAGTAAAAAGTTGATAACAGGACACAGTGGACTTTCAGTTACTGGGAGGATCATCCCAGTCGATGCCCCCCGTCCAACAGGGCATTGCAGCCAAGCAGGATACCAGACCAGGTATGTCTTCTATGGAGAGAAAAACACTGAGAGAAAACAAAGTTAACAGTCGAAATAACAGAATGTACTGTAATACAACTGGAGAGTAGTAGGAGAGAAAAGTAGCAGAGTGAAGAAAATTGGTAAGTCTGTCCTCCAGCAGTCTAAGCCTATAGCAGCATAACTACAGAGATAGCTCAGGATGACCTAAGCCACTCTAACTATAAGCTTTATCAAAAAGGAAAGTTTTAAGCCTGGCCTTAAAAGTAAACAGAGTGTCTGCCTCACGGACTAAAGCTGGGAGCTGGTTCCACAGGAGAGGAGCCTGATAACTAAAAGATCTGCCTCCCATTCTACTTTTAGAAATCCTAGGAACTACAAGTAAACCTGCAGTCTGAGAGCGAAGGGCTCTGTTAGGAACATATGGAACAATCAGATCTCTGGTGTATGATGGAGCTTGATTATTATATTATTATCATTAATAAGATTAAGAAGCTACATGAATTAATTCTGAACGTTTCAACTGCTGTTT
>OY747721.1:46239342-46329342 GCA_963556495.2 Valencia hispanica | reverse complement strand
GCAGACCAAGAAAGGTCAGCAGAAATGGTGGGGCCCAGAATCCTGATGGAGGGGACATAATCCACCGGTTCCGAGGTGTAGGATGCCAAGCAAAGCAAAGGGGGGGAGAACTGCATGGTATTCCGTCCCTCTCCCACCCACGCCACCATAGTGGAAACCTGGGCAAGAGATCTCCAGTGATGCCAGAGATGCCGCCCAGGAGCAGTCTGGGTGAACTCGTGCAAGCCTAGAGAAGTGAGCCCAGTAGCCAAGGAACTGGGGACCAGTATGCCCCTGCAGTTGCATGCAATCTTTTAATGTAAAGCTAGCTAGGCATTACTAAAATTACATAGCCACATTGTGTGTGGCTGCTGAAGGAAGAGCAGCCTCCCTGCTCTATCGTCTTATTCTTTTTTCTTATTTTCTTTTCTTAGCTTTTTTCTTAGTTACTTTATACACCCAGCCTCTGGGGTTACTGTATTAGACCGGATCTCTTTTTTGGAGAATGGAAGCAATTGAGATAAAGTTATGCCATCTTGAGATTAATTTTGAACTAAACACTGGAAATGGAAATGAGACAACTTTACTGATGACTACTCGCAGGGAGGAAGAACCTGGCAGCCCGGTGTTATCTCGGTCCAACAGTCTCGCACAGAAGCCACAGTACAACATTACTTCCTCAGCCAAAAGGCACCTAATGGGTAGAACACCCATTTCACAGATTGAAGAAAGGCATGCTTTAAAGCACACTGAATGTACACCTGCTTTTTTCTGTTTCCGGGAAGAAAAAACAAAAGAAATCGCAACCTAAAACTAGAGATATTACTCCCCCTGGAACACAGCTGAGAAACAGATTCGCATCCCTTAGTTCCCCGAAAGACAACGCCGCCCCTAGCACCAGTCAAGGTTAGCAGGAGAAATCCATCCACATGAAGCGGACACATAAGAAAGTAAGAACCCCCCCGGCAACAGTTCTCATCATACTTGACAGATCAATAAATGGTATCGAAGATTTTTGTAGCCAGAACACTAAAGTTTATAACTGCTCCAAAAATACAATGAGGGAAATATCAGAAAAAATGCTAAGAATCCTAGATCAACACCCGAAACTGGAAAAGCTGGTTATCCACGCAGGATCAACTGATGTAGCCAAGAAAGAGTCTGATTTCAGTCTGATTCTGAAGAGAGACTTATCTGATCTGCTACAGAAACTTGATGGTCTTAACATAAACCTCTTCAACAGTGGTCCAGTCCCTGAAGGAAATGATGAAAGGTTCAGCAGACTTTGCATGCTCCATAAATGGTTGAAGAAACAATCTGTTAAAAAATCAATCTAAGTTATTCATAATTTTAAAATATTTTGATGTAACTCAGAAAGCTTGATAAAGCACCCAAGAGCTGACCTCGAAGCATGGCACATGGATACTATCAGAGAACAAACACTTCCCCCCACACACATCAAGTGAAGATTACATCACCATCATAGACAGATGCAGGACCCTCAGATATTGACAGAGAACAAACACTTCCTACCGCACCAGCAGACGTACAGTGCTCATCACAGCATTCTTCAAGTTGTAAAGCGTTTTTCAAGTTTTCTTACGTCATTGGACTCATCCAAATCTAATGACTCTTCGTTTAGATATTTCTCAAATAGACTGAAAGCAAAAATTAGAATTGGGACACAACTATCACCAAAACTGGGACTACATCAGCCCTCTGGTACTAACAATGGATGTATTTTGCCCATGCCCCAACTGGTAATAAGAGATATCTAAAATAGAAGGGAATAGGAAAGTAATTGCACCCTAATCGTCCCCCAGAAGTTGCCCGGCCTCCATAAGAGCAGTTTTCAGGTCCTTATAAGCCGTAGAAAACAAAAAACTAAAGCCAAACGCTCTCATATTAAACCAAATCTCAAATTGATCACCTGCCAGAAGGTTCAGCTACCCATCATCAAAGTACTTAAATTAGCTTTATTAAACATTAGGTCTTTATCAGGAAAATCATTTCTAATCAATGAATTCATCACTGAACACAACATAAACATCTGCATTAATACAATCTACTCCAAATAAAAAAAAAAGAGTATATACTTTATGGTGTCAATTTACACATCTTGTTAATTTTTTTTTCATTTTACAAAGTAACACCTTTTTTTTCTTTCCCCCTTTTTCTTTTAAACCCAGTGCATTAAATTATATATATATATATATATACACATCTCTGCATGCACCCATACATATACCATATGTACATCCACACATACATTATTCCCCATATATAGTTACATATGTACATTCATACATGCATAAAGAAAACAAGAATGAAAAAGAGGGATAAATGAAATACCCAATACCCAAATTACAATTTTTTTAAGCGAGAGCAGGAAACACAGACGAGATGGAGCCTAACAAAGCTTTATTTCTAAGTTCATATAAACCCAGAAAATTTAACTTCTGTAATGATTTCAGCCACCTTCCTAACATAATATGTAAAGATTATGACCAATTAATCATTGTGGGGGACTTCAACATCCACACTGACAACCCCCAAGATAGACTAGTAAAAACATTAGGTGACACTCTTCATAACATCGGCCTGACCCAGCATGTCAAAAAACCAACACACAATCGAGGACACACTCTGGACTTAATTATCAGCAAAGGTTTAAAACCAGGAACCAGGAAAATAGAGCACATCACCCCAGTTCTAAAGTCCTTACACTGGCTCTCTGTAGCTCAGAGAATAGACTTCTAAATACTTTTACTAGTTTATAAATCATTGAATGGCTTAGCACCAAAGTATGTTGAAGATCTACTGTTACTATAGCAACCCCCCCAGACCACTCAGGTTCTCTAATTCCAGTCTACTCAACATCTCTAGAATCAGAACCAAACATGGAGAAGCAGCTTTCAGTTTCTATGATCCTCTGATCTGGAACAAACTTCCAGAAAACTGCAAAGCTGCTGAAACACTGAGTTCTTTTAAGTCACGGCTAAAAACTCATCTGTTTGGAGCTGCCTCTGAGTAATGTTTTCATGCATCATATAATCTGTGTGTTTATGCTTTATTGCTGTTTTTATGTCATCCTAAACTGATGTAGTTTTTAAAGTCCCAAATGCTTTGTCTGTTTTTTTTTACTTTATCCCCTAATCATGTAAAGCACCTTGAATTACCTTGTTGTTGAAAGTTTGCTATACAAATAAAATTGCCTTGCCCCTATTCCACCACAACTACCACTTAGTTCTTTTCATAAAAATCCTCTTAAGTTTGTGCTTATTACTGTTGCTTGCACACCTCTTTCTGTCACACTTTTCCCTTCCACTCAACTCTTCATGAATATTCTTGGATATATTTTTCCGTCAACAGTCTGCTGCTTTCAAAAGTGATTGCTTGCTGTACAACTGTCAAGTCAGCAGTCCTAATTTCTGCGTTAAAATCATTTATATTGATCTTAAATAATATCTAGAATTTGCTCTAAAGTATGTTTTTCACAGCAAATGCCTTTAAGGCAAAGAACCAGTAGAAGAAACCAAACCAGTACAGCCAGTGTCCAAACATCTTTACTTATGACTACATAGCAGCTATTTCGAGTTACCTTGTAGGTGACACTTGGCGTGTTTAGTTTAGATCAAATTCAGTCAGAATATTTTAGAAGAATAACAATGAGTAGTTGAACTGAATAGTTGCTTTGAAGACAAATGAAGATGCTTCCTGCTCCCACTGGCATGGCGAATATCCTCCTGCTGATCCTTCTTTGATTTACTTAGAATTACATTTAAAACACCTGTCAGCCTACTCAGACAGCTGCAGCAGGAGAAAGAAAGGGGGCTGTTATAGGTCCTTTCATTGTTTTGTGACATGGTCGTATACATGTTGTACTGTTTGACTCGTGCATGTGGGTCAGTCCAGAGAATATAGTTCAGTGGTTTAGCTCTGATTTAAAAGTTTAATCAGATACTAAGTTCAGCATAAGCCAGTGGGGGAATACAGACGTTTTTTGACAATGCCTGCACTGTGTACTCCTTCCCCTTTCACTGATTAGACATATTTGTTGATTGTTTTATTTAATTAGTATTAACTTGACCCAGCCACTTGGGTCAATTTCTTAAGGGATTCCCCCTGAGGAGTTGGCTCAAGTGGCTGGAGAGAGGGAAGTCTGAGTCTCTCTGCTCTAGGTGCTGCCCCCGCGACCCGATCCCGGATAAGTAAGACAATGGATGGATGGATAGTAAGAAAACTGCATAGATACTGATCTATCGGGATATCATCTCTATTGGAATGAGGTTAACTAATTAAAAATAAAGACAAAATTTATTTAAAAAATAAACTGTCTAGGACACACCTGGTGACTTAAAAATGCTTCTGTGTTTTTAGTGTAGCTGACCTCTGGCTGCTCATGACACAAACCCCTTCACAGTCCAGCCAGGACAAAGCAGACGTATGTTGCCAAGATCAAAGGTGCCTGTGGTAGAGACGCAGGCTAAGAATGTGTAAGATCCAGGACAGTAGGTCATGTAAAAACAAAGCCTGCTGTTCATCATGTTTCTAATAAGTGGTGCAGGATCACCGGGCGCCAGATGTCAGAGCAGCAAGATATCTACGGGACGTTCTGGCCTTGGGGGAGTGTTTCGTGCTTTAATCCGACTGGCATGGGCTGATTCTCCAGGAGCCGGACAAGAAGACTGAAGAGCAAATGGAGACAAGAGATAACTAGTGATTACTAAATACTTTATAGTGTTTTAGAATAGAAGGGTTAGGGGGTTCGAGTGATGCCACTGCAACCTGCACTATTCCTGCCTGTTGACCAACGGGTTGTATTAAATCCTTAAAATGCCTGAAGGACCCGTCTCTTATTTGAGAGATATCTATTTTTTTTCCATAATATCGGATCTGAATGATGTGTAAACATGAAAGCTTGGATCCATGCTTCCTTATATCAGCAGTTTTGGATAGTTTGATATCATGGTGTGGGGAATATTTTTACACTCTGACCAGCTGTGTTCATCTACTGGTTCCCAACAAGCATGTGTTCCGCCACCTCTCCTGTTCATCCTTTACACAGACACGTGTTGTAACAGAAGGAAGGACAGACTTCTTCTGAAATACGCAGATGACTCTGTGGTTGTTATCCTGCTGAGGGAAAATGAAACTGGGCATGGTGAAATTGTACAGAACTTTGTACAGTGGTGTACAGCGTTAGATGAACATTTGAAAACCCAAAGATATGATCATTGATTTTAGAAATATGCCCTCGGCACAAGAATAGACAAAAATGAGAGTAGAATGTGTTAACACATCTAGTCACAGTGATCGAACGTAAATTGTCATTTGAAGCGGTGTATAAAAAGGGGAACCAGCTGTTTTGCATGAGAAAATTAACCTCTTTTAATGTAGAGAAAACACTGTTGATCTTGTTTTAGCAAGATTTTATTGAATTTGTTGTATCCTTCTGCTTGGTGTCTTGGTTTGGAAATTTGTCTTTTAAAAATAGGAACTGTGTGGACCAAATTATGAAGGAGTCCAGTAAGCTGTCAAGAGCGCAGCAGCTAAACCATGACACAGTTTTTTAAACAAGTACAAAGGCGTTCTGGATCCATTTTAAAAGACACCTCTGAGCTCCAGCTTCGGCTCCAGCTCCACATTCCTGTTGATTGACAGCCTCCATTTCTGGATAAGCAATTCTATTGGTCAACGCTCCAGAAATGATTCGTTTTGCTGTGGGAGGGACTTTGGGGAAACATAAATTACAAATGATTAGCTACTTTATATCATAGAACAGGGTCAGATAATCACATTTAAGCTATTTTAAGTTACTTAATCCAGCTTTAATAGATAATTTAGTTATATAATAAGCCTAAAGATGTCTTACAATAAAAGTATAAAAATAAATCATCTTCTTGAAAACAGTAAGTTCTTTCAGTAACAAAAGTTGAACTGTCACATTGTTTGTCACAGAGTCATATGGAGAATAAAAGAAGCACGTGTGTTCAGTACAAAACAATTGTCCACATGTTGTGTCTGGGTCTCATGGTGGCTGTGGAGCTGCCTGTCTCAATAAGGACTGGAAGTCCGGAGATAAAACAAGCTTGTGATGAACGTTTCCCAGCACCGTCATGTTTCCACTTGTCCCAGCGGACAGATGGACTGACACCAGTTGCTGAAAAATAAGAGGCAGAGTTCCTGTCAGTGTGAACAGGGACAGAGGAGCAGACAAAATGTGCACTGTAAAAACACTCTGGTAGTATTAGTGATCAGTATAGATTTGTTTCAGATTAAAGTGGCAACCTGGCACATTTTACATGGGAATATTTTACATTTTCATGACAAAATTAAAAACATCTTGCAAAGCATAGAGCCACAACATCTCACAAAAAAACAAATCTAAATAAAATGTAAAAATTTTAATCAACTAAAACTAGACTCAAAATCACTATAAATGATTGAATTGTAACCAAACCAAAATTATATTTTGTTTCAAAGACTGAGATAAATATGTTAATAAATTGTGCTGTAAAAATGAACACTTTTTTAATTAGTTATTAGAAAATAATTCTGGCATCCATCAGGAACAGGAACAGCGACGTGCAGACACACTACCTGCAGAAAGGAAAAGGCAGCTCCTTCTGACACATCCAGGATGACGTCACCTAACTTCAGCTCCACCTTTCCTGACTTCCTGATTTGTAGTTTGCCCAAAAAGCCTTCAGGGAGTTGGGAGAGCACAAGAGAGCCGTCCATGTTCCCGGCTTCCTGGAGAAAGACAGATATTGGAGCTGAATGAATAGAATAGAAATTCCCTTTAATGTTCTACACTGGGGGCATTCAGGTGTAGCAGCAGCAAACTGACAGATTCACACAAAGATACAAGTATTAAATACTAAATAAGGAAAACTATACTGTACAGTAAAGGCAAAATTACAACACTAAAATACTGTGCAGTTCTTAAAAATGAGCATACATGTATACACAGCAAACATAGCAATATAAAGTATCAAATTGGACACTGTGATGGACTGGCATAGGACCCCCCAACCCTGCATAGGATGGACGGGTACAGATAATGGATGAATAAATAAATATACACCCCCTTTAAAGAAGTAACAAACTGTAACAAGTCCAGGTTTAAATGTTACCACCTTTCAAGATACTACTCAGTTTTTATTTCCATTTTTCATGTCATCTTAATATAGAAAATACAAACATTAATTATGAATTTACTGCAGAGGCCGAGTGAAACTGAAATACAAAAAGAGTAGGACAGAAGGCTGGGAAAAAGGGAGGACACAAGGAAGGAAGCAACATTTAAGCAATAGTATAGGAAATAAACCTTTGGAATACAAATATTTTTCCATACTCTTTTATTGTTCCAAACCTGGAAAATACTTTTCCAGACTGAGTAGGTACTCTGATAATTAACGTAGGAACAACACACAAGATGGCAGATTTGTTCTCCTGCTTTAGAACAAGGACAAACACATCCAGAGAACACTGGGTGATGGGAGCTGCTTTCACATCATCCTTCAGCTTTAAAAGCAGCAGTCCACTGAGGCCTCAACTATATGCACACTTGAATCAATCAGCTCAGTTAGGATTAGCTAGATTCTTTCTATATGCTAAATGAGTGAATATTAAAGCTACATTGTGTAAGATCTGCTCCCATCTAGCGGTGAAACAACCAACTGAATATTACGTTCTAGCCCCGCCTCCCACCCCCCCATTCCGAGCGCGTTTTAACTCCTACGGTGGCCGTCTCATGCCGAGGTTAACATGGCTTCCAGTACTACGACTTCATCCAGTGTTCCTTCCAGTGATGAGGATACTTTAGAAAACTACATTGCATTTAGTTATATAGTCAGACGTCTGCCGCGTCGCTAGTAGACAATCTCCCTCTGGCATTCGTCACGGTGCAACTGAGTGTAGCCAAAGCGCGAAAGGCGAAGCTAGAATTACCAGGAATGTCCCTCGTTGGCAAATGTATTTCAAAGATGGAGGTTCAACATGGATTCAGCCATTCAAGCGACTCGCGCGTATGTATTGTGAATAGCAGATTCTACACTTACGAAAATACTTTCATTAGTAGGTGGAAGTAATTACACATGAATGAGCACATATTTTTGAAAGAACAAAGTTTTTTTTGCTAAGAATTAACTGAAAAAAATACACAATATAGCTTTAAGGGGAATGGATGACTGACAACTTCCTCCAGTTAAATAGCTCCAAAACAGAAGGCCTCCTTATTGGAACCCCACATCAACTCCGGTCCTCCCCCTGACTGTTTACTCATTTGCTGGCCATGATATCCCTCTCACATCCTCTGTAATAAACCTGGGGGTTCGATTTGACCCCTACTTATCATTTAACAATCACATTCAACACATCTATAAGACTGCATCCTGTCACCTCCGGAACATTTCCAAACTCCGCCCCTCCCTCCACCTTTCCGATGCAGAGAAGCTGGTTCATGCCTTCGTCTCCTCCAGGCTCGTCTACAGTAATCATCGTCCTCGTGATCCCTGGCAATAGCCTGCAGAGGCTGCAGTACATTCAGAACTGCGCTGCCAGGGTCCTGATGAGGGTGCGCAAATCGGAACACATCACACCCAGCCTCCATAAACTTCACTGGCTCCCTGTTAGGTTCAGGGTCGAGTATAAGATCTGCCTCGTGACCTATCAGTGTGTCTACAGCAGGGCACCAGTGTACCTCAAAGAACTCATCAATATCCACAATCCAACCCGACATCTCCGCTCCTCTGACAGGCACCAACTCCAGGTCCCCAACACTAAACTCCGCACCATGGGAGATGGGGCCTTCAAGGCGGCTGCGCCTCGACTATGGAACGCCCTCCCTAACCACCAGAGGGCGCCACAGTCTATTGATGTTTTTAAAAGTAAATTAAAGACCCATTTATTTTGTATCGCTTTTCCTTAAAAGTCTCATTTGTGCATTTAAAATGTTTTATGTCTTTTTAATCTGTTGTGCCTGTAGCACTTTGAGATGTGTTTTCATGTGTAAAGTGCAATAGAAATAAAATTTATTATTATTATTATTATTTAAGACAGACACTATTTGACCTTTGACCTGGTTCTCTCATCCTAACAAAGGAACACGGGTGCTCAGATTTAGGTCCTAATCAGGCCTGGACTCTTGACCTTGGTCAGATCTAAGAAGGGTTCTGGTGGTTCTTCTATTTCCAAATAATGGAGACCACAGCACTTTTTAGGACGCTCAATGCTGCCAAATCTTTTTGCTTCTCCTCGCAGATTTGTGCTTTGACACAAACACAATTCCTCTGACTTGGATTTTGTTCTGATATGGAGCTATACTATTTATTTTATTTGTTATCAAATCTTTACTTATCCAGGGAAAAAATCTATTGAGATGAGAAAATCTCTTTAACAAGGATGTCCTGGCCAAGACGAGAAGCAGCACAGTGTGCAAAGTGCAAAACAAGCCAATCTATACCTTATACAAGATGGTTGGAGCTAATGATTAGGGTGATGGAAGGTAGGCCTTCCAGCTGTATAGACTTGGAGCTCATCACCAAAGAAAAATCATAAAAATTCCAGAGGAAACATGCAAAAAGTTGAAATTAGAAGAAGGCTTTAATTGCTGCAGAGCAAAAAAAAAAAAAAAAAATTCCATTGATTATTATGAAGGAGCTAAATATCTTTGAACATGCCGTTTTTAAATAAAACATAAATAAGAACTTTCTTTTTTTCAAAACAGATTGTCCTCTTATGCTTTATTATCTTCTTGTGAGATGCTTTTCTCATTTCCTGTCAGAAATTGACTTTTAAAAGAAAATTATTTTAAACATAAATCTCTCAGGAGGTATGAACAACTTTGGAGTCAATTGTAAATATTTGAATATGTCCTCATGAGGTGCTAGCCACTGAACTTGAGTCCAGTTTTAGAAACCTCTGAAGGATAAGCAGAGAAAACAGGATGCACATGGGCCCAGGTTTAAATGCCATGGCAACGGCTCTGATTACTTATATACATTTTTACATCTTGACTCTTTGGCAAACAAAACTTTTTGGTTTTTTCCCCAGATCCCACCTCTCTGTTTTAAATACACATTATAACAATACGGATCAACACCATACTCGAGTAGGAGGATGGAGGCTAGGGTTCTTTCTACAACCCTGTTCGCTACGGGCCATCAGGGGTTGGGGTCCGGAGGAGGAACAGGTGGTCTGGTTGGGGTCCTAGGCTGGTGGGCTGCTTTGCCACTGTGGGGCCCTTGGCGGTCTGCTTCTCTCCATCCTAGAGGGTAGGGGAACCACCTCCTGGGTCCGGGGGTTGGTTGTTCTACTGAGGCATCGTTAACTGGACCTGGGAGCATGAAGTGTGTATGGGGTGTATGAGTGAGGGTACTGCGTCATTTCTTGGGTGTCTTGGTGAGTCAGTGAGAATGTATATGTTTAAGAGAGAGGGAACGTATGACTGTGTCTGTATGTCTTTGTCTACCTGTCAGGTTGGGTCTTAGGCTGCCCTCTCGCCTGGCGCACCCTAGGCCTTACATCTAATGGGGGGCCTATTTCCCCTCCGTCACTCCCTGCCAGTGACTGATGCCCCTGCCCCCTAGTGCGTTGGTGGCTCTTGATGTCCGGGGCTGGTGCTTGGTTCAGACCAGGGCCATCATTTATCAAACGTTCGTAGAAACTGTCCTATATTCAATCCTACAAATGAAATATACAATGTTCTTACGAAGAGTCAAAAGTCTGATTTATGAAATGTGCGGTGGCCACTCGTAGGCATGTTCTTCTAAAGATAAATCCCACATGTGTGTTCCCAGGTCTTAGTGCCCGTTCTCAGTCATTTGCATACAGAAACGCCCTAAATTAACCATATTTGGTAACACCACATCATCTGTCACATACATTAAGTCCTCGCATTTTTCCTTAAAATATTGGCCAAGAGAGCGAAAAAAGGAATTTTAGTGACACCGAGATCGAGGTGAAACATAAGTGGGGCAATAAAAAAAGAATTCATGATGAACAGACTTTTAAAAAATTGCCAGAGTTAATACAAATTCATTTAAACACTGATAGTTTTTGCCATCAGCGGTTTCTCTGCTTCATTTCCCCAGCACACAGCCGTTACATTTCTGCTGCAGAGCAAATGTGGCAAACAATTATTTCATTTACTGTTATTAACTTCTTTCGAAACCCTTAACTTTTTTGAACGAATTAAATAAGTTAAATTTGTACTGAACATTGCTGTTTAGTTCTAACCAATAAAAAAAAATAACTTTCCCTGGGAGAAAGTGACAGAGGCAGTAAATACGGTCGGGACAGTGGAGATGTTCCTGTCGGAAATAAAGGAAAAATGGTTGGATATCAAACTGAATACAATAAAACGTCCCTCAACAACACATATTTCCTGAATTTAATGGAAATCCGTCCATAACCTTTTGAGTTGTTTTGCTAAAAGACAGTCAGACGCCAACATGAGCTCCTTGGCGGAGGTGATAAACTGCTGAGAGAAATATTATGTAAAAGTAAAACGGTTTCAGTGTTGCAGTTCCTCTTTTCTAACAGAATGATGTGTGTATGCACCATTAGAAGTGTACTTATATTTAGGAACATTTCTACGCACAAGTACAAATTGATAAATACCACACAGTTAAGGATGGGTACCGAAACTCGGTATTAAATTGGCCCCGGGGCTGATTCTGACGGTCCACCCAGACCAAGAAGCCTAAGCCCTATCGATCCTCTTAACGGTAAAATTAAGGTCGTATTCATGTTTTGCGAGAGATATAAACACAAGCCAAACACTGTATTGCAGCCCACTCCTCCTTAACAAGCACACATGCTGCGGGGACAGAGTGGGGACTGCTGCGCGCTCACGTGTGTGTTCGCCTTACAGATACGATGGCAGAGCGAACAAAAAGATCCAAGATTTGGCTTCATTTTACGAAAATAGATGCCGACAATGCAGGCTGTTACATATGTAATAAAAGCTTTGCTTGCAAATGCGAGAACACAAGTAATTTGACCAAACACCTTGCCAAAATACTACAACTACAAACCGAAAGATGCACGGTGTTTGACCGCCTGAGTGCTGCAGCAACAACAAGCCCTGAATCAGGTACAACAGGTATGTATGTTTGTATGCAAAGCAAACACGTGAAGCATGGACATAAGTTTGCCATTTTATTCTTACAATTAATAAATGCTGGATATTTTGAACAACAGCTTCCTTCTTATCAAAGTTTTTAAAAAATTCTTAAACTACAGTTAACCTGCCATTTTATTTTTACAATTAATAAATGCTGGATATTTTGATTAACAGCTTCATTCTTATTCTGTGCCGGTCTCCTTTTGATGGTTGGGGCACCTCTTTTGGGGGTGCCAGTTTAGGGATTGTTGGGTGGTGCCTGTTCGGTGGCTCGTTCAGCTCCCGGTTAGAGAGATGTATTGGGTACGGTCTCCAGGTCTGAGATGGTGCTCTCATGGGAATTTATTTTTTATTGATTTAGTTACCTGTACTCTGTGTCTAAAGCTGAAAATGTATTAAAATCTGCACCAAGTGGTCAGAGGTGCAAATACTAATCTGTCAAAATAGCTGACAACCTTCAGATCAGAAAAAAGGGTCAAATATGGAAAAATATTTAGTAAATGTGACCCCTGGCTGTAATATAACAAAATGTGGAAAAAGTGAAAGTGAGAGAATACTTTCTACATGCACTGTACATATGGGTTCAAATCTGAGCTATTTATGTCACAAGTTTATGCTTTTAGATAATCAAGATCGGTGCAAACACCTTCAATTCTAAATTCTAAAATGTATAAGAGAATAGGTTCAAATGTTTACAAATACTTCATGGTAAAAAGTACAAATCAAGGCTTTCCCTTTCACTCACTTGGTGTGCAGACTTTCCTTCTTTCTTTGAGGGTTTCTCTGTTGCAGCTCCATGATTGAGGTCTACCTTAGGTACCGAGTGCCTTCCAGGGAGACAGTCTGGAAACTGCATGAAGAGTAGCTCTTCTCCTCCAGCAACACTGAGTTCCTGCAGTCTCTTGACCAGAGAAAACTGCTCAGATTTTTGCCATTCATTCAAGAGGCGTGCTCGTCCATCAGCTTCACAGGATGACACTGTGAACAGAGGGAGGTTGTCTTTACCTGCTGGGAAAATATAATACATCTGGGTCAGCAGCAGCTAAGAGGAAACTTTCTAATCACATTTTATATTTATACTGTAAATCCTCTGCTCCTCTCACCAATATTAAAAACGGTATTAATGTAAAAACTGACTGACAAACACCGGCGGCGATATAACAACTACGGCAGAGGAGTGCTGGTTCCAGCTGGGGGCTAAACCAAAAGCTCCCATTAGCTCCACTCCGGTGCCCCAGGGTGCATGGTCGAAAGTCGGGTCTGGCCGCGGTGGGGGCGCCCGGAGCGGCCGCCACCGTTCTCCCCCTCCCGGCCTTCCGCTGTCATGGCTGAGAGCAGATGCTCCTGCTGTTCTTACAGAGGCCTCCCCAACTAATGTTAACTTTTCTTATTCAACCAGGAATAGCCAGAGGGGAGCTGGAACTGCTTTTATAAGTTTATTAACCCTTTCCGCCAAACCTGTTTTACTTGATAATTTTACCACTTTTGAATATACTGCCTCTGTTTTTAGCACTCCTCAGATTTTATGTTTACAGGCCTCCTAAAAAGAGTTTTTATCAATTTTGCACAACTCTTATGAAAGAATAATTTTAGCTGGTGATTTTAATCTACATATAGATAACATTTTAGATCCTTTATCAACAGAATTTTTAAATATTTTGGATTATATGGATTTTAGTCATGTCACACAGCCGACTCACAATAGAGGAACACCCTGGACTTGGTCATCACATATGGCCTGTCCACCAGTGTGTCCTCTGGCTGTCTCTGACCACTACTGTGTGTTTTTTAACATCACCAGTTTAATCCAGCAGGAGACCTCTGTAAGAACTGTCAGGAAGCGCCAGATAAACCCCTGAAGTGGCTGCAGGTTTTCTGGAAGTTTTTCAAAAGATTCCTCCTATTGCTTTACCTGGACCCTGTAATTTTGTCTATGATTTTAACAGAAGGCTTCAATCTGCTCTCGACCTGCTTGCTCCATTTAAAGTTGTAAACACACACTCAAAACTTACAACACCCTGGAGAAATGAAGACTTAAAAAAATTAAAGAGGAGCTGCAGGGTGGCAAATAGAAAATGGAGGAAAAATAAAATCACCATAAATCATCAGATATACATAGAACATCTCAAATCATACAATAACGCTGTAAGAAATTCCAGAAATGCATACTTCTCCAGAATCATCTCAGAATTTAAAAATAATCCCAAAATTCTGTTTTCCACCATTGACAACATTCTCAATCATACCTCTACTGCACTTCAGAAAACACCCTCAAACACTCTGTGTGAGGAGTTTGCAAACCACTTCAGAGGAAAGGTAGACGCCATCAGATGTAATATTTTATCTTCTCAGAGTAACATGGTTTTAGACAAATTTGAGTGTGTGTCTCTACCAGAGGAAACGCTGGAAAGTTTTGTCCTGGTGGAAGCTGGGACCCTTGATAAAGTTTTCTCCTCAGTGAGGCCCACTACAAGTGCCCTGGACCCGATTCCTACACAGTTTTTAAAGCAATTTTTATGAATCTTTTAAAGACGAGATCTTAACTATGATGAATTGTTCCCTTCAGACGGGGGTCTTTCCTGCCGCCTTTAAAGGGGCGGTAGTGAGGCCCCTGCTGAAGAAGAGCAATTTAGATTTGAATGATATTAACAACTTCTGACCGGTATCTAACTTACCTTTTTTAAGCAAAGTTTTAGAAAAACTTGTTTTAAATCAACTTAATGATTTTATTAACGCTCATTCAATTCAATTCAATTCAAAAATACTTTATTGATCCCAGAGGGAAATGACGTGTTGGTATAGCTCATATAATTAATTCTTTAAGGAGTTGTTTTAGATGATGATGGCTGTGGGCAGGAAGGATTTCCTGTAGCGGTCTGTATTGCAGCGAAACTGAAGAAGCCTCCGACTGAAGACGCTCTGTTGTTGTTTGACTGTCTCATGAAGAGGATGCTCAGGGTTGTCCATAATTTCTTTTATTTTATGAAGAATCCTTCTTTGCATTATCATCTCCAGATTTTCCACAGTTGTCCCAAGAACAGAACCAGAACCTTCTTTATCAGGTTGTTTAGCCTTTTTAAATCCCTGGCTCTGATGCTGCTACCCCAACAGATGACGGCTGAAGAGATTACACTCTCCACAACAGACTTGTAGAAGATCTGCAGCATCTTGCTGCAAACCTTGAAGGACCTAAGCTTCCTCAAGAAGTACAGTCTGCTCTGTCCCTTCTTGTAGACGGCTTCACTGTTGCGCCTCCAGTCCAGTCTGTTGTCAAGGTGAACTCCGAGGTATTTATATTCCTCAACCACCTCCACTTCTTCTCCCATGATGGAAACAGTGTTTGACTTATCCCTGTTTCATCTGAAATCTACAATCATCTCCTTTGTTTTGTTCACATTCAAGGTGAGACGATTGTTTCTACACCATGTCACAAAGCGGTCCACCAGCTCTCTGTATTCAGCTTCTTGTCCATCTCTGATACACCCGACAATTGCAGAGTCATCTGAGTATTTCTGCAGATGACAGGTCTCTGATTTGTACTGGAAGTCTGAGGTGTACAGAGTAAAAAGGAATGGTGAGAGTACAGTCCCCTGTGGTGCTCCTGTGCTGCTGACCACCTGGGTTGACACACAATTCTTCAGTCTCACAAATTGTGGTCTGTTGGTCAGGTAGTCATTGATCCAGGCGATTGTTGAGGGCTCCACCTGTGTCTTCAGGAGTTTCTGCCAAAGCAAATCAGGCTGAATTGTGTTAAATGAACTAGAGAAATCAAAGAACATGATCCTCACAGTGCTGCCTGCTTTGTCCAGATGACAGTGGGTTGGTTGAAGTAGGTGGATGATGGCATCTTCAACTCCAACTCCACAGCGATAAGCGAACTGCAGTGGGTCCTGATACGTTCTTGTTTGCTTACTCAGGGGTGCCAACAGGAGTCTCTCCAGGACCTTCATGATGTGGGATGTCAGGGCAACGGGTCTATAGTCATTGATGACTGATGGGTGAGTTCTTTTGGGTACTGGAACAAGGCAGGATGTCTACCACAACACTGGAACCATCTCCTGAGTTAGGCTAAGGTTGAAGAGGTGCTGCAGAATCCCACAGAGCTGCTCTGCACAGGCCTTCAGGACTCTGGGGCTGACACCATCTGGACCTGCAGCCTTGTTCCGGTTCAGTTTCTCCAGCTGCCTCTTCACCTGACTTTTGGAGACAGACAAGTGGGAGGGGGAGGCAAAGGGGGTAGCAGCATTTCCTGACTTGGTTGAAGTCAAACTTGTGGAATTAGAAGAGTCCATGGCTGAGGTGAAGGATAAAACATCCGAGGTGTAACAGGAAAGCTGTTGGTCAGAGGAGGGTGGGATGTCTGTTTGGCTGGGAACAGGAGAGGGGGATGCTGAGCTAGTTCTTGAACTGAACCTGTTGAAGAATGTGTTCAGTTCATTGGCTCTGTCCAGACTTCCATCTATCCAATCCTTCCTGTCCTTAAAACCTGTGATCTTTCCCATTCCTGACCAGACATCTCGGATATTGTTCCTCTGTAGTTTGTTCTCCAGCATCTTCCTGTATGCCTCCTTGCTGTCTCTGATCTTGACCTTAAGTTGCTTCTGTATACTCCTCAGTAATTCCCTGTGTCCCTCCCTGAAGGCTCTTTTTTTCTTGTTTAGCAGTTCCTTCAGGTCACTGGTGATCCAGGGTTTGTTATTAGGGAAGCATCTCACTGTTCTGGTGGGGATGATGTTGTCCACACAGAAGTTTATATAGTCAGTCACACACTCAGTCATGGCATTGAGGTCCTCTCCATGTGCTTGGCAAAGAGTCATCCAGTCTGTGGTTGCAAAACAACCCTGCAGAGCTTCTTCAGCTTCCTGTGACCATTTTCTTACAGTTCGTTTTGTCACAGGTTGCCTCTGAACAAGGGGTTTATATTCTGAACAGAGAAAAACAAGATTGTGATCTGATTGTCCCAGAGGAGGTCTTGGTTTGGACGTTTATGAATCCTTTACATTTGCATAAAACAAATCCAATGTCCTGTTTTCTCTTGTAGAGCAGCTGACAAACTGTTGAAATGTTGGAAGTGTAGTAGAGAGCGAGGCATGATTAAAATCACCAGATATTGCCACAAATGCATTGGGGTGCTGTGTCTGTAGCTTAGCAACAATGGAACTGATGACATCACATGCATTGTCGGCAACGGCTGAAGGTGGAATGTAAACAACTGCCAAAATTACACTGGTGAACTCTCTTGGCAAATAATATGGACGAAAACCTACTGCCAAGAGTTCGAGATCTGGGCTGCAGAGACGACACTTCACAGTAACATGTCCTGGATGACACCATCTGTTGTTTACAAGCACTGCTACTCCACCACCTTTCCTTTTTCTACTCGTCTTCAGATCTCTGTCTGCTCGTACAGTCAGGAAGCCTGGCAGACAGACGTTGGAGTCGGGGATATGATCCAGCAGCCACGTCTCCGTAAAACACATAACACTGCATTGCCGGTACTCTGGCTGAGTCCTTGTAAGGGCTTGGAGTTCATCCATCTTGTTAGCCAGTGATCTTACATTGCCCATCATGATCGATGGAAGAGATGGCTTGAACTTCCTCTTTCTCTGTCTCCTTTTCGCTCCTGCTCTGCATCCACGTCTCCTCCTTATCAACCCATCAGGGATTTGTGGTTTCAGTTGAGGTATTATTTCAGCTTTTGCGATGTTAATCAGCTGCTCCCGGCTGTAAACCACATTGTTGCCATGGTTACGCATCATAACAAATTGTCAAAAAGGAAAAAATTTACAGCAAAAATCCTTCCAGCTTCACAGCACCAAAAACTAGAAAGTATACAGGTTAAAAAAAATGCAATCTTCTTTAAGAAAAAAGAGGAACCAATGTACAAAAAAACAAAACTTAATATGTAGCCAACAGAGCCACTCCAACATGCAGCCACCCAGAGCAGCGCAATTCTAGAATTATGTCCTAGAGAAATTTCAGTCTGGTTTTAGGGTGAACCACAGCACAGAGACAGTTCTTTTAAATTTTTTTAATGATTTTAGATTAAATTATGACGCTCAGAAGGTGACAGTGTTGGTTCTACTGGATCTAAGCACTGCCTTTGATACAGCAGATCACACTATTCTTTTAACTCGTTTAAAACAGATTGGCCTCTCTGGTGCTGTTCATAAATGGTTCACATCCTATCTCGCAGACAGGACTTTTATGGTAAGTTTAGATACCTGCTCCTCTAAGGTCCACAAGATCACATATGGTGTGCCCTAGGGTTCGATTTTAGGCCCAGTGCTTTTTAACCTTTATATGCTCCCTCTTGGCAGCTTCATCAGAAGACATGGAGTTAACTTCCACAGTTATGCTGATGATACACAGTTATACATCTCCATGTCTCCTGATGACACACGGCCAATGGATGCACTTTTTAACTGCATTTTAGACATTAAATCCTGGATGGCAGAAAACTTTCTCCAACTCAACCAGGACAAAACTGAAGTTTTAGTCATCGGTCCTGAGGCTCAGAGAGAAACTTTTACCAAAACTACAATCACTTGGGTGTGATTTTTGACTCTGAACTGACTTTTATTTCTCACATAAAAAATATTACTAAAATAGGTTTTTATCACCTGAAGAACGTTGCCAGAGTCCGCCCCATTCTCTCTCTGGCCAATACGGAGACACTGATGCATGCTTTTATCACCAGTAGGATTGAGTACTGTAATGCCCTGTTTTCTGGTCTTCCCCAAAAGTATATCTCAGGTTTACAGCTTTTACAAAATTCAGCAGCACGTGTCCTGACTAAGACCAGGAGGCGGGAACACATTACACCAGTCTTAGAATCGCTGCATTGGCTCCCCGTATGTTTTAGGATCGATTTTAAGATTCTGTACTCAGCCCATTTTGGTTTTGTCTATTGTTGCTTTCATGTGTGTGTGTGCATCGTAGATGGGGGGGGGGGGTATAGTTGTGGTGATGTTTTTTACTTTTGGGTTGTGGGAAGGGGGGGGGGGGGGGGGGGGGGGTTGTGGGTCATTTTAATCTGTAAGGCACTTTGAGAAACTTTGTTGTGGTTTGAAAAGCACTTTATAAATAAAGTTTGATTTGATGTTCTGTGCAATTCAAATGAAATACAAACTAATTTAATAAAATAAAATATGAATGCTAAAAGAGCTGCAATAAGCTGGTTGCAAAAGCCTGCACACTCTTGAACCAGTACAGTTGAAACCAAATATTTACATAGACCTCAGGAAAACAAAACATGTTTTTTCTTTCCTGAGATATTTTTTGCTGGAATAGTTTACTGGAATCTTGGCCCACTCCTCTGGACAGAACTGGTAGAGTACACAGGTTTTCTATGAGACTGAGACTCCAACACCTTGACTTTGTTGTCCACTCTGTAACTAATCAGGTGGTCAGCTTGGGGTCATAGTCCAAGAAGACCTATCTGTGACCAAGCTTCAACTTCCTGGCTAATGTCTTCAGATGTTGCTTCAACATGTCCACATATGCGTAAAAGTTAATTATTATATTATATAAATTCAGTGATTTTGAGCTTAAAAAGTTGAAATATTATAGAAAACAAATTCATAGAACAGATAAGTTGAAACTTTCCATCATCATTTTTGGTGCCAATTTTACCAGTCATTATGACGGGTGAGGCACAGCTTCACCCGTCTCCCTTGACTGAAACTGTATGTATCATATAGTGTATGTTGTATATAAATGGTTGTATGACGGAATTTGGTAAACTCTCCTGTGGGTAAATAATGTCCTCTAACAGCTGAGACGATTTAACACTGATTTGTCATTAGAAGGTAGGGCTGGGCTTCAAAATAAAACCTCACATTTTTCTGTACCAAATCCCAAATCCCATTTCCGATTTAAATTTAAAAAAATTCTCCCTTTTATTTTCAGAAAATATTTTCAAAAACTTGATGTTATTTCAATCCTCCCTTCGGGGAGCTGACCGGAATTCAAAATCCAACTAAATTCAGGCTATAAAACAAGATGGAAGGCCCTGGGTGAGTTGACATCACTCTGAATTAAACCCAATTAAGCCCAAGCAAAATTCCAGAAATCAAAATCTTAAAAATTAGATTTTCATAAACAGCAAATTCGAATAATCAATAAAATCTATTTTTTACCCAGCCCTATTAGAAGGCATGACATGCCAACAGTTGTCCATCAGGTTGCAACAAATATACACAAACACTTGTTCATTCCACCATACTCTGCCTCAGCCTTAGTGATGAGCATTTATCATATTGCTTGTCATTATGATCGTTATCATTATTGTGAAAATGTTCCTTTCATGAAAAGACTTTCATTTTATTGTGATAAAGATAAACTCAAGTTAATCAAGTTTGAAAATCCAAAAATCCGAGTCACATCCAAGATCACAGTTTTCACTCTTTTCTCCAATAAATTTGAAAATATGAATAAATGTCGTTATTGTGGGCAGTTTAGTGATACAAATCACACTTTCTTATGTCACTGGTGTCCTGAAAAAGCCTGTTTTAAAAAGATAGATTGATAGCAGTGGACATATTAAATTTTCCATTCTTTCATCCTTTTGAGTTGTCATCTGGGTCTCTGCTATCTCTATAAACGCTCTGAACATGAATAAAAAAACATCCTTCCATTTTTTGTGTATGCAAATCTTGGCTGTCAGAAATCTTGTGCTTCTACAAGCTAAATAAGTGCTTCATTGTGACGTCACAATTAATGGAATTTGCATATAACCGTTCCTCACCTGTCAAACCCCGCCCAGCAATTCAATGCCATTCTCATGTGTGGCGAACCCACAGCCTAGTAAGAAGACGGGTGGGGAATCAATACATTTTTTAAATGGCACGCTGGCCTTTTATGGATTTGTTTTTCATTTTAATTCATATGAAAAATATTCAATTCTGAACACTTTGGAATCGCTGTCGTTTAGACTTGTTTCACATCACAAATAATCGATTTATTAGTGAATTGGCACACCACTATCATAACATCTGTGTCAGTTTGGATAAGTCATTTTATGCCTGGTATTTACAGTCCTGTGATAAAGCCCACCCCTCATGTGAGATATCTGTGTTTACAGCATTCCATTGGCTATTGGACACATAAATCATGCTTCGAACTACACAGGAAGAATAACGAAGGTACTTTTTACCTATCAGCCAATAGTTGAAGATTTTGCCACGGCAGAGGGGGTAACCCTTCACCTATTGGATCAAGTAAGATGTCAATCAAAAGCTACTTCTGGTAGCGCACAGTGTAATCTGTAGGCTAATCTGAGCATGCTAATGGAAGCTAACATGAAAACATTATGATAAATGCTCTCAAGCATGCCATTTACAGAGGTTTTCTGAAGCAGATTGTGTTGATTGTGAACAGCAGACTTGTTGTGGAGCAAGTATTTTATTGGAGGACATTAATTGGACCCTTGTGGATGTAAAAAGACAGTTTTTGTCCGAGATGGCACTGATATGATGCTAAAAACTGCGAGTCAATGATTTGACAAAATCGTTTGCCATGTTTACAGTTATGATTGTATACTTTGTTGGAAAGCTAAGATTCTTGTGATCCCAATGATGTATTCCAATCAAGTATAATAGAAAGGAAGAGTAAAGGTGAGTACATAGCAAGGGTGTCGAGAAAAAAGGCAGATTTGACCCTAAAGTAAAGTAAGGTATAAAAGTCATGCCATTAAAAAAAGTGAAAACCAATACCAATCATCTACCATATTACGTTTTAATGCCAATATTGGCCAATAGTGATCGTAGGCCAACAATATCGGACATCCTTAGTAAATCCTTTTTTAGTATCATCAATTTATTGTTATTATAATAAGTTCCAGTAGAGCGCTGACTGAAGGCTGATAGACAGTGACAACTGTCGAGAGACTCTACAAAGACAGGAGTTAAAGAAAGAAAGATCTCTTACATGGTGTGGTGGACGGTCTGTGAGTCTTGGAGAAGCTGCTGGACTGATACAGAGGCAGGGCGATGGGCTTTAGTTGGGAATCATTCCTCAACTCAGGATCAACTATGAACTGCAGGTGCAACAACACATCATGTTAGAACCAGAGGATGACTATGTTAAAGAGAGTATATGCAACTTTTCCGCAAAATAAAAGTAACAATAGCCTTTTTATTTGACCATTTCTGACTCAAACATCTCCTGATGATCATACTGACAGCTTGTCAGCCCACAGTGGGTGCATCTATAAGCCTGTATCCATGTTTTTCTATTTTCTGTCGGGTCGGATTTTCCCGCGCTGTCTGCGGATGTGACGTCAAGCACGTTCATGTTAAATGTTTCAGATCACTCTGCCACCACCGGTAGTCAGCACTCGCAAGCAGTTCAATGGATTGTGCGAATACACAGAAGAGACCAAGGACAACTTTGACATCAACAGTAACTCCACATAAAACTAAAAAAGTTAAACCCCAGACAAGTGCCCGAAAAAGATCGAAGATTGAGAGCGACCGGCGTACGAGCGCGCGCGGTGAGAGTGAGCAGAAAGGAAGAGCAGTTCTGTTTTTTAGCCACAGGTGTCAGTCGCGAGTTTAAATTTCAGGAAATTGCATATAGCCCCTTTAAAGTCCTCTTTGGTTTTACTCTAAAGATTCCTGAGATAACCTTTACTGTCACTAATGCAGCACAATTAATCTAATTTGTGTTGCCGTTTTTTTCTCTCTCGAAGTTACAAAAAAAATGTATTCAATGAAATAGATGATTATTACCTCTGCCAATGAGGTTGTATTTTCGCCAGGGTTTATCTGTCTGTCTGTTAGCAACATAACTCCAAAAGTTATAGATGGATTTGGATGAAATCTTTAGGAAATGTCCGCAGCGGGACCAGGAACAAGTGACTAGATTTTGTGCTGCCAAGTTTGATTTGAAAGTGCCGTAAATGCAATATGTTTCAGTGCTGAAAGCATAACTATGTAAATAAACTGGGTTTTAATATTGGCTAAAACAATTGTGATTATGATTATTTTCATAATCAAGCACGAATAGTTTTAATCATTTTATTGTGGTTTCACTGCTTATGTCTCTTGTTTTACAGCTGAACCAAACCTATTGCTGCACAACATGCTTTCTCCATGTGTGGATAATAGTTCTCACTGTGGCTCTCTGGAGCCCAAAAGTCTTAGAAATGACTCTGCAACCTTTTCCAGACGGATGGAGGTCAATGAGTTTGTTTCTCATCTATTCATGGTTTCATATACAGATTTCAAAGCCTACTTTATGTTGTCAGACTGCCTCTGTTTAAGTGATTTATTGATTCAAAAAGTGTGGTAGGATTCAGATCTGGTGTGAAAGGTGAAATGAAAACCAAAAAAATGTGGTTGATCAGGTAACTTATAATTTAACCATGGAGAGATTACTGTGTGATGTTGGACTATGTTGGTTTGGATCACTTTTTTCTCTTAATACATGAAATCAGCATTTAAAAAACAGCTTTTTGTATTTCCTCTGGTTAGTTTTAGCTTATATTAAAATTGGTTTGATGATTAGAAACAACTGGGTGTGACAAAAAGGCAAAATAAGAAATCTGTAAGGTACTATATAGAAAGATTATTGGTCTACTACTGCGCGTATCGTCAGCAATTGTGTATTGTTGTGCTGTTGGTATCATAAATCTATAAAAATAACATAACACACAAGTTCTATAGAATTTGTTGCAGGAATATTCTCTGTCTAGTGAATGTATCTAGGGCAGGATGACAAGTTAGAGAAAACAAGCTCGTTGTTCCAGCTTAATGTTCCTGATAAAGATGTATCAGATCACCATAGAGACAGACGCCAGAGCAGCAAGATAACTACGGGACGTTCTGAGCTGAATGTGCTGCTCCATGCTTTACTATCAGACCGGCATGAACCAGTTCTCCAGGAGCTGGACATGAAGATTGGAGAAGAAGTGCTGCAGAGATAAACAGTGATAGCTGGATACTATATAAATCGACAATCGATTAATTGATCATTAAGAATTTCATCGATGACATTTTTTTTACCGATCAATTAATGCATGTTCTGTTGCGTAGAGTAAGTTTTGAAGGAATGCAATTGATTTTGCTATATGGCAGTAATTAAACACTTTACTTTGACTGAAAATACGATGACTGAAAATAAAACCCACAGGCCGACTCAGTTTCTTGCCAGTTTCTGTGTATTTCAAAAGTAGCATTGTCATGAAGAGGTTGCAGCAAAGTGTGGCGTGGGACCACTTTGAACAAACAAACAAACAAAAAAGTCTCTGTTCACTGCCAACACTGTGAAGCTGTGTATAAGTACTTGAATGCACTTCCCACCCTGGTTAGAAGCGGAGCATCCTGCTCTTGGTCTCAACCTAGCATCAAGTCGGTGTTAGCACGGAGGAGCCGAGATGCACAACGAGCAGAGAAACGTACTCACTGATTACTTTCTGAGGGAGGCTCCGCCACCCCTGGATTGCTCCCCTACAGACTGGTGGAAAATGAATTAAACAAGATTCCAGAGGCTTGCTAAGTTAGAACGGAGGTATGTGTATCACAGAGACGTCTGTCCCCTCACAGTAGGTGATCTCAGCGCTGCAGGTCAGAAGTGACTCCAGCGCATGTTAACATGCTCATCTTTCTCAACAAAAATCAGTAGACTGGTGCTAAAGTTGTATATAAATTATGGTTTATTTTGTTTTTGTCTTTTTTACTCTGTTAATGAGCCTAATTCATTGTTAGGTACGCTGAGCTCTCGCATCCTCTGCCTCGACTCTTTTTGCCAAATGTAACACAAAACTATAAGACCTATATGTATTATATATATTTTTTTATTAAGTTATTGTTTAACATGAGCGTCAGTTGTGTTAATGAGTCCCGTCTTTTAGCTGTCGGCTCCGCTGCTTATAGCGCATATTTTCTTCGTGCAATTACCGTGAATTTCGCGGTATTCTCACTGCATTTTAATATAGCCTATTAACACTGAATTTTAATATAAAAATATCAATGATTAACTGAAATTCGATAGTTAATTCTCCCGATGATCGATGAAGACAGTTTAATCGAATGCCCATCCCTAGGTAGGGCGATGTAAGAGTAATCTCTGTCCCCTCCATGTTCTGGCCAGACATGTTGAATTAAATACTTAAACGCACGCCTTCAGGGACTCTGTTCCATCTTTGTTTTAGAAGAGCTGCATTTTCAGCTAAGACAAATTCCAGCAACTCACAGCGCTTTCAAGGCAAACTAAAGGGATCTTTGGAAGCAACCAGAAGAAGCTAATGGAACAAGCAGATGATTAAAAATGCTACAATCTGCAGCATAACTTGTTTTATCACCAGGACAGCATCGCTAACCAACAGCAACATAACCACAAATAATAACAATGGGAACTGGAGCTAATTTAAAGGGCCGTCGTCTCTGCAGCTAGGTTGGGCGCAAATCTGATGTGTTGATAAACTAATAAGCACACTATACTTTTTCACAGCATTTTCCAAAGCCTAAGTCAGGGATTTAGTTTAATGCTCCAAACAACACAAAATATTGTTTGAGAGCACCTGTGAATAAATCCTTAAAGGCAAAGCCAGATGTGTCAGGAGTCACTCACATCATCTCGCTGCAGTTTGCTGAGAAGATGATCTTCATCCTCTTTTGAAGTCTTCCCTTCTTTCTTGACTAATCTACAAACAGGAGATGTGGTGGAGCTCTGCAGTCCTCTGGCACTATGCCGGCCTGTAGGGAGAAGCATGACAATAATCTGGAATTCATGAAGTCAGACTGTATTTATGCATCACTGAGAAAGACAGGAAAGGTTGGAAAAAAAACAAAAGAGGCCTACCTGTTTTGTAATTTGAGATACCAGGACACTGTTCAAAGATGGAGTGGGACTGGATGATCTGAGGTTTCGTTTTCCTCCCACCTCTGCTCTCTTTTCTCTTCCCATCCCTCTCCCTTTTTTCCTTTTTAGGAGCTACTGGGGTCTCTGTTTGTAACCTGAGGATGGTAGCTGGATCAAAGAGGCGATCCTCCAAAAACATGCCAGGTTTATTTTAGGGGATTAGGATTATTGGTTTAATAGTCACTCACTCATCTCTCGGTTTCCTCACAGCATGGACATTAGGCTCCCATGTTTTCTACACAACAAAAAAACAAAAACAGAATCAAGATGATATATTGTAAATATTCATTCATATTTAGAACAAAAAGGGTGTCGCGTGGCATAGTGGTAGAGTGGGCGACCCACATGCAGAGGCTATAGTCCTCGGTTTGATTCCCGACCGCGGAACCCGTGTCTTCCCCTTTTGCTCTCCTCCTGTTTTCTGTCAACTAGGGCTGCACGATTTTGACAAAAAAACTAATTGCGGTTTTTCTAACAAATATTGCAATGCGATTTTTACTTTCGATACTTTTAAGTGCATAAAACTAAAATTATGAATGAAAAATTGGCTTTCTCCTGCTCGCACAGAGGTCAGCTCTCGCATCTTGAACTCCTCTGCTGCTGCTGTTTTCCCCTTATGCTTTTCATTTGGTCTTCTCGTTTAACAGATCTTTTTAATGGTTATTGTCTCTCCATCTTAGACAAAGTCTGTCCTGTCAAAACTAGATTTGCCCGTTTCAAAATCATCCCCCTGGATGAGCAACAGTATTTGCAGCCTTAAACGCTCCTGTAGAAAAGCTGAGTGTTTATGGAGGAAAACTGGATTGCATGTTCACCTGCTCTACTTAAAGGATCTTTTTGTTTCTTTTAACAACACTGTTAGAGATGCAAGGGCTGCATATTTCTCAACTCTTATTTTAAAAAGCAGAGGTAATCCTAAAGCGCTATTTAACACCATTAGTGATATTGTTACTCCCATCCCTCCTGCTGTTCCTATTTCCTCCAACGACGATTGTGAAAAATTCCTGGCACGTTTTACTGAAAAAATCCGAACTGTGAGAAGTTGTTTGCATCCCTCAGCTGTGTCTCCGTCTGTTCCCCGTCCAGCTCGGCCCGTGATACTGGAAATTTTTTCAGTTGTTTCTCTATCAGAGCTGGTCAGATTAGTTGGCTACATGAAGGCATCCTCCAGTTCTCTTGATGTGTTACCTACATCCCTGTTCAAAGATGTCTTCCAGTATATTGGTCCCTGTGTGCTTACAATTATTAACTCTTCCCTGCTGTCTGGTCAAGTCCCCAAGTACTTTAAGAATGCTGTTATCCATCCACTTTAAAAAAAGTTGTTGCCAAGCAACTTTGGGCTGCTTTAGATAAACATAGCATTCTAGACCATTTCCACTCCGGTTTCCGCAGGGCTCATTCCACTGAGACCGCTCTTCTTAAGGTCACAAATGACATCCTAATGCAGAGTGATGCAGGAGATTGTTCAGTGTTATTGTTGCTGAACTTGACCTAAGCTTTTGACACTGTCGATCATCGTGTCTGGGTGGACAGGTTAAATAACTGGGTTGGGGTATCAGGTTCTGCACTGAATTGGTTTTCCTCTTATCTATCAGGAAGATCTTTTTCTGTTGCTGTTGCTAAATTCATGTCCTCCTCTTCTTCTCCACCAACTTTTGGTGTGCCACAAGGATCTGTTTTGGGGCCCTTATTGTTATATATCTGCTCCCTCTGCACCATATTCTAGGCTCTTTTAATGATATTTCTTATCATTGCTATGCTGATGATATTCAGCTATATATTTCTTTTAAACCCCGGGATGTTTTTAAGGTACAGATCTTGCTTCGGTGTTTGGATTCTGTCAGTTGGCTGAATGATAACTTTCTTCAACTAAATGACTCAAAAACTGAAGTTCTGGTTTGTGCCCCTGACAAATGTGTCCCTGATATAATAGAGAATCTCGACCCACTTGCCTCGTTTATTAAGCCCTCAGTGAGGAACCTCGGGGTAACTCTTGACCCCGCGTTGTCTTTGGACTCTCATGTTAAATCATTGTTTCGTTCTTGTTTTTATCATTTGAAAAATATCGCGAAGCTGAGTCCAATTGTGTCACGATCTGAGATGGAGATGATCATTCATGTCTTCATCTGGCCTTATGGTCAGAAAGCTGAGCAAAGAGACGTTAGAGTAGGGGAGATGATCCCTGCCTGTAATGATGGATGAATGAAATGGTTTGAACTTCCTCCTTGTCCTTAAATGTTTGTGTGGCCGTACGGTTAGAAAGCGTCTTCCACCCAGCAAAGATTAAAGTGTGATTTTAGACATTAAGTTAGCATAGGAGGTTTAGTCAACTTTTTGTAAACAGTTCAACTACTATTCTTTATAACAGATTTTAAAAAGTTGTTTAAATACAAGAAAGAATATCTCTGAAAGATAAGCATCCAAAACAAGTTTAATAAGTTACTATGTTACTAACGTAGAATTTTTAAAGTATATTTGAAAATGTTCACCCTGTGAAACATGTAGGTTACACAATCACTGTTGTGTAAAGAAAATTCCTCTTTACATTAACATTTGAACTTACAGTGAGGAACATACATATTTGAACACCCTGCAATCTTGCAAGTTCTTTCACTTCGAAATTATGGAGGGCTCAGAAATTCACATTGTAGCTGCATTTTCACTGTGAGAGAGCATTTTTTATTTATTCAGGAAATCACATTGTCTGATTTTTAAAGAATTTATTTGTATTTTATTGCTGCACATAAGTATTTGAACACCTGAAAAAAATCAATGTTAATATTTGATACAGAAGCCTTTGTTTGCAATAACAGAGGTCAAACGTTTCCTGTAGTTCTTGACCAGGTTTGCACACACTGCAACAGGGATTTTGGCCCACTCCTCCACACAGATCTTCTCTAGATCTATCAGGTTTCGTAGCTGTCGCTGAGCAACACAGACTTTCAGTTCCCTCCAAAGATTTTCTATTGGATTTAGTTCTGGAGACTGGCTAGGCCACTCCAGAAACCAGATATGCTTCTTATGGAGCCACACCTTGGTTCTCCTGGCTGTGTGCTTCAGCTCATTGTCATGTTGGAAGACTCAGCCACGACCCATCTTCAATGCTCTGACTGAAGGAAGGAGGTTGTTGGTTAAAATCTCACAGAAAAGCACCCCCAAAGCATGATGTTTCCACCCCCATGCTTCACAGTGGGAAGGGGTTCTTGGGATGCAACTCATCCTTCTTTTTCCTCCAAACACGACAAGTGAAATTTAGACCAAAAAGTTCTAATTTGGTCTCATTTGACCACATGACTTTCTCACATGCCTCCTCTGGATCATCTAGATGGTCATTGGCAGACTTCAGACGGGCTTGGACATGTAAGGACTTGAGCAGGGGAAGCTTCCGTGCAATGCATGATTTTAAACTGTGACGACGGGCGCAGTGTTCTACCGACAGTAACCTTTGGACCTGTGGTCTCAGCTCTCTTCATGTCTTTGAGCAGCTCCTCCTGTGTAGTTCTGGGCTGATTCCTCACCTTTCTTATCATGACTCATCATTGATACCCCACCAGGTGAGATCTTCATGGAGCCCCAGTCCGAGGGAGACTGACAGTCATCCTTAGCCTCTTCCATTTTCTAACAATTGCTCCAACAGTTGATCTCTTACCACCAAGCTGCTTGGCATTTGCCCCACAGCCCTTTCCAGCCTTGTGGAGGTCTACAATGTGTTCTCTGGCCTCTTTTGACAACTATTTTGTCTTGCCCATGGTAGTCTTTGGAGTCTGACTGACTGTGAGGTGGACAGGTGTCTTTATTGAGCTCAGTCAGGTGCTACTAATTTAGATTAATAAGTGGAGTAGAGGTGGACTTTTTAAAGGCACAGTAACAGGTCTTTGAGAGTCAGAATTCTTGCTGATTGCCAGGTGTTCAAATACTTATGTGCAGCAATAGAATACAAATAAATTCTTTAAAAATCAAGACAATGTGATTTCCTGACTTTAAAGAAATGCAGTCTCAGAGTGAAAATGCACCTACAATGTGAATTTCAGACCCCTCCATAATCTCTAAGTAGAAATTCTAAGTTGTGGTGTTCAAATATGTTATTTTCCTCACAGTGTTCCTCACTGACCAATTAAACATTATTATAAATAAAGACTTTGTAGAACTTGACTGTAACAACAATAATACAGGAGGGAGGGTTAGGTCCATGCCACCCACAATCTCTATTTTTGATTTAGCAACATTTTTAAAGACTGCAAAAAAACTAAATAAATAAAAACTGTATTTCCAAGAAATGCAGTCCTAGTTATGTATTATTTCATTATTGGATGCAGTTATCACATTTTCAAAGGGTTTTATGAATGCTATGCCAATGACATAAGCTGCTAGTAACATAACTTGTTATAGTATTAGCAAGTTATTACATGATTGGCTTTGTTACTTGTTAAAAGGTCAGATTTTATTACGTTATTTACATAATTAATGGGATTATTCACAGCCACACTCACTATTAATAATTAGTGTTTTGGTCCCGTGTTATGATCCAAACATTTATCTAGAGAACCCATTAGAACTATTAGAACCAGTCCTAACCTTTGTCTTCCTGAAGGCGCCCCCTAGCGTCAGGTCCCTGGTTTTGAGCGATGGCAGTCTACCCCGCTGACTGGAGCTCAGGCTCCAGACTCGGGTTTGCTCCGGGGTTCCAGTCCTCTCAGGCTCGCAGCTCGGGACGCTGGCTGGATCCTCCGAGTCGCTCATTTATTCAACCAGTTTGCTCTCCTCCCTAAGGTTGGATTTTTAAATTATGGCACCTCAGACTTTTTCTGTACACTATTCACTCAGTGTATACGCACATAACAACTTCGTTTTATAAAGGCACATCCAAACATGCTTCGTCCTCCATGTTACCTTTTTCTCTTAACCTGTTTTGATAAATGATGCAAAAAATAATCCATCCGCGTCCCGGAAATATCAAACCCAGCCTATACCATTCTGCTAAGCCAAAAATTCTCACAACAGCATTAGCCTCAGTTTGGCCTCAGTCTTTACTTCTCCGGAGTACTGCACACGATTAATATTTATTTCCTATTTTAAAAGAATGTTGGTTTTGAGGAGGCGTCACCTGTTGGAAGCATATAAATACTTTCTGTCTGCTTTGGTCGCTGGCTTTTAAATGGCGTCGATCTTTTCTTTCCAGAGTTGATGCTTTTCACTCCTATGTTTACTGCTCGTCCGGTAAACAGCGCTCAGCCGCCGGACAGCTCCTTCTCCTCCTTGGTCTTCTTCTATTATTTGTTCTTGGCAGTGGCAGACATGTTGTGCACAGCCGCCACCTTCTGATACAGAATGATATTACAATTGTTTACAGGACGTTCTGTGTATGTTCTTGTTACAGGATAAAAATAAATGAACAAATCAGAAATTATTATAGTTATTTGTTTTTTGTTTTAAATTAAAAAAAGTTTAATTCAAATATGAATAGTTTATCGTTTTTGCGCTCATAAAGAGATTCGGGAAATTTTACATTTGGGGTAATTTTATTTTTATTTTAAAAATATTACAAACTGAAAAAGAAAAAAAATGGTTTAAAGAAATGAAGAAATGAATAATTTTTATTCTAAAAGAAGGAACCCAGGCAAAGATCATATAACCTATTGTGACATGGGAGGCTGTTTCGAACTGCACACCTTGGCTGTCCTCTTTATAGAAACGTGTGAATCAATTAGTTTTGAGAAGCGTAAACTTACGGGTGGATGATCCAATAGATTATAACAGTGTGTAAACAGAACAATTCAGTTAATTTCCTGAACTATATTAACACAATATCTCACTTTAACTTCAAATGTTTACTGTAGTAAGCCTACAGCCTTCCTCTTAAATGAATGTAAAGGGAAATCCCCTATTTCTGTAAATTAGGACCTGAATGTAATCAAGTAAAAACGGTTGGTAAAAAAGGTTGCATAATAATATTTAAAGCAGTATTAACATGTATGACAGCAGTGTTATTGTAGAGTTAGTTTAAATACAGGTAGAAATGGGAGAAATCGGAATAAGTTGGATCCATAGCAACTGGTCTTTGTCTTTAGACAGACTGATGGTCTGTATGCTCATCAGTTTCACATCAAACCAATGTGACCCTTATACAGTATTATATTTATATGTGTAATTCTAAATGAGGCTTTAATAAAAAGCAATAAGTAAAATGTTCACAAACTTGTCTTGCCTACACTATGATGACTACACAGAGAACTGACAAATGCTTTACTGCATTTACTCCATTCTAACCTACTAGCTCTGTTCACATGGTACAATCCAGTCAAGATGTGCAGAAGAAACAGAAGGAGGAATTTCAAACCATCTCTTCCATCGATCATAGTGGGCAACGTGAGATCACTGGCTAACAAGATGGATGAAATCCAAGATGTACAATTCAATTCAATTCAAATTCAAAAATACCTTATTTATCCCAGAGGGACCAAAGTATTGGGAAGGCAGTGTTATGTGTTTAACTGAGACATGGCTGCAGGATCCTATCCCGACTCCAACATCTCTGACAGGCTTCCTGACTGTGCGAGCAGACAGAGATCTGAAGACGAGCAGGAAGAGAAAAGGAGGTGGAGTAGCAGTGCTTGTCAACAACAGATGGTGTCATCCAGGACATGTTACTGTGAAGTGTCGTCTCTGCAGCCCAGATATTGAACTCTTGGCAGTAAGATTTTGTCCATATTATTTACCAAGAAAGTTCACCAGTGTAATTTTGGCAGTTGTTTACATTTCACCTTCAGCCGTTGTAGAAAATGCATGTGATGTCATCAGTTCCATTGTCGTTAAGCTACAGACAGAGCATCTAACCCTAACCCGAATGCATTTGTGGCAATATCTGGTGATTTTAATCATGCCTCGCTCTCGTATACACTTCCAACATTTCAACAGTTTGTCCACTGCTCCACAAGAGAAAACAAGACCTTGGATTTGTTTTATGCAAATCTAAAGGATGCATACATGTCCAAACAAAGGCCTCCTCTGGGACAATCATATCACAATCTTGTTTTTCTCTGCTCAGAATATAAACCACTTGTTCAGAGGCAACCTGTGACAATGAGAACTTTGAGAAAATGGTCACAGGAAGCTGAAGAAACCCTGCAGGGTTGTTTTGAAACAACAAACTGGATGACTTTTTAATAAGCACGTGGAGAGGACATCAATGCCATGACTGAGTATGTGACTACCTATATAAACCTCTGTGTGGACAACTTCATCCCCACCAGAACAGTGAGATGCTTCCCTAATAACAAACCCTGGATCACCAGTGACCTGAAGGAACTGCTAAAGAAGAAAAAATAGAGCCTTCAAAGGTGGAGGATAGGGAATTATTGAGTTGTATACAGAAGCAACTTAAGGTCAAGATCAGAGACAGCAAAGAGACATACAGGAATAAGCTGGAAAACAAACTACAGAGGAACAATATCAGATATGTCTGGTCAAGAATGAAAAAGATCACAGGCTTTAAGCACAGGAAGGATTGGATAGATGGAAGTCTGGACAGAGCCAATGAACTGAACACATTCTTCAATAGGTTCAGTTCAGGAACTAGCTCAGCATCCTCCTCTCCAGTCCCCAGCCAAACAGACATCCCACCCTCCTCTGACCCACAGCTTTCCTGTTAAACCTCGGATGTTTTATCCTTCACCTCAGCCATGGACTCTTCTGATTCCACAAGTTTGTCTTCAACCAAGTCAGGAGATGCTGCTACCCCCTTTGCCTCCCCTTCCCACTTGTCTGTCTCTAAAAGTCAGGTGAAGAGGCAGCTGGAGAAACTGAACCGGAACAAGGCTGCAGGTCCAGATGGTGTCAGCCCCAGAGTCCTGAAGGCCTGTGCAGAGCAGCTCTGGGGGATTCTGCAGCACCTCTTCAACCTTAGCCTAACTCAAGAAAAGGTCCAAGTGTTGTGGAAGACATCATGCCTTGTTCCAGTACCAAAGAACTCACACACACACAGCTGGTGGACCGCTTTGTAACATGGTGTGGAAACAATCGTCTTACTTTGAATGTGAATAAAACAAAGGAGATGACTGTAGATTTCAGAAGAAACAGGGATAAGTCAAACACTGTTTCCATCATGGGTGAAAAATTAAATTTCAATTCAATTCATTTTATTTATATAGTGCTAATTCACAACAGATGTCATCTCAAGGCACTTAACAAGAAGTAATTTCAATACATTTATACAAACAGTGGAGGTGATTAAGGAGTATAAATTCCTCGGAGTTCACCTGGACAACAGACTGGACTGGAGCACAACAGTGAAGCCGTCTACAAGAAGGGACAGAGTAGACTCTGTCCCTTCTTGAGGAAGATTAGGTCCTTCAAGGTTTGCAGCAAGATGCTGCAAATCTTCTACAAGTCTGTTGTGGAGATTGTAATCTCTTCAGCCATCATCTGTTGGGGTAGCAGCATCAGAGCCAGGGATTTAAAAAGGCTCAACAAGCTGATAAAAAAAGTTCTGTTCTGTTGTGGGGACGACTATGGAACATCTGGAGATGATGATGCAAGGAAGGATTATTAATAAAATCAAAAAAATTATGGACAACCCTGAGCATCCTCTTCATGAGATTACAACAAAAGAGTGTCTTCAGTCAGAGGCTTCTTCATTTTCGCTTCAACAGAGACCACTACAGGAAATCCTTCCTGCCCACAGCCATCATCATCTACAACAACTCCTTAAATAATTAATTGTATGAGCTACAATTCAATTCAATTCAGTTTATTTATATAGTGCCAATTCACAACAGATGTCATCTCAAGGCACTTAACAAGAAGTCATTTCAATACATTTATACAAACATTCCAATCAGTTAAAAAGTTTCCTATTTAAGGAATCCCAGCAGATTGCGTCAGTCATTGGCGTGAGGTTGGGCCCAGTTGATGCAGACTTTCCAACCACAGCAATCCTTCAGCAATCCCTCATACTGAGCAAGCATGTAGCGACGGTGGAGAGGAAAAACTCCCCTTTAACATGAAGAAACCTCCAACAGAACCAGGCTCAGTAGGAGTGGCCATCTGCCACGACCGTCTGGGGGTTTGAGAAGACAGAGCAGAAACACAGAAGGAACAGAAGATCTGATATAAGAGAACTTTCTATGTTACAGAAAGTAAACAGTTGATAACAGGACACAGTGGATGTTCAGTTACTGGGAGGACCATCCCAGTCGATGCCCCCGTCCAACAGGGCATTGCAGCCAAGCAGGATACCAGACCAGGTATATATTCTATGGAGAGAGAAACACTGAGAGAAAACAAAGTTAACAGTCGAAATAGCAGAATGTACTGTAATACAACTGGAGAGTAGTAGGAGAAAAGGAAGTAGAAGAGTGAAGAAAATTGGTAAGTCTGTCCTCCAGCAGTCTAAGCCTATAGCAGCATAACTACAGAGATAGCTCAGGATGACCTTAGCCACTCTAACTATAAGCTTTATCAAAAAGGAAAGTTTTAAGCCTGGCCTTAAAAGTAAACAGAGTGTCTGCCTCACGGACTAAAGCTGGGAGCTGGTTCCACAGGAGAGGAGCCTGATAACTAAAAGATCTGCCTCCCATTCTACTTTTAGAAATCCTAGGAACTACAAGTAAACCTGCAGTCTGAGAGCAAAGTGCTCTGTTAGGAACATATGGACCAATCAGATCTCTGATGTATGATGGAGCTTGATTATTAAGGGCTTTGTATGTAAGAAGAAGGATCTTAAATTCTATTCTGGATTTAACAGGGAGCCAATGAAGGGAAGCTAAAGCAGGAGAAATGTGATCTCTCTTTTTAATATTCATCAGAACTCTTGCTGCCGCATTTTGGATCAACTGAAGGCTTTTAATGGCATTTTGTGGACTACCTGATAGTAAAGAATTACAGTAGTCCAGCCTTGAGGTAACAAATGCATGGACTAGTTTCTCAGCATCACTCCTGGACAGGATGTTTCTAATTTTAGCAATATTCCGGAGGTGAAAGAAAGAAATCCTAGAAACCTGTTTAATATGGGATTTAAATGTCAAGTCTTGGTCAAAAATAACGCCGAGGTTCTTTACGTTATTACTGGGGGCCAATTTAATGCCATCCAGATGAAGTGATTGACTAATCAGTTTCTGTTTAAGAACTTCTGGTCCAAAGACAGCAACTTCTGTTTTGTCAGAATTTAAAAGCAAAAAGTTTAGGGTCATTGATGTTTTTATGTCTTCCAGACATGCCTGTAATCTACCTAACTGACTGTGTTAATCAGGATTTATGGATAAATATAGTTGTGTATCATCTGCATAGCTGTGGAAATTTATCCCATGCTGTCTAATGATTCTACCAATTGGGAGCATATATATGGTGAACAGAATTGGTCCAAGCACAGAACCCTGTGGAACTCCACAAGTAACCCTTGAGAGTGAAGAAGGCCAGGCTTAAAACTTTCCTTTTTTATAAAGCTTATAGTTAGAGTGACTAAGGTCATCCTGAGCTATCTCTGTAGTTATGGTGCTATAGGCTTAGACTGCTGGAGGACAGACTTACCAATTTTCTTCACTATGCTACTTCCTTTTCTCCTACTACTCTCCAGTTGTATTACAGTACATTCTGTTATTTCGACTGTTAACTTTGTTTTCTCTCAGTGTTTTTCTCTCCATAGAAGATATACCTGGTCTGGTATCCTGCTTGGCTGCAATGCCCTGTTGGACGGGGGGCATCGACTGGGATGATGCTCCCAGTGGCTGAACATCCACTGTGTCCTGTTATCAACTTTTTACTTTCTGTAACATAGAAAGTTCTCTTATATCAGATCTTCTGTTCCTTCTGTGTCTCTGCTCTGTCTTCTCAAACCCCCAGACGGTCGTGGCAGATGGGCGCTCCTACTGAGCCTGGTTCTGTTGGAGGTTTCTTCCTGTTAAAGGGGAGTTTTTCCTCTCCACCATCGCGACATGCTTGCTCAGTATGAGGGATTGCTGAAGGATTGCTGTGGTTGGAAAGTCTGCATCAACGAGGCCCAACCTCACGGCAATGACTGACGCTGGGATTCTTTAAATAGGAAACTTTTTAACTGATTGGAATGTTTGTATAAATGTATTGAAATGACTTCTTGTTAAGTGCCTTGAGATGACATCTGTTGTGAATTGGCGCTCTATAAATAAACTGAATTGAATTGAATTGACACATGGGACAAACCACTGTCAGAAAACCTAAGAGAAGAAGCTGTTTAATTATTTGAAGAATATGTGGAGCTTGGTGAAATTAAGTTCCAAAGAGGTCTGACACCAACTGGCTGGAAAGGTAAGCCATGGGGAATTACTTTCTCCGATGGGAGTGATAGACATATGGAGGTGTAATGTATTTAAGATGGGAAACAAAAAAAGGAACCGAGGTCCGATTTGTGGAAGCAAAGGCTAAACTGACTCCACTGGATAAGAAGGCGGAAGCTGTTAAGCTGAGATCTGTGGTGCAGTCTATGCAGCTAGGCTCAAGAAATATTTTGAAAAGCATGGAAGACTGGAAGTAGAGCGATGGTTCCAATTTTTTAGACAGTCAAACAGTCTTTGGGGCAATCCTAAGAGAGAGCAATGGATACCAGACCTTCTTTGCAAAACGAGTGGGAGAAATCCAAGGATCTGGATCAGTTGAAGACTGGTGGCGGATCCCTGGAGAACATAATATTGCTGACATCATAACACGAGGAGGGACCACTGACGACTTGGGGGAGGAATTCTGCATGGCAAAGAGGTCCAAAATTTCTGAGTTGGCCAGTAAATAGGTGGCCAAAGAAATGTGCTGCCGAAGTTATATCTCCTGGTCGAGAAAGTATTAACAGGCTACAGAAAAAGTCATTTGCAGAAGTATTGAAAGGTCAGGCAACAAATGATGAAACAACAACTCCAAGAAAACCTACTTGGCAAGTAATCACAAATCTGGTGGAAGTACAGAAGTTTAGGGGTAAGCATACCCGTTAAGCCCATGTAACATTTAAGCCTATTTGGAACTTTGAAGTGAAATTGAAGAAAATCAGGGTTTTGTGATAAGCTGCTCAATATTCTACCAATCAAGTAACTTCTCACAGGTATGTGAGTTTTCGGTGAACACCAATCACATTTGCCATTTTTGAGTTAACCCCGCCCAACATCCAGCACTCTCAAGCAGCTCCGATGAAGTCACCTCAAAACTTCAATGTTTTAGGACACCTTATGAAAAAGTATTTTTGAACCAATTTCAGCAACTAACGAGGTAAGAACAATAATACTATGAAAATTGAGAGATTAGTGAATTGATTTTTGTGTATTATATAGTAGGTTTTTGGAAATTTGTACCATTTGTACTAATCACAAAAGATGCGTTTTGCTAGTTAGCGTAGCAAGCTAATCATTAATTCTAATCAGTAGCCATGCTATTTACAATACAACCTGGGGATTAGAAATGATTTGTGGATAAAGTAAATGTTTTGTGGTGCATCATATAACAATATACACATTGAGTCACAATAAATGGTTTTAGTGAGTTGAATATTTTTTTAAAATATGTTTTTTTCAAGGTGAGCTTAAATGGTGCACTGGCCCAAATCGGAGGTACTTCATGCTAACTTTTTTATTGATATAGCATCAATAATGCTAAATATAAGGCAGAAAAAAAATTGCTAACCCATTAAGGTTACCATATAGTAAGGCTACATGCATAGGTCATACTTTTCAAGCTTTTTAGAGTGACCAAATACCCTTTTTCTCCTCAGTGGTCACTATTGAACCATTTAAGCCCAGCATGTTTCAGTTAAGGCCATCTTGTGTTTTACAATAGAAATTCCATCAGTATTGAGATCTGATACATCCCCTCCCCTATAATGTTTGGATAACATACTGACAAAAGCATCCTGACATTAAACTAAGTGTTACATTCCATATAATCAAGTATTATGTAATCTAATTTGTATGTTCGATTGCATGTATTACCGGAAAAGGTTGAGGATGTGGAAAGGAAATTCATTCTTTGCCAAACAAAGTTGGAGGGTGCTGGGCCTTTCTATCTGAAAAATAACAAAGAAGTTGAAAGCGCTTACAGAAGAGAGCTAAAAGAAATGAAAGAGAGAGAGAAGGAGAAAGAGAACAATATGTAATATGCGAGTCGTAGCCCTATGTTAAGTCATGTTATGTATGTATGTAATGTTAAGTCTGTTAAGTATGTTATAAGTCAATGCCACATTCAGGTGATGAGTTAAAAAGACTTTGAATTTCTCATTAATGTTATGTGATGTTTCAATGCATGTATCACTTTCAAAAGAATATATCTTCATTTGCCACAATGAAATACATAGCAAATTCAAGTTATCAAAATGATAAATCCTTTAAGGCCTTCCTCTGGGTTATACTGTATTTTTGGCCAAATTACAGGTTGTTTTTATTGAATTTGTTTGTAATAGGCTTATATGCCTGAACATTAAATAAATCTTATTGAAATACTTGAAGCATGAATATGTTTTTATATTTCTGTCATTGAATGTGGTTGTGGGGTTATTTGGAACACACATGGGCTTAAATGGTACGGAGGTACTAATTAAGCCCATGCCAGACTTTTGACTTTATTTAGAAAATGTCTTGTATTAAGAGACATAAAATTCAAGAGAGAAAAACAAATATTTTTAAATGAGGGATTGATCTTTCATTTTAACAAAGGATCATGTCCATAAACCCTCTTCATTTGTTTGAAAAATTGGCAAACTTTAATTTTGGTGGGCTTAATGGGTATGCTTACCCCTAGTACTTTACAAAAGCTTGCTAATGTCATTGCTTGGATCTACCGTGCTGCCAAAAATGGTGGAAGTAAAAGAAAAGGGCATTGCAAAAGTGAAGGTCGAGAAAATGGTGCTGACAGTAGAGGAAAGAGAAGATGCACTCAGGAATATTTTCCTTGCTGTTCAAGAAGGACATACATTTCCAGATACAGTTTTAAACAGACTGGTAGTATATAGAGATCCAAACTCTGGGCTTTTACTTTGTGGAGGCAGGTTTCAGATGTTCACTGACAAGAAAACTGCTGTACCAATTTTGCCATACAGTGGATGGATCTCTACACTAATGGCACAAGAAGCCCACACTGCAAACCATGAAGATGTGGCAGGAACTCTTCTCAGAATGAGGAAAGCCTGGATGATTAAAGGGTGCAGACTTGCAAAAAGAGTGGTTGACTATTGTGTTACCTGCAGAAAACTGAAAGCAAAACCATGTCAGCAGATTATAAGTGACCTTCCATCTGAGAGAGTGAGCCCTGCCAACCCTTTCGAATTTACTACTGTGGATCTATTTGGGCCTCACATGGTGAAAGACGAAGTGAAAAAAAAAGAACCAAATTAAAAGGTCTGGGCATCATATTTTGATGCATGGCATCAAGAGCCATTTTTGCTGATGTTGTGACTGACCATTCATCAGAAGGGTTCCTCTCTGCATATCATAGATTTACCTCAATCAGGGGACATCCTAGGAAAATATGGTCTGAACCTGGCTCAGATTTTGTGGGTGCCAAGCCCACACTTGAAGAACTGTATGCATTCTTGAGAAAGTTGGAAAAAGCTGAGGTGCAAAATAAAGGTGCACAAAATGGAACAGATTGGTCATGGAAGATTCATCCAGCTGACTCCCCTCACAGAAATGGAGCAGCAGAAGCTGCAGCCTGGATTTTAAAAAGAGCCTTAACCAATGTGGGTGGTGATGGAGTCTTCACACTGGGGGAATTTCAGACATTTCTTTTCATGCCTGCAAATTTGGCGAATGAGAGACCAATAGATGCCAGAGTTCAAAGTTGAGAGGACTGTGTGGAGTATGTCAGTCCTAAGTCTCTTCTGCTTGGACAAGCTAATCCAAAAGGAGATCTAGCAGATTTTCAGTTTACAGGGTATGCATACAAAAGACTCCAGAACATTCAAAGAGAAGTCAGCAAGTTTTGGAAAAAATGGTCTCAGTTGGCAGGTCCAAATTTGTTTGTGAGAAGTAAATGGCACACAAAGGAGCGAAATGAGAGGCCAATATAAATTGGGCAGTGGTCAGCGTAAATTGTGACAAACAAGGCATTGTGAGAGATGCAAATGTGAGAACTTTTCCAAGCTACCCAGTAAAGAAAGTAAAAAGTTGATAACAGGACAGAGAGGACGATCAGTTATTGGGAGCTTCATCCTAGTCAACGCTCCCGGTCCAACAGGGCATCCAGCATGTTCACCTCCATGATCGTCTGAGTCCAGCCACCTGGACAGTTGCTGCAACAATTGGTTTACATAACCATAGAATTTCTGCACAAACTGTCAAAAACAGGGAAGCTCTTCTGCATGCTCGTCATCCTCATCGGGATCTCATATTTAGCTCATATTTAATTCTTTATGGAGTTGTTGTAGTTAGTGATGGCTGTGGGCAGGAAGGATTTCCTTTAGCTGTTTGTATTGCAGCGAAACTGAAGAAGCCTCCGACTGAAGACACTCTGTTGTTGTATGAAGAGGATGCTCAGGGTTGTCCATTTTATTTTATTTTATGAATAATCCTTCTTTGTATCATCTCCAGTGGTTCCACAGTAGTGCCAAGAACAGAACAAGCCTTCTTTATCAGGTTGTTTAGCCTTTTTAAATCCCTGGCTCTTATGCTGCTACCCCAACAGATGATGGCTGTAGAGATTACACTCTCCACAACAGACTTGTAGAAGATTTGCAGCTACATGCTGCAAACCTTGAAGGACCTAAGCTTCCTCAAGAAGTACAGTCTGCTCTGTCCCTTTTTGTAGACGGTTTCACTGTTCAGTCTCCAGTCCAGTCTGTCGTCAAGGTGAACTCCGAGGTATTTATACCCCTCAATCACCTCCACTTCTTCTCCCATGATGAAAACAGTGTTTGACTTATCCCTGTTTCTTCTGAAATACACAATCATCTCCTTTGTTTTGTTCACATTCAAGGTGAGACGATTGTTTCCACACCATGTTACTAAGCGGTCCACCAGCTGTCTGTATTCAGCTTCTTGTCCATCTCTGATACACCCGACAATTGCAGAATCATTTGAGTATTTCTGCAGATGACAGGTCTCTGATTTGTACTGGAAGTCTGAGGTGTACAGAGTGAAAAGGAATGGTGAGAGTACAGTCCCCTGTGGTGCTTCTGTGCTGCTTACCACCTGGTTTGACACACAATTCTTCAGTTTCGCAAACTGTGGTCCGTTTGTCAGGTAGTCATTGATCCAGGCTATTGTTGAGGGCTCCACCTGTGTCTTCAGGAGTTTCTGACGAAGCAAATCAGGCGGAATTGTGTTAAATGCACTGGAGAAATCTAAGAACATGATCCTCAAAGTTCTGCCTGCTTTGTCCAAATGACAGTGGGTTGGTTGAAGCAGGTGGATGATGCCATCTTCAACCCCAACTCCACAGCGATAAGCAAACTGCAGCAGGTCTAGGGGGTCCTAGAGAGACACCTGTTGGTTAGGATTGCATGAAGGTTAATGATGTGTGATGTCAGGGGAACAAGTCTATAGTCATTGACTGATGGGTGAGTTCTCTTTGGTACTGCAACAAGGCAGGATGTCTTCCACAACACTGGAACCTTCTCCTGAGTTATGCTAAGGTTGAAGAGGTGCTGCAGAATCCCACAGAGCTGCTCTGCACAGACCTTCAGGACTCTGGGACTGACACCATCTGAACCTGCAGCCTTGTTCAGTTTTGTTCAGTCTTATTCAGGTTTTCCAGCTGCCTCTTCACCTGACTTTTGGAAACAGACAAGTGGGAAGGGGGGGCAAAGGGGGTAGCAGCATTTCCTGACTTGGTTGAAGTCAAACTTGTGGAATCAGAAGAGTCCATGGCTGAGGTGAAGGATAAAACATCCGAGGTGTAACAGGAAAGCTGTTGTCAGAGGAGGGTGGGATGTCTGTTTGGCTGGGAACAGGAGAGGATGCTGAGCTAGTTCCTGAACTGAACCTGTTGAAGAACGTGTTCAGTTCATTGGCTCTGTCCAGACTTCCATCTATCCAATCCCTCCTGTCCTTAAAGCCATACTCTGCAACTTTAATGATATTTGCTCTCTGTCGCCCTCTTCAGGCTTGCCGCGCAACATCACTGTCGTAAAATCAAATCTCTCTGTCACTCAAAAGATGCATGTTTCAGTGGCTGCTTTCCAAATCGCTTGCCCAAACAACAAGCACTGTTTCAGTTCGCAATTCAACTGTAATAATCGGGATAATTTAAAATAAAGTCCTCACAGCTAGGTATTCAGTTTGTGGGGGAGGTCGGGGTAATTGGAAAAACAGTGGGATTGGATACAGAGAACGTCTAAGCGCCACGTAGCAAACACCTCCCGACACTAGAATCAGCCTACATCTTTAGGTGTTTTTTTAATGAAAATAATCAAACAAAAATATAAATCATTAGCTTGACAAAACCAAAAGAAAAAAGTTTGACTTATATACTGAAATACAGCGACTACGCCGGAGTTTGCAGCTTTATCTACAGAACCGAGTCTTACACGTTAGCATCACATTAGCCTCTAGATGGCTAACGGAGGTCGACTCGGTTGTGTCATTCACATTACTACTGTAAGGCATACTGTGCAAACTATGTTCATCCACCTCCACATATTGAATAATAGCTTTCGCAAGACTGTATAACAACATCATGCCAGACCAAACACTATAACCCCGGTGAAATCACTGATTACTTACCTATCCATTTGCAGCACGGCTAACTCTGCGTCCGTAGTACATGATGTTCGTTCCAAAAGAACTCTCCAACGAGGAAAAGCCGGCCCAATATTTACTCTGGTCTTTGCCCTCTCTCTATCACGTTGTCTTTTTATTTTTCTAGCTTCTTCTGATACGGGATTTCTCGGTCTCTTTGGTGGATCAGCCATCTCTTCAGTCTCTAAACAGCGAGGCAGTATGACTCTGCCATAAAGCAGAACACTTCCAGCGGCGGGTCGCCGCTCAAAAGTTGTATAGTGCAGATCAAAGCCAAGGACCTCCGTGTGAGGTGGTGATAACTCTAATAATTAACATAATAGATGATAAAATTCCACTATCACTTTTGAAAGTGGCCCAGTGCTTTTTAACCTTTATATGCTCCCTCTTGGCAACATCATCAGAAGACATGGAGTTAACTTTCACAGTTATGCTGATGATACACAGTTATACATCTCCATGTCTCCTGATGACACACGGCCAATGGACGCACTTTTTAATTGCATTTTAGACATCAAATCCTGGATGGCAGAAAACTTTCTCCAACTCAACCAGGACAAAACTGAAGTTTTAGTCATCGGTCCTGAGGCTCAGAGAGAGAAACTTTTACCAAAACTGCAATCACTGTCTTTTAATCTTTCTTTACAAGTGAAGAACCTGGGAGTGATTTTTGACTTTGAGCTGACTTTTATCCCTCACATTAAAAATATTACTTAAATAGGTTTTTATCAACTAAAGAACATTGCCAGAGTCCGCCCCATTCTCTCTCGGGCCAACACGGAGACACTGATGCATGCTTTTATCTCCAGTAGAATTGATTACTGTAATGCCCTGCTTTCTGGTCTTCCCAAAAAGAGTATATCAGGTTTACAACTACTACAAAGTTCAGCAGCATGTGTCCTGACGAAGAGCAGGAGGCGGGAGCACATTACACCGGTCTTAAAATCATTGCATTGGTCCCCGTACATTTTAGGATCGATTTTAAGGTTCTTTGAATGGTTTTTAAGTGTCTTAATGGTCTTGGGCCTTCTTATCTCTCTGAACTGCTTTTACCATATGAGCCTTTCGCGGTCTCTGCGCTCCTCTGGCAGCCATCTCCTTGTCACCCCAAAAGTCAGGACACACACGCATGGCGAGGCGTCTTTCCAGTTTTATGGCCCTCACCTCTGGAAGAGGCTGGCAGAGGACCTCAGGGCTGTGGAGAACGTTCATGTTTTTAAGAGCAGGCTCCAGACTCACCTTTTTAGCCTAGCTTTTAACTGATTATTATCTATTACTGTTTGTTTAATTGCTCTGCATGTTTTATATGATTATATTTTTATCAGTGCTTTACTATTAAATCTTAGCACATTAATTTAATGTTTATTTTAATACTTTAATTTATCTTAATCCCTGTTCCAGTGTTTCCTCTGTGGGAGCCCTCTGCCCTTAGAGCGGTGGTCGGCTGTGGCTGCCTGGGTGCTCTCCAGGTGGAGTTTGGGTGGAGGTGGGGGTCTTGGCCTTGCCTCCACTGGGCGCCCGGTGTCAGCGCCTCGGCTGCTGCTGTTGATCTACCGCTGCCGGGGCAGATTGCTCCTCTGATGGCGATTCCTTGCATGGTTCATCTGCACTCGGCCCAATGTCCTTTTTAACTGTTGCTTTTAACTGTGTGTGTGCATGGAAATTGGGTTGGGGGGTATAAGTGTGACCATGCTTTTAAATCTGTGGGGGAGGGAAGGGAATGTGATTTTATGTGGGGTCATTTTAATCTGTAAAGCACTTAGTGATGCAACTTATTGTATTAAAAGCGCTTTATAAATAAAGTTTGATTTGATTTGAAAAAAAAACATATTAAGGTGTAAAAGTTGCAGAGTATGCCTTTAAAGCCTGTGATCTTTTTCATTCCAGACATCTCTGATATTGTTACTCTGTAGTTTGTTCCCCCCCCCGAAGGCTCTTTTTTGTTGTTTAGCAGTTCCTTCAGGTCACTGGTGATCCAGGGTTTGTTATTAGGGAAGCATCTCACTGTTCTGGTGGGGATGATGTTGTCCACACAGAAGTTTATATAGTCAGTCACACACTCAGTCATGGCATTGAGGTCCTCTCCATGTGCTTGGCAAAGAGTCATCCAGTCTGTGGTTGCAAAACAACCCTGCAGGGCTTCTTCAGCTTCCTGTGACCATTTTCTCACAGTTCGTTTTGTCACAGGTTGCCTCTGAACAAGTGGTTTATATTCTGAACAGAGAAAAACTAGATTGTGATCTGATTGTCCCAGAGGACGTCTTGGTTTGGACATGTATGCCTCCTTTATATTTGCATAAAACAAATCCAAGGTCTTGTTTTCTCTTGTGGAGCAGCTGACAAACTGTTGAAATGTTGGAAGTATAGTAGAGAGCGAGGCATGATTAAAATCACCAGATATTGCCACAAATGTATTGGGGTGCTGTGTCTGTAGCTTAGCAACAACGGAACTGATTACATCACATGGAGTGTCAGCAACGGCTGAAACAACTGCCAAAATTACACTGGTGAACTCTCTTGGTAAATAATATGGACGAAAACTCACTGCCAAGAGTTCGACATCTGGGCTGCAGAGACGAAACTTCACAGTAACATGTTCTGGATGACACCATCTGTTGTTGACAAGCACTGCTACTCCACCACCTTTTCTTTTTCTGCTCGTCTTCAGATCTCTGTCTGCTCGTACAGTCAGGAAGCCTGGCAGACAGACGTTAGAGTCGGGGACATGATCTAGCAGCCATGTCTCAGTAAAACACATAACACTGCATTCACGGTACTCTGGCTGAGTCCTTGTAAGGGCTTGGAGTTCATCCATCTTGTTAGCCAGTGATCTTACGTTGCCCATTATAATCGATGGAAGAGATGGCTTCAACTTCCTCTTTCTCTGTCTGCTTTTTGCTCCTGCTCTGCATCCACGTCTCCTCCTTATCAACACATCAGGGATTTGTGGCTTCAGCTGAAGTATTATTTCAGCTTTTGCGATGTTAATCAGCTGCTCCCGGCTGTACACCACATTGTTGCCATGGTTACACATCATCACAAATTGTCAAAAAGGGAAAAATGTACAGCAAAAATCCTTCCAGCTTCACAGCACCAAAAATTAGAACGTATACAGGTAAAAAAATGCAATCTTCTTTAAGAAAAAAGAGGAGCCAATGTACAAAACCCCAAAACTTAATATGTAGCCAACAGAGCCACTCCAACATGCAGCCACCCGGAGCAGTGCAATTCTAGAATTCCTTTTATAAATAAACATTTTTTCAATACTATTGGATTGAAAAGCTTTGGTGGTTCAAAAGGCTTCACATCCCCATCACTAGTACCTGGCCAGTAGGGGGGTTTGTGTTCACATGAAGCCCCGTGAGATGAACCCTTTCTTGAACCAATTGGCTCAAGTGGTTCAATGCCTCATGGGGCTTCATCTTACCATCACTACCTGTAGGTGTCCATTCCAGAGAACATCCTTAAATTAAGTTTCTTTCACAAGTTAAACAAAGTTAAACATACCTGTAATTCCTTGTTTTCCTCCACACGCCAAACAAGCAAGTTGTGACTGACAGAGAAGTGCTTAAATAAACTGAGGAGGTGTGAAAGTAGCAGGGAGAAGGCTGAGGACTTATTTGGGAGAAACAGTAGCAGGTGAGAGGGAGAGAGCAGGTGGAAACAATCAGTAACTGGGAAGGGAGGCAGAATGGCAAGGGAAACAGAGAGGAAGGCCAAGAACAAAGCATAAGTAAAGACTAGACAGAGAATTATCCTAAAGAGAAATAAGGACTAACTCTACAGATATGAGGCTAAATAAACGTAAGATAAACTCAAGAGCACTTGAGAGAAGAAAACAGAACTGAAGGAAATAAACCTACAAGGAGAGGGTTCTTTATAGGAAGATCAACTGAAAAGAGAAATGAAGTACAGCATATTTTTCATCATTAATAGAGGTGAATAAAAACAATCCTAGGTTTCTTTTTAGTACAGTTGCCAAACTTACACAGAGTCATAGCTCTGTTGAGCCAACTATTCCCCCAGCTCTTAGCAGTGATGATTTTATGGGATTCTTCATAGATAAAATTAATTCTATTAGAAGTGAAATCATTGACATCCTCCCAAACATGATTACTTCTTCCTCAGTAAATGAGGCAGCATCGGAAAGAACTGTAGAACCTCATTTGTGTTTGGACTGTTTCGATTAAGTCGAGCTTTCGGAATTATCAAAAATATTAGCTTCATCTAAACCTTCAACTTGTATGTTGGACCCAATCCCAACCAAATTATTTAAAGAAGTGTTCCATTTGGTTCCTGGCCCCATTTTGGATATGATGAATCTATCTTTAGTAAACGGATACGTACCACAAGAATTTAAAATAGCTGTAATTAAACCTTTACCCAAGAAACCTTCCCTTGATCAAGATGACTTAGTGAATTACAGACCTATATCTAACCTTCCTTTCGTATCCAAAGTCCTTGAGAAAATTGTTGCTAATCAAGTCTGTGAGCATCTAAACAGTAACGAGCTGTTTGAAGAGTTTCAGTCAGGTTTTAGAACTCATCATAGCACTGAAACAGCACTGGTAAAGGTTACTAATGATATTCTCATGGCCTCAGATAATGGACTGGTGTCTGTTCTGGTTTAGTTAGATCTCAGTGCTGCTTTTGACACAGTCGATCATAACATTCTCTTAGAAAGGCTTGAACATGTTGCAGGGATAAAAGGAACAGCACTAGGCTGGTTTAAATCATATTTGTCTGACAGATTCCAGTTTGTTCATCTAAATGATCAATCTTTGTCAGGAAGTCATCAGGCTCAACCTAGAGCAGCTGTGTCTGATGACCTCCCCACCATTCATTGGCTGGATCCCTCTTCCTCACAAACTACAAAGAACCTCTCGACTCACCTCACTTCGCTCTGTCATCGTCTTCTCTATGACGTGTAGCTCCTGATCCGCATCTGCGCGTCAGTATTCAAGACTCCGAGTCCCAAGCTTATCTTTCAGCCTGAGGTTCCAGGTTGGCCCAGCTCAGTCCCTTCGTTTGGATCACAGCCTGTCATCGGTGATCATCTACCGTCTGCGTCTGGAACGCATAGTTTCTCGCCAGAGGCTGCTCCCCTTTCACCCGCAGCCTGACAGGATGACAGAGCCCGGAAAGGGCGTTTCAGCAGAGGTGGAGGCACTCCAAGCCGAGGTAGCTCATCTCCGAGGCATGGTCGATCGACTCAGCTCCAGACTGGAGACCCTATCCGAAGCCCACATCAGATTGGCCGGGCTGGTCAACACTCTCCAGCAGAGACCCTCCTCTACCGCCAAGCCTCGGATCTGCCTTCCCGACAAGTGGAACGGGTTAGACGGGAAACCAGATGGCCTGTTGGCGACGCTCGATATGATTTTCGAATGTCAGCCTTCAATTTACGGCTCTTCAGCACCCAGAGTGGCTCTACTCACCTCCCTTTTGTCCGGGAGCACAAGAGTGGGCTGCCGCCCTCTATAATCAGAAATCGGCTCTCTGCAATGACTACTCCCTGTTTGTAATGGAGCTACGGAAGACCTTCGTTCCCCCCAGCAGCGAGACCGCCATGGAGGTTCAGCTCCTTCATCTGCGCCAGCACAACCAGCCGGTCCATCTCTTTGCCGCGGAGTTCCGCACCCTGGCCGCCAAGCTGTCGTGGGGAGACGACGCCTTGAGGTCCGTCTTCATGGAGGGACTGGCCGGCTACATCAGGGATGAGATGGTCGGAAGGGAGGCTCCGCAGACCCTGGATAGAGCGATCAGCCTGGCGTTGGAGATCGATCGCCGGGTAATGAGTCGCCCTAGGGCTTGGTCCCCTGCACATCGCATCTCATCATATCGCTCCGCCGAATCCGGCTCCAACCCTGCCCGCACCTGTTTGGAGGAGCAAGAGGAGCCAATGCAGCTTGGTCACCTTCCGCCAGAGGAACGAGAGCGACGGCACCGAGAGGGATTGTGTGCTTACTGTGGATCACCCAAGCATCGCCTTCAACAGTGCACCCTCAGGCCGGGAAAAGATCAGGCCAGGTGAAAATAGGAGAGGTTTCACCTGGCTCTATGGCTCCAAATCTATTCCTCCTCTCTGTCCAACTTATTCAACGTGACCCACATCTGACCCACTCTGCTCTGTTAGACACTGGAGCAGCGGACAACTTCATCTCTGCCCAACTGGCCAGAAGACTTCACCTCTCTCTCGTTCAGCTGCACCATCCTGTATCCGTGACTTCTGTTGATGGACGCGAATTGCTGCCCTATCCCATCCAACAACGAACCACAGAGGTCCGAATGTGGGTTGGGGACCACACTGAACTCATCAGCTTTCTGGTCATCGCTTCCAGCACGACTCCTCTCATCCTAGGCTATCCATGGTTCCACTCTCACGATCCCCACATCTCCTGGTCAGCCCAACAGATTCTCCGGTGGGGTCCTAAGTGCTCGGCACGATGTCTCCGCCCACCATCGGTCAGAGCGCTGGAGATCGCACAGGCCCCAGCCATCGAAGAGATCCCTCCATCCTACAGAGACCTAGCTGAGGTCTTCAGCAAGCGCCGGGCCACCAATCTACCACCTCACAGGCTTTACGACATGCCAATCAACCTCCAGCCCGGGGCGGCACCCCCGCATGGCCGCCAGTTTCCTCTCTCTCCAGTGGAGACAACGCATTTGGAGGCCTACATCGCTAAAGCGCTGGACCAGGGGTTCATCCGACCATCCACCTCTCCAGCATCAGCGGGGTTCTTCTTTTTTAAGAAGAAGGAGGGGACGCTTCGTCCCTACATTGATTATCGGTGTTTAAATAAAATAACTATTAAAGATCGTCACCGTCTCCCATTGGTGAGCACTGTTCTCGACTCTCTTTCTCGGGCTTCCATTTTCACTCGCCTCAACCTCCGGAACGCCTACAACCTGGTCCGCATACGGGAGGGGGATGAGTGGAAAACCGCATTTAGCACCCCCACTGGTCACTGGGAGTACCAGGTTATGCCCTTTGGGCTCTGCAACAGTCCGGCAGTCTTTCAACGGCTACTAAACGATGTCCTCCGGGACATGCTTGGACAATGGGTGTTTGTATACCTAGACGACATCCTCATTTACTCTGCATCCGAGGTGGACCATGTTCGTCATGTCCGACCGGTCCTTGAGCGCCTCCTCCGGAACCACCTTTATTGTAAACTGGAGAAATGTGCGTTTCATAAACGCTCCACCACCTTCCTGGGCTATGTTATTTCAGCGGAGGGAATAGCCATGGATCCCCAGAAGGTGTCTGCGGTAACCACCTGGCCACCTCCCACCACCCTCAAACAACTACAATCCTTTCTTGGTTTTGGTAATTTCTATCGGAGGTTTATCCGTAACTACAGCTCGGTTGAGGCTCCTCTCACAGATCTGACCAAGCCGGCTCTCCGGCCACGCCCCTTCCAACTACCCCCGGAGGCTCAACGAGCGTTCGACCGGCTTACCCAGCTCTTCACTTCAGCGCCAATCTTACTTCATCCAGACCCTGCCAAGACCTTCACCGTTGAGGTGGACGCCTCTGAAGTTGGCGCTGGAGCAGTCCTCTCCCAGCAGGGTCCAGATCAGAAGCTCCACCCCTGTTGCTACTTCTCTCGGAAGTTCTCCCCTACGCAGCAACATTACGGGGTTGGCAACCGCGAACTGCTGGCTGTCAAATGGGCTCTAGAGGAGTGGCGGCAGTGGCTCATGGGCACGCCTGAACCGTTTCTGATCTGGACAGACCACCAAAATCTCATCTACATCAGGAATGCAAAGCAATTAAACCCTCGCCAGGCCGTTGGGCTCATCTTTTTGAACACTACAATTTTCACATCTCCTACCGGCCAGGCTCCAAGAATGGGAAGGCTGACGCCCTCTCTCGTCGCCATTTCCAGGGTCCAACACCACACCAGCCCGCTCCCATCATTCCCCCACACCACATCCTGGCGTCTCTCAGATGGCCGCTGGAGGACTCCATTCATTCGGCCCTGGCTAATGAGCCAACACCTCCCGAGACGCCACCCAACCGTCGCTACGTCGGTTCCAGCACGGCCTTGGTCGCACATTGGGGTGGACTTCATCACTGGATTACCCCCCGCCGTAGGTATGACCACTATTGCCACCTTTGTCGACCGCTTCTCCAAAGCTGTCCATTTGGTTCTGCTACCAGGCCTGCCCTCTGCCAAAGAAACAGTGGAGCTGGTCCTTCAGCATGTGCATGTGCGTCTCCACGGTTTTCCCCGGGACATCGTCTCAGACAGAGGGTCCCAATTTACTGCCAAATTCTGGAAGGCCTTCTGCCGCCTCATCGGAGCGACCGCCAGCCTCTCTTCCGGCTACCATCCAGAAACCAACGGCCAGACAGAGAGGGCCAATCAACTGGTGGGTCACGATGTTTTGTCTCTTCACAACCTACCACCTGGCCGCGCACCTTGCTCTGGGCCGAACTATCCCTCAACCTCCAGGTCTCCTCTGCCACCAGGTTGTCCCCTTTTGAAGTCTGCAATGGCTACCAGGAACCAGAGGTAGAGGTCCCAGCAGCTCAATTGCTGATCCGCCGAGCCAAGGCAGCTTGGATTCGGGCTCGGGCATCGTATGTAGCACAACAGCCATCGACCCGGTCCGACGTTTCAGACAGGGGACCTGGTTTGGCTTTCCACCCGATGCCTCAAACTCCCTGCTGAGTCTCGAAAACTGGCTCCCCGCTTCATTGGTCCTTATCCGGTTGTTCGCCGCATCAACACCGTCACTTATCGTGTCCGCCTCCCGGCAACCTTGAAGGTTCGTCCAGTGTTCCACTGTTTCCTCCTTAAACGACACGTCGTTTCATCTTTATCCCCTCCTGAGACTCCCCCACCTCCCCCTCGTCTTATCGACGGTGGTCCAGCCTATACGGTTCGACGTATCCTAGATTCCCAGGCCCGGGGTAGGGGGTTCCAATACCTCGTAGACTGGCAAGGCTATGGTCCAGAGGAGCGCTCCTGGGTTCCATCCCGTCACATCCTGGACTCCACCTTGATCTCTGACTTCCATCGCCTCCATCCCGATCGACCTGGCCCTTCGGGAGCCGGGCCTGGAGGGGGGGGGGGGCTCTGTCAGGAAGTCATCAGGCTCAACCTAGAGCAGCTGTGTCTGATGACCTCCCCACCATTCATTGGCTGGATCCCTCTTCCTCACAAACTACAAAGAACCTCTCGACTCACCTCACTTCGCTCTGTCATCGTCTTCTCTATGACGTGTAGCTGCTGATCCGCATCTGCTCGTCAGTATTCAAGACTCCGAGTCCCAAGCTTATCTTTCAGCCTGAGGTTCCAGGTTCGCCCAGCTCAGTCCCTTCGTTCGGATCACCGCCTGTCATCGGTGATCATCTACCGTCTGCGTCTGGAACGCATAGTTTCTCGCAAGAGGCTGCTCCCCTTTCACCCGCAGCCTGACAATCTTCTTCACTCTCAAGGGTTACCTGTGGAGTTCCACAGGGTTCTGTGCTTGGACCAATTCTGTTCACCATATATATGCTTCCAATTGGTAGAATCATTAGACAGCATGGGATAAATTTCCACAGCTATGCCAATGATACACAACTATATTTATCCATAAATCCTGATTAACCCAGTCAGTTAGGTAGATTACAGGCATGTCTGGAAGACATAAAAACATGGATGAAATAAAACTTTTTGCTTTGAAATTCTGACAAGACAGAAGTTGCTGTCTTTGGACCAGAAGTTCTAAAAAAGAAACTGCTTAGTCAATCACTTCATCTGGATGGCATTAAATTGGCCCCCAGTTATAAAGTAAAGAACCTCGGCGTTATTTTTGACCAAGACTTGACATTTAAATCCCATATTAAACAGGTTTCTAGGATTTCTTTCTTTCACCTCTGGAATATTGCTAAAATTAGAAACATCCTGTCCAGGAGTGATGCTGAGAAACTAGTCCATGCATTTGTTACCTCAAGGCTGGACTACTGTAATTCTTTACTATCAGGTAGTCCACAAAATGTAATTAAAAGCCTTCAGTTGATCCAAAATGCGGCAGCAAGAGTTCTGATGAATATTAAAAAGAGAGATCACATTTCTCCTGTTTTAGCTTCCCTTCATTGGCTCCCTGTTAAATCCAGAATAGAATTTAAGATCCTTCTTCTTACATACAAAGCCCTTAATAATCAAGCTCCATCATACATCAGAGATCTAATTGTTCCATATGTTCCTAAAAGAGCACTTCGCTCTCAGACTGCAGGTTTACTTGTAGTTCCTAGGATCTCTAAAAGTAGAATGGGAGGCAGATCTTTTAGTTATCAGGCTCCTCTCCTGTGGAACCAGCTCCCAGCTTTAGTCCGTGAGGCAGACACTCTGTTTACTTTTAAGGCCAGGCTTAAAACTTTCCTTTTTGATAAAGCTTATAGTTAGAGTGGCTTAGGTCATCCTGAGCTATCTCTGTAGTTATGCTGCTATAGGCTTAGACTGCTGGAGGACAGACTTACCAATTTTCTTCACTCTGCTACTTCCTTTTCTCCTACTACTCCCCAGTTGTATTACAGTACATTCTGCTATTTCGACTGTTAACTTTGTTTTCTCTCAGTGTTTTTCTCTCCATAGAAGATATACCTGGTCTGGTATCCTGCTTGGCTGCAATGCCTTCTTGGACGGGGGCATCGACTGGGATGATCCTCCCAGTAACTGAACATCCACTGTGTCCTGTTATCAACTGTTTACTTTCTGTAACATAGAAAGTTCTCTTATATCAGATCTTCTGTTCCTTCTGTGTCTCTGCTCTGTCTTCTCAAACCCCCAGACGGTCGTGGCAGATGGGCGCTCCTACTGAGCCTGGTTCTGTTGGAGGTTTCTTCCTGTTAAAGGGGAGTTTTTCCTCTCCACCGTCGCTACATGCTTGCTCAGTATGAGGGATTGCTGAAGGATTGCTGTGGTTGGAAAGTCTGCATCAACGGGGCCCAACCTCACGCCAATGACTGACGCAATCTGCTGGGATTCCTTAAATAGGAAACTTTTTAACTGATTGGAATGTTTGTATAAATGTATTGAAATGACTTCTTGTTAAGTGCCTTGAGATGACATCTGTTGTGAATTGGCGCTATTTCAATAAAACTGAACTGAATTGAATTGAAAGTATAACAGAACTAACCAGGACAAATAATGAAAGGAGAAAAAAGCAAATGATGAAACAAGAAAACAAAGGTAGAGAATGTCTAAGGATAGGAAGTAAAAATATGGAAAGCCAAAATATATACATAATATATTTTATCTTCTCAGTGTAACATGGTTTTAGACAAATCTGATTGTGTGTCTCTACCAGAGGAAACGGTGGACAGTTTTGTCCTAGTGGAAGCTGGGACTCTTGATAAAGTTTTCACCTCAGTGAGGGCCACCACATGTGTTTTGGACCCGATTCCCACTTCCTTTTTAAAGCAATTTTATGAATCTTTTAGAGATGAGATTTTAACCGTGGATGAATTGCTCCCTTCAGATGGGGGTCTTTCCTGCCGCCTTTAAAGGGGTGGTGGTGAGGCCCCTGCTGAAGAAGAGCAATTTAGATTTTAATGATTTAAACAACTTCCGACCAGTATCTAACTTACCATTTTTAAGCAAAGTTTTAGAAAAACTTGTTTTAATTCAACTTAATGAATTTATTAACGCTCATAATGTTCTAGAGAAATTTCAGTCTGGTTTTAGGGTGAACCACAGCACAGAGACGGCTCTTTTAAAGATTTTAAATGATTTTAGATTAAACTATGAGGCTCAGAAGGTGACAGTGCTGGTTCTACTAGATCTAAGCGCTGCTTTTGATACAGTAAACCACACTATTCTTTTAACTCGTTTAAAACAGATCGGCCTCTCTGGTGCTGTTCATAAATGGTTTACATCCTATCTCACAGACAGGACTTTTATGGTAAGTTTAGATACCTGCTGCTCTAAGGTCCACAAGATCACATGTGGTGTGCCCCAGGGTTCAATTTTAGGCCCAGTAATTTTTAACCTTTTATATGCTCCCTCTTGGCAGCGTCATCATAAGACATGGAGTTAACTTTCACAGTTATGCTGATGATACACAGTTATACATCTCCATGTCTCCTGATGACACACGGCCAATGGATGCACTTTTTAACTGCATTTTAGACATTAAATCCTGGATGGCAGAAAACTTTCTCCAACTCAACCAGGACAAACCTGAAGTTTTAGTCATCGGTCCTGAGGCTCAGAGAGAGAAACTTTTACCAAAACTGCAATCACTGTCTTTTAATCCCTCTTTACTAGTGAAGAACTTGGGCGTGATTTTTGACTCTGAGCTGACTTTTATTCCTCACATAAAAAAATATTACTAAAATAGGTTTTTATCACTTAAAGAACATCGCCAGAGTCCGCCCCATTCTCTCTCGGGCCAAGACGGAGACGCTGATGCATGCTTTTATCTCCAGTAGAATTGATTACTGTAATGCCCTGCTTTCTGATCTTCCCAGAAATACTACCTCAAGTTTACAGCTTTTACAGAATTCAGCAGCACGTGTCCTGACGAAGACCAGGAGGCAGGAACAAATTACACCTGTCTTAGAATCACTGCATTGGCTCCCCGTATGTTTTAGGATTGATTTTAAGGTTCTTTTAATAATTTTTAAGTGTCTTAATGGTCTTGGGCCCTCTTAACTCTCAGAGCTGCTTTTACCTTATGAACCTTCGCGGTCTCTGCGCTCCTCTGGCAGCCATCTCCTTGTCATCCCTAAAGTCAGGACACACACTCATGGTGAGGCATCTTTCCATTATTATGGCCCTCATCTCTGGAACAGGCTGCCAGAGGACCTCAGGGCCGCAGAGAATGTTCATGTTTTTAAGAGCAGGCTCAAGACTCACCTTTTTAACATAGCTTTTAACTGATTATTATTTATTAAAGAGAGATGGCCGCTCCCAGTTAGCACCGCGTGAACCCACGAGACTTCTGGCGAATCCAACATGGCGAGCTACTGACTAACACAAACATTTCTGTTACCTATGAAATTTGTGCCAATATAAAAAGTATTAGTAAGCTGACCATTTCTTTGATAATAACATATTTCTTTTCCGCAAACACTCTGGAGCAAAACAAAGAATTAGTCAATAATATAACGGAATATATCGACGAGTATATCGACGAGTGTAACGAGCAGATCGTCAAGGGGAAATCCAACGCAGCTACCCCCGCTACATCCAAAGCTTCTGTATCCAAAAGAAGGCGAGAAGATGACTCACCTGGAGCGATTTCTTCCCCAAAAGGTGATACAACAGATATTCTTCTGTCCATAGACCAGTGCTTATCCAGCCTGGATGCCCGGTTGTCCCTAATTGAGACTCTCCATAAGGAATTCCAGGCACTGCGAGAATCCTTGGAATTTAGCCAGCAACAGGTCCAGGAGCTTGCTACGGAGAACGCCACTCTCAAGGAGTCTGTCAAATCTCTTATTGAGGGAGTGACCCGTCTTCGAGAGGAAAATAAGAGCATCAAAGAATCCTTTCTTGACTTGCAGTCCCGTAGCATGAGAGATAACCTAGTATTTTCAGGTATAGCAGGCAGAAGAAGACCTGGAAGCTACGGTGAAAAACTTCATCAAAACACAGCTGAAACTCCCATAAGACGACGTTAAAAACATGTCGTTTGAAAGATGTCATCGTTTAGGAGTGAGAAGACCCACTAGCAGCAGACCCCGGCCTAGGGTTAGGAGGCTCATGGAGGACGGCTCATGCGCGGTTATCTCCGTGGACCGGCTTTTCGTGAACGGGACGCTCTACCGGGAACAATCAGTTACTCCATGGCTCTACTAAACTCAGGCGATCAATATGAACTATGTCTGCTTTCCCATTAGCCTATTGGTGATAAATATGCATCCAATTCAGGTAAATTATGAATACTAACATCACTGCCAGTCTCACACACGAGGTTACAGGATGGTGATTAGGAATTTATCGGGGTTAATAGTTTTTCCTTTTTTCTGTTATTCCCTCCCTCTATTCCCTCTGTTTTTCTTTCTTTTCTTCTACTTCACCACTGCTGGTTGCACCTGTATATTTCTTTATGCCACGAACTTAAACATCCATATCACCTGTAATGACTCGAATTGCATAAACTCTTTTAGACATCTCACCTTTTGTAATGCAGACAGTATGTACACACACCCTCACCTTTAAATAACTGTAAAATGAGTGCACTAAGATTCGTCACTTGGAATGTAAATGGAGCTGGTTCCAGGGAAAAGAGGTTAAAAATATTTAATCGATTGAAAGAATTACAGGCAGACATTGTCTTATTACAAGAGACACATGGCAATGAAAAAACAGCTAATGTACTCAGTACAGCTCAATTCCCTCATGTGTTTGCGTCCTGTTTCAATTCAAAACAAAGAGGAGTAGCCATTCTTTTGAATAGGAAAATAAATGTCACCTTAAAGAGCACAGTGCTAGACCCCGAAGGCAGATTCATAATACTTAAATTATCTTTTCAAAATTCTAATCTATGCATCGCTAGTATATATGGTCCAAAGTTGATGACTCCTCCTTTTTTCACTCCTTTTTTGCTTCACTTTAGGATCACCTAGATAACACGGTCATCATAGGAGGGAATCTCAACCTAGTATTGGACTCTGGGGCGGACAGGCTGAGCACCACAGGAAATCTTAGGAATTGGCAGTCTATTGATATAGTCAAGCAATATATGAAGGATTTCGGTCTTTGTGATGCATGGCGATCTCACAATCCTACTCTCAGAGAGTTCACCTTCTTCTCATCAGTTCACCACTCATATTCCCGATTAGATTACTTCTTAGTCAGCAGTTCCCTGTTAAGAAATATCTCAGAAACTGAAATCCATCCCATCACTATCAGCGATCACGCACCAGTTTCTTTTACTTTGGGGAATAAAATAGTCCCACCACCATCTAGAAATTGGAGATTTAATACATCACTGCTTAAAGATATCGACTTTATAACTTTCTTTAAAACAGAATGGAAAATATATCTACAAAATAACGACCTTCCAGAAACATCGGCAAGTGTTTTGTGGGAAGCAGGAAAAGCGGTAATGCGTGGTAAGATAATTTAATTTTCTTCATATAAGAAAAAAAAAAGATAATGAAAAAGAATCAAAGTTAGAACTTCAAATTAAATCACTAGAGGACACATATGGTGTCTCTCCAGATGAACACATATTAAATGAAATAAGGAAGGCTAAGATGGAGTTAAATAAAATTAATGATAATAAAACACAATTCTTATTGCAAAGACTTCGCTTGGAAAACTTTGAACATGGAAACAGGTCGGGGAAATATTTAACTAATCAACTAAAAATAAACAAAGAAAAAACAACTATAACCTCTATCAAGGATCCATTAGGGAACATTATCCATGATCATCAGGAAATAAATGCAGTCTTCAGGGAATTCTACAAAAAATTATACACATCACAAATCAATCCACCAGACAACAATATTGATCCGTTTCTCAGTAACATCAACCTCCCCAAAATACACCAGGAGCAGGTTATGGCTTTGGACTCACCTCTCTCAGTAGAAGAACTTCATAAAGCCCTCCAGCACATGCCCAGCAATAAAGCCCCAGGTCCAGATGGTTTTCCAGTACAATTCTATAAAGAGTTTTGGAATACACTGGCACCTACATTTCATAAAATGATAACAGAAATTAAGGAAAATAATAGACTACCGCCAAATATGAACTCGGCTAACATAAACCTCTTGCTAAAGCCAGGTAAAGACCCACACTGCCACCCAGTTACCGTCCAATCTCACTTATAAATGTAGACCTCAAAATAATCTGCAAAGCTCTGTCTACACGAATAGAAAAGATAACTCCCTCTATTATACACCCTGACCAAACAGGTTTCATTAAGGGTAGACAATCTTCTATTAACACGCGCAGACTAATTAATATTATAGACTACTCTAACATTAAGAATTCAAAAACAATAATTATCTCTTTAGATTCAGAAAAAGCGTTTGACAGAGTAAATTGGAAGTTTTTATTAGCAAAATTACACTAATTCGGATTTGGATCATCATTTATGGACTGGATAAAGATACTTTATAGTGCTCCCAAAGCCTGTGTGAGAACAAATGATCAAACTGCTCCAAGCTTCAATCTGCAGAGAGGCACCAGACAGGGTTGCCCACTCTCACCTTCATTGTTCGCAATTTTTATTGAACCTCTAGCTGCTGCTATTAGGCGAAATAAAGATGTTAAAGGTATCCAGGGGAAAAATATAGAACATAAAATAAGTCTTTATGCCGATGATGTACTACTTTTTTTACAAAATTCACAAACCTCACTCTCACAGACCATCTCGATTATTAATGAATTCTCATTAATCTCAGAATACTCCATCAATTGGACTAAGTCCACAGTTTTACCCATTAACAGCAATTTCCAAAATATACCCACTACTACATAAGAACCAGGAAACATAAGATACCTGGGGATAAATATTTCTCCCAAGCTCTCAGAGCTACCAAAACTAAATTACGTACAGCTTTTAAAAACTATTGAGGACGATCTCACACGCTGGAATCCCCTACCCATATCACTCATGGGGAGAGTAGCTACTATCAAAATGATGATTTTACCAAAAATCAATTACGTGTTCTCCATGATACCTATCAAACCATCCCCCACATGGTATAAATCACTAGACTCTTGCATCTCCAAATATCTTTGGAAAACTAAACCACCCCGTATTAGCTTAAAAACCCTACAGAAAACGAAAAATACTGGAGGACTGGATCTACCCAACTTCCATTACTTTTTCTTAGCCAATAGACTACAGTATATCTTAAAATGGTACAAATCCTACCCATTAGATGAACCTTGGCTGGATCTAGAACAATCACTGTGTAGGGATCTGGAAATTATTAACCTGCCATTTATCAGCCATAATATTAAACATCATAGTTGTTTCAAAAGCATCAATATTAGCTCCTCTTTGATAGCCTGGTGGGAATTGCTTAAAATAACCAAATCCCCCCTCTTCCCATGCAAACGTACACCCATCTGGAACAATCCAGACATCCTGGAAAACAAAAGAATGCTGAACTTCACTCAATGGAGCAACCAAGGAATCAAGTACTTGGACGACATAATGGCAAACAAAACGCTTATACCCTTTGATAGACTCACTGCACAATATGGAATTAGCCCCAATAAATTTTTAGAATATCAACAACTTAAGTTTACAAGTTATACAATATAAAATTCTTCACAGAGTACATTATATAGGGAAAAGAATGTTCCAGATGGGTTTTACACTATCTAACATTTTTTTTAATTTCAGCGTCCTAAAATTACTGTCGAAGATGTACAGATTAATCACCAAATTAGACGACAGACTCTCTTTACCAACCTCAAAATGGGATTCAGACTTATCTATCAACCCTAGTCAAAAGTTCTGGTCACAAACTTGTTCAAATACCTTTGATATAACTAAACACCCTAATTTACAACTTATACAATATAAAATTCTTCACAGAGGACATTATACAGGGAAAAGAATGTTCCAGATGGGTTTTACACTATCTAACATTTGCTTACAGTGCACGGATAATAAACCTGATGACTACATGCATGCGTTGTGGTTTTGCGCTCCAGTACAAAAATTCTGGCTTGAGGTGTGCAAGGATTTATCAACATGCCTGAGGTGTAAAATCCCAGTCTGCCCCACTCTCTGCATACTAGGTCATCTAGGTGATATTAATATGGAAATTAATATGACACGTATGGTCTTCACTGCCTTATGTGTTGCAAAGAAAACCATCCTTATAAATTGGAAGCAAAAAAACAATCTAAGCATTAATCAATTCAGAAATCTCCTTTCAGATCACATCAGTAATGAGATGTCTGCCTCTTCAGAACAGCAGATGGTGTAATTTCATTCTCTTTGGTCCCCTGTGATTAGCTCCATCACTTAATGCCTGTCTGTTTATTTAGAGGTGCCTCTGATGACTGTCAATTTTGCTTTTCTCGATGATGTGGCAGGTGGTTCTCTGTCTCCTTACAGGTGTAACAGCTGGTTATATTTTTTTGTTTAAACTGAACAGCAGATGCTGTTGCTGTCCATGTTGTGTATTTCTGTCCTTTTTTTCTTCTCCTCTTTACCTTTCTTTCTTTTTTTTATTCTCTTCTTTCTCTTACCCCCCCTTGTCAGGTCCAGTAGTATTATGTATAATATGTAACTGAAGCAGTGAGACAGTTGTTACCTCTGGATAATATATGATATATATCTATAAAGCCCCGCTTGGCAAAGCAAATTTGTTCGGCACAACACAGAATTCAGACCACCATTCTGCTTGCTTCGATGCTGGACAGGACAAGCTAAAAAAAAAAAAAGAAAAAAAAATTCTTTATTAAATCTGTTTAATTGCTCTGCATGTTTTATTTGATTGAATTCTTTTTAGTTTAGCTTTTAGCTGGCTATTTATCAATTATTGTTTATCTGCTTTGCATTTTTATTTGATCATATATTATAATTGTTTTAATTTTAATATTTTAACTTATTTTAGTTTTCCTTCCAGTGTTTCCTCTGTGGGAGCCTTCTGCCTCGGGAGTGGTGGTCGGCTGTGGCTGCCTTGGTGCTCTCCAGGTGGTGCTTGGGTGGAGATGGGGGTACCAACCCTCCCTCCTCTGGGCTCCCTGGGTCGGTGCCTTGGCTGCTGCTGTTGACCTGCTGCTGCTGATGTAGATGGCTCCCATGATGACGTTTTCTGGTTCATCTGTACTCAGCCCGTTCTGCTTTTGTTAATGTGCTGTTGTTTATTGTTGCTTTTATGTGTATGGGGGGGGGGGGGGGGGGGGGTTGTGGGTCATTTTTAATCTGTAAAGCACTTTGAGAAGCTTTGTTATGGTTTAAAAAGCGCTTTATAAATAAAGTTTGATTTGATTTGAAAATAAGTAACACTAAGAACCTAAAGTATAAATAAACAGAAGCTAACACCAAGAAATAAACTAAATGATAAAATAAACTGTATAAGGAAATGAAATAACTGAAACTCTAAACAGAAAAACCTAAAGTCATGACATATATATGTTTGGGCAGAAATCTGTTATGCTAACATGACTAGAAAAGTGCTATATAAATTCAGCCCAATTATTGTTTAATCCATGTTCTTCCATGGAGGAATGGTGCAAGTGTTCAGGAACACAAAATCATGTGGAATTGAGATCAATTCACAAATACTTTCTTAATCCTAAAAATAGATTATTGTTCTAATTTATATCATCTAAGTTTCTTTAAAAAGTTTTTGTATGACGATGACAATGGCTGTGTCAAGGAATTATCTCCTGTATGTCCGGCAGCCTGTACTACAGGGGTTCTGAAGAAGCCTCTGTCTGACAACACCTTGTTGTTGTGTAACAGAGTCATTTTCCACTGTGTTCTTTATTTTATGAGGAATCCTTATTTGCATCATCATTTCCAGAGTTTCCATTTACCAGAACAGCCTTCTTTATCAGCTTTTTTAAGTCCCTGGCTCTGATGCTGCTACCCCAACGGAGGATGGCAAAAAGGTGACACTCTCGACAATAGATTTATAGAAGATCTGCAGCATCTTGCTGCAAACACTAAAGACTGTGAGAGCAGGAGTCATATTTTTTGGGTAGAAGACATGAAATAAGAGGTAAGATGATAGATTTCCCTGTTTTCTATTAAATGCTGATAGCAAGAGTTGTCATGTTTTTGTTTTCCCCCCTCATTTTGTTTCTCATAGTTGAGGTATTACAGGCCTCTCTCATCTTTTTAATTGGGAGAACTTGCACAATCGGTGGCTGACTGAATACCTTTGGTCAAATGGTTGCTTACATCTAATGAAATAACAGCAGAGTGCTAAAAAATTGGTGGAATACATCATATTTAGCAAGTATAGGAGAAGGAGAACCTATCTGGGATAACGCCAGACTGGTCAGCGTGGATTAATGAGCCAACATATTCCTGAAATAGGTTAGTCAGAACTTTTGCAACAATCTTTTGGTTGCTGTTTAGGAGGCTTAAAGGGCAATAAGACCCTAGGTTAGTGCTATCACTGTCTTTTTTCAGAATAAAGCAGATATGAGCATCATACACACTTCTAGGAAAAATTCCATCTTTCACAGAGCAATTTATAAACTGAAGAAGAAGAGGAGCAACAATATCTATATGTTCTTTATAAAATGCTATTCCAAAGCCATTGAGCCAAATGCTTTCCTGTTGGGAAATGTTAGGATTCAGTGGCTGTGTGCTGGGTGTGTCTTTGCCTCCTTACCTCTCTCTCTGCAGGGTGTGACTGGCAGCTATTTCTCCAGGTGTTCCCAATCAGCCTCATTACTGTAACTGCTCAAAAGAGGAGTGGCTGCTGGAGTTTGATGCCAGTTTCTGTGCCCGGGCGACTTCCTGGGACCTCTTTCCTTGAACGTGGTTGGAGCAACCGAGAGAGGAGTGAAATGAAATTTAAAGATTACAATTTGTGTCTGGATTTTGACGACGGATTTTGGATCACGGACTTTGGAGGTTTGGCATAAACTGGTGTGTGAATGGCTGGAATGGCGTCTCAGGAAGAGGATGAGGATGAAATGGATTTGGGTGAATGGTCCCAAGTTTCTAATAGGGGAAGATCAGGTAGAGGGAGAGACAGAAGAGATGGGGAATGTTTGTTTGGATCACAGACCAGTAAACGGAGTTTAGAGGAAATAAGCTCTGATGAGGGGACAAATGTTCGGAAAAAGATTGTAAGAGAGGGATTTAATAATTGTGAGGTTCAGAAAGGAAGATGAGAAAGTTCAGGTAAGCCCAATAGCTCTATCAAGAGAGTTGAAAAAAAGTTTGGAGAGGTACAACTAGCTAAAATTCTAAGGGATGGAAACTTACTGATAGAAGTGAAGACAGAAGAACAGAAAAAGAAAGTATTAAATGTTGAAAGTGTCTGTAAGAAGATAATGAGGGAGAAAAGGGTACTGGGAGAAGATAAAGTGGCAGGGGGGGGTGATTACTGGTATACCAGTGGAGGAGGATCTGGAAAAACTCAAGTTGAGTATTCGTGGTAGCGAAGTTAACAGGGTGAAAAGACTATTAAAAACAATAGATGGAGAGAAGGTTGAAAGTCAATCCATACTTTTGGAGTTTCGTGAGGATGTCCTTCCAAAGAGAATTGGAGTAGGATGTATGAGCTTCCCTGTTAGAGCCTATATCCCTCCACCCATTAGATGCTATAAATGCCAAAGATATGGACATATTGCAGCAGTTTGCAAAGGGAAACCGAGGTGCCCAAAGTGAGGAGGTGAACAGATATGAGGAGTGTGGGGAAAATGTGTAGGACAAATGCTGTAACTGTGGGGGGCAGCACAGGGTGAGTTATGGGGGCTGTGAAGTCGGAAAGAAGGCAGTGGAGGTGGAACAGATAAAAGTGCTTCATAACATCAGCTATGCAGAGGCTCTAAAAAGGGCGCAGAATGGAAAGGATGGGAAAAGAAAGGGTCAGCCTAAGTCAACATTAGATTTAGTGCAAACACAAGAAACTCATACAGGGCTAACAGTGGAAAAGATGATTTTGTTTATGGCTTATGTTATAAATTGTACAGATCAAGTGAAACACAAAACAGAGAAAATAAAAATAATTGTGAAAGGAGCAGAGATATTTTTTGGCATTAAAGATATTTCATGGGAACGAATTAATAAAAGACTTGGGGAGGAAGGGAAAGGAGGAGGTTCTGGTGACAGGATCATATTATTATATTACAATGGAACGCCAGAAGTTTAATTACAAAGGGACAGGAATTTAAGGGATTTATCAATAAATGCAAAACCAATAATAATATGTATTCAGGAGACATGGCTTGAACCTAATTTAGATTTTATTATAAAAGGTTATGATAATGTACGTAGAAAGGAAGGTAATGGAGGAGGATGTATAACATTAGTAAAACAAGGAACTCAGTATAGAGTTGTAAACATAGGAATGCAATTAGAATAATGGCTTGCATTTATATAGCGCTTTTCAAGACTCTCAAAGCGCTTTACAACTCCATTATTCATTCACTCTCACATTCACACACTGGTGGAAGCAAGCTATGATTATAGCCACAGCTGCCCTGGGGCAGACTGACAGAAGCGAGGCTGCCATATCGTGCCATCGGCCCTTCTGGCCAACACCAGTAGGCAAGGTAGGTGAAGTGTCTTGCCCAAGGACACAACGACATGTAGCAGGTGGAAGCAAACCCACAATTTCTGGGTTGCAGGCTGACAACTCTACCACTGAGCTACAGCCGCCCTGGAATACATTGTAATTGAAATCTGGTCAAGAAATGGCAGCAATTTCTACAACCCGGGCAATAGACTCTTAAATATAGAAGAACTAGATAAACATTTAGAGGGAAAAGTAATTTGGTGTGGCGACTTTAACGCACACAGTACATTATGGGGGAATAGTAATGATAGGAATGGGGCAATGATTGAGGAACTGATGGAAACAAAAAATTATGTATGTCTGAATGATGGAAGTGGTACAAGAATAAATGTTAGAACCGGAACAGAATCAGTAATTGACCTCACATTAGTGTCAGATTCATTAGCAGGTTTTTGTTCATGGCAGGTAATCAAACATACAACTATTGGTAGTGACCATTATCCTATAATGTCCGAACTAGAGTTGAATATAGAGCAATATGATATAGGGAATGTACAAAATTGGTGTTTCAGTAATGCAGATTGGGAAAAATTTTAATTAATTTGTGATCAGGAAATTTAAAAAATTTATATCAATGTTGATATTGATGCATTAAATTTTTCTGTTTGTAATGCAGTTTTGAAGGCAGCAAACCAGGCAATAAAGAAGAAAGAAGGCAAAAGGAAAAAGAAGATTGTACCTTGGTGGACAAAGGATTGTGATAAAATGATTAAGGATCGAAATAAAGCTTTTAAAAATTTAAAGAGGAATCACAGTTTTACGAATTTTATGGAGGCTAAGGTAAGAAGAACTGTTAAAAATGCGAAGGAGTACTGGAGGGGTTTTTGTAATTCAGTGGGGAGGGAGACAAAAATACAAAATGTTTGGTCAATGATCAAGAGAATGAATGGTAAAAGGAAAGAGTATGGATATCCAATATTAAATGATGGTGAGGTAATAGCAATAAAAGACGAGGAGAAAGCTAATTTATTAGCAAAGACATTTGTTAAAATTCATAGTTTAGATAATGTTAGTGAAGAAGGACAAAGAGGAAGAGAAAATACATTTATGGAAAATATAGAATTACTGCAACCAGTGGAAGATAATGATGACTTGTAAAATATTTTGTTTTCAAAAACAGAATTAAATCGAGTTTAAAAAAAATCCAAATTATCAGCAACAGGAAAAGACCAAATTTGTTATATCATGATTAACCACCCCTCCCTGGGCTGCTACCATATCGTGGTGGAGGGGTTTGAGTGTCCCAATGATCCTAGGAGCTATGTTGTCGGGGGCTTTTGGTCCTGGTAGGGTCACCCATGGCAATTTGGTTCTAGGTGAGGGATCAGACAAAGTGCAGCCCAAAAGACCCCTATGATGAACAAGACAGATGGACTCAGTGTTCCCTCGCCCGGACGCAGGTCACCGGGGCCCCCCTCTGGAGCCAGGCCTGAAGGTGGGGCACGTTGGCGAGCGCCTGGTGGCCGGGCCTTTACCCATGGGGCCCGGTCGGGCTTAGCCCGAAGAGGTAACATGGGCCCCCCTTCCCATGAGCTCACCACCTGTGGGAGGGGCCATAGGGGTCGGGTGCTGTGCAGGATGGACGGCGGCCAAAGGCGGGGACCTTGGTGGTCCGGTCCTCGGCTGCAGAAGCTGGCTCTCGGGACGTGGAACGTCACCTCTCTGGTGGGGAAGGAGCCGGAGCTGGTGTGCGAGGTTGAGAGGTTCCGACTGGACATCGTCGGACTCACCTTGGCGCACGGCTCTGGCTCTGGAACCCGTCTCCTCGAGAGGGGTTGGACTCTCTTCCACTCTGGAGTTGCCCCTGCTGAGAGGTGCCGAGCTGGGGTGGGCATACTTGTTGCCCCCCATCTCGGCGCCTGTACGTTGGGGTTTACCCTGGTGAACGAGAGCGTAGCCTCCCTCCGCCTTCGGGTGGGGGGACGGGTCCTGACTGTTGTTTGTGCTTACGCGCCACACAGCAGATTAGATTACCCACCCTTCTTGGAGTCTTTGGAGGGGGTGCTGGAGAGTGCTCCTCCTGGGGACTCCCTTGTTCTGCTGGGGGACTTCAACGCTCACATGGGCAATGACAGTGAGACCTGGAGGGGTGGGGTTGGGCAGAATGGCCCCCACGATCTGAACACGAGTGGTGTGTTGTTATTGGACTTCTGTGCTCGTCATGGATTGTCCATAACAAACACCATGTTCAAGCATAAAGGTGTCCATATGTGCACTTGGCACCAGGACACCTTAGGCCGCAGCTCAATGATCGACTTGGTTTTCGTCTCATCTGATCTGCGGCCGCATGTTTTGGACACTGGGGTGAAGAGAGTGGCTGAGCTGTCCACTGACCACTACCTGGTGGTGAGTCGGCTCCGATGGTGGGGGAGGATGCCGGACAGACCTGGAAGGCCCAAACGTGTTGTGAGGGTCTGCTGGGAACGTCTGGTAGAGTCTCCTGTCAGAAGGAGCTTTAACTCACACCTCCGGCAGAACTTTGAACACGTCCCAGGGGGAGGCGGGGGACATTGAGTCCGAGTGGACCATGTTCCGCGCCTCCATTGCCGAGGCGGCTGACCGAAGCTGTGGCCGCAAGGTGGTCGGTGCCTGTCACGGCGGCAATCCCCGAACCCGCTGGTGGACACCGGCGGTAAGGGATGCTGTCAGGCTGAAGAAGGAGTCCTAGCGGGTCTTTTTGGCTTGTGGGACCCCTGAAGCAGCTGATAGGTACCGACAGGCCTAGCGGGATGCGGCTCGGATGGTTGCTGAGGCGTGCTGCTGACCTCGACGCGGGACGTTTTGGGTCGGTGGATGGAATACTTCGAAGACCTCCTCAATCCCACCAGCACGCCTTCCAATCTGGAAGCAGGGTTTGGGGACTTGGGGTCGGTCTCTCCAATCTCTGGTGCTGAGGTCACAGAGGTCGTTAAAAAGCTCCTCGGTGGCAGGGCTCCGGGGGTGGATGAGATTCGACCGGAGTTCCTCAAGGCTCCGGATGTTGTGGGGCTGTGTTGGTTAACGCGGCTCTGCAATATTGCGTGGACATCGGGGGCAGTTCCCTTGGATTGGCAGACCGGGGTGGTGGTCCCACTGTTCAAAAGGGGGGACCACAGGGTGTGTTCCAACTACAGGGGGATCACACTTCTGAGCCTCCCTGGTAAGGTCTATTCAGGTGTTCTGGAGAGGAGGGTCCGACGGATAGTCGAACCTCGGATCCAGGAGGAACAATGCGGTTTTCGTTCTGGCCGTCGAACACTGGACCAGCTCTACACCCTCAGCAGGGTCCTGGAGGGTGCGTGGGAGTTCGCCCAACCGGTCTACATGTGTTTTGTGGACTTGGAGAAGGCGTTCGACCGTGTCCCTCAGGGGGCCCTGTGGGGGGTGCTCCAGGAGTATGGAGTACCGTGCCCCTTGATACGGGCTGTTAGGTCCCTGTACGACTGGTGCCAGAGTTTGGTTCGCATTGCCGGCAGTAAGTCGGGCTTGTTTCCAGTGAGAGTTGGACTCCGCCAAGGTTGCCCTTCTCACCGATCCTGTTCCTAACTTTTATGGACAGGATCTTTAGGCGCAGCCAAGGCATTGAGGGGATCCGTTTTGGTGGCCTCAGGATCGGGTCTCTGCTTTTTGCAGATGACGTGGTCCTTTTGGCTTCATCGGAACGTGATCTACAGCTTTCGCTGGAGCGGTTCGCAGCCGAGTGTGAAGCGGCTGGGATGAGAATCAGCACCTCCAAATCCGAGGCCATGGTCTTGAGCCGGAAAAGGGTGGGGTGCCTTCTCCGGGTCGGGGATGGGGTCCTTCCCCAAGTGGAGGAGTTTAAGTATCTGGGGGTCTTGTTCACGAATGAGGGAAAAATGGAGCGGGAGATCGATAGACGGATTGGTGGGGCATCTGCAGTTATGCGGGCGCTTTACCGGTCTGTCGTGGTGAAGAGAGAGCTGAGCCGAAAGGCGAAGCTCTCGATTTACCGGTCGATCTACGTTCCTACCCTCATCTATGGTCACAAACTCTGGGTGGTGACCGAAAGAACGAGATCACGGATACAAGCGGCTGAAATGAGTTTCCTCCGCAAAGTGTCTGGGCTCTCCCTTAGAGATAGGGTGAGAAGCTCAGTCATCCGGAGGGGGCTCAGAGTAGAGCCGCTGCTTCTCCACATCGAGAGGAGTCAGTTGAGGTGGCTCGGGCATCTGGTCAGGATGCCTCCTGGATGACTCCCTTGTGAGGTGTTTCAGACACGTCTCACCGGGAGGAGGCCCAGGGGAAGGCCCAAGACACGCTGGAGGGACTATGTTTCTCGGCTGGCCTGGGAGCGCCTTGGGGTTCCTCCGGAGGAGCTGGAACAAGTGGCTGGGGAGAGGGAAGTCTGGGTCTCTTTGCTTAGGCTGCTGCCCCCGCGACCCGACTCCGGATAAGCGGAAGAAAATGGATGGATGGATGGATGATTAACCATATTAGTGATAAAGCTAAAGAAATTTTATTAGAGCTATATAATAGAGTTTGGGAGGGTGGAAAACTGCCGCAAAGCTGGAAGGAGGCAGTGGAAGTACCCATACGAAAACCAGGAAAAGATCATACTAATCCAGGAAATTATAGACCAATAGCTTTGACATCTAATGTTTTTAAGATAATGAAGTGTATGATAAATAAAAGATTAATGTACTATATAGAAAATAAAGGATATATATCTAAATATCAAAGTGGTTTTAGAAGAGGAAGGAATACAATGGATCCTATTTTTTATGTTTAGAACATGAAGTTAGGAGAGCACAAATAAACAAAGAGAGTGTGGTGGCAGTATTTTTCGATATAGAAAAAGCATATGATACAATGTGGAGAGAGGGGCTTCTAATTAAATTTAGGAAAATGGGAATCAATGGACGAATGTTTAAATGGGTAAAGGATTTTTTAATGGGGAGACATATTCAAGTGAGAATTGGGAAGATTTTTTCTGAAAAGTTTCCTGTGGAATATGGTATACCACAAGGGAGTATAGTGAGTCCATTATTATTTTCTTTAATGATAAATGATGATTTTAATGGTATAAAAGATGCGATGGGGTTCTCACTTTTTGCAGATGATGGGGCAATATGGAAGAGAGGAAAATATGTAGAGTTTATTGTAAAGAAACTACAAGAAGCAATTGGTAAAGTGGAGGAATGGTCATACAAATTGGGTTTTAAGTTCTCTGTGGAAAAGACTAAGACAATGTTCTTTACAAGGAAAAGAGTTAGAGAGGAACTTAAACTTAAGTTGTGTGGTCAGGTGTTAGAAAGAGTAAATAAATTTAAATTCCTAGGTTTATGGTTTGATGAAAGGATAACATGGGGTGTACACATTCAGAGTATAATGAATAAAAGTAAAAAGGTGTTGAATATGAGATGTTTAGTTAGGGAGTGAATGGGGGGCAGACAGGAAATCATTGAAGGCCATGTATAATGGGTTGATTAGATCAGTGTTAGATTACGGGTGTGTAGCATACAATTCAGCAGCAAAAACGACTCTTTTAAAATTAAACTCTATCCAGAATCAGGCACTAAGACTGTGTACAGGAGCATTTAAAACAACCCCGATAGCAGCTTTACAAGTAGAGACAGGTGAGATGCCAATAGAAATCAGAAGACAACAGATAGCTTTAAATAACTGGGCAAATCTTCAGGGTCAGAGACAAGATCATCCAACACAAGAAATACTAAAACCTTGCTGGGAGAAAGAAAAGAATGAAACAAAAAGCTTTGGATGGACAATGACTAAAAAACCTGTAGAACTCAAACTAGACCAGTTTAGAATCTGTTGCAGAGTTCCATTACCCGCTATTCCACCATGGATACTTCCTGAGGCATCAGTGGATTTAAATTTATTAGAGAAGAAGAACAAGGATAAATCATTCATAATAAATTCACATACAGTACAGGATTATATTGATAAGTATTATAATTATGTACAAATATATACAGATGCATCAAAGAATACAGCAGATCATATTGGCAAAGCTTTTATTATTCCTGAGTTTCACATCAAAGTAAAGAAAAGGGTAAATGACAAATTATCAGTATACACAGGAGAAATGCTAGCAATTTTGTTAGCTATTCAATGGGTGGAAGAAAATAGACCACTAATGTCAATTATTTGTTCAGATTCAAGCTCATCATTAACCAGTTTACATCCTTATAGAAATACAGCAAACACTTTATAGAATAAATATGATAGGACTTACAGTAATTTTTTTATGGATCCCAGCTCACTCTGGAGTCAGAGGAAATGAAGAGGATGATAGGATTGCAAAGGAAGCAACAATAAACCCATTGGTTGACTTGACTATTAACTTTGGTCAAAAAGAGATAAAGAGCATGATAATGCAAGAAATGAAGAAAAAATGGCAAAACAATGGGAGGAGGAAAAGACGGGACAATGGCTTTATAAAATTCAAGAAGTGTAGGAGAAATGAGAAGCACTGGAAGGAGTAGGAGAGAGGTGATTATTTCTAGATTGAGGTTTGGCCATACTGATTTAAACAATACATTATTCATAATAGGGAAACATAATACAGGAAAATGTGAACACTGTGGTGAAGAAGAAACTATAAATCATGTTATATTACAATGTCAGAAATACCAGGTGGAAAGAAGAAAACTAACACAAAACTTAAGTAAGATGAAAATGAAACTAGACCTCATTGATCTTTTGAGAAAGGACTCGAAAAGTGAGTATTATCAGGTTGTATTTCAGTTTTTCAAAGAAAGTAGAATATTTGGGAGGATTTGAGTTTTTTTTTTTTTTTTTTTTAAATTAGGTTTTTGTTTTGAGCGTCATTCTGGTCCACACTCCACACTAGTGGTGGCGGTAATGCACCATTCGTTGTTTGCCAACCGCCAATAAAAATCAGAAGAAGAAGAAGAGTTTGATGCCATGGAGACTGTGCAGCATGTTTTAATATTCTGCAGTAGATATGCCAGGCAAAGAGTGGAATTGTTTGGGGAGATGAGAGAATTGGGATTGGAATGAATTTGTTTTGAGTGTTTTAGATTTGGTGGGAAGGGTAAATTGTATCTTTTTAAGTTTTTAAATAACACGGGACTTTTCCATAGAATTTAGTACGTTTAAGAATGAGTACAGAAGAGGGCAAGAATGCAACTAATTGGATGCCGGCTGCCTGTAAACACCAAAGAGTTTGATGCCAGATGGTTCTTGCCCCTAGCGTGGTACAAGGCAAAACCTCAATTCTGCTCCTTCGTAGCGTTGCGCTTCTAGATTATTCTGAAGTATTGTACTTCCCTCCTTTGTCCTCCTTGCAGACCTAGTCCTGGATTTCTCCTTTTTCTGATGCCATTCTCCAATTCCATTCTCATCCTGGTTCCTCCCTGGTCAGCCTCCACGCTACTCCTTGCTGGAAAACACCCACCATACTCACCATCACAGTCGTCCTCCTCAGTCACCTGCCTGTCCAACCTCCAACGCTTCAACCAACAGAGAAGAGAAACAGGATCACCATTTCACCAAGCCTCCCATCTTCAGCCAACCTCAGTTCACTGTCTTCTACTTACCACCTCCAAGCAACCTCAAACCGGCTTCCAAGTAAGACAATTTCTATTCCGTTACAAGATCCATTCAAGAGACCATTACTCCTGGAACCATTCTAATTACTCACCTGTCTCTCTCCAGCCCAGTTCCACCACTCGGATTCTCTCATCTTCCCTAAATAAACATTTTATGACTGATTGTTTGCCGTCTGGGATTTTAACCTGAAATTAGAGTTTTTGAGTCCAAACGTGACCGACAAGGAGCAAATGACTGTTTTTATTTCCTCCAGTGTGAGGTCAAAATCTAACTCTAGCTTAGCCGTTGCATTAAGAGTTGGAATGTTCAAAGAAATTCCTCTAAGTCGGAGTCACTCGGCTTAGCCTTGGAGATATACAGCTGACTGGGGAAAAAATCTAAAAAGCTGTTAATCAATTTGGGATCAGCTATCAGTTATCCAGTGACTGAGGGCAATCCACAAAATTTCCTATCAGCCTGCATGTCTTTCAGGCAAGGCAATTTTATTTGTATAGCACACTTTCAACAACAGGCAAATTCAAGGTGCTTTACATGATTTGGTGATTTTAAAAAAAGAAAAAAAAGAAGAAAAAGAAACTGGATATAACATTGGAAATTAAAAGTCAAAGCAAGAGAGCATGAACACATTTTTTGTTGTTGCATATAATCATTTACTCAAAGGCAATTTTAAACAGATGGGCTTTTAGTCTCTATTTCAAGCATTTCAGAGTTTCTGCACTGGTCAGGAAGTCTGTTCCAGATAAGGGGAGCATAGAAACTGAAAGTTGCTTCTCCATGTTTGGTTCTGAGTCTAGGGATGTTTAGTAGGCTTGAGTTGGAGGACCTGAGTGGTCTTGGTGGTATGGGGACAACAGGTATTTAACATATTTTGGTGCTAAGCCATGTAATGATTTATAAACTAGTAAAAGTATTTAGAAGTCTATTCTCTGAGCTACAGGGAGTCAGTGTAAGGACTTTAGAACTGGGGTGATGTGCTCTACTTTCCTGGTTCTAGTGAGGAACACGACCAGCAGCGTTCTGGATCAGCTGCCTAGCAAGTCATATGTCAGGGTAATCGCCTAGCTCAAAATATTTCTGCTTAAGTTTGTGAATATAGTCTCCTGTTCTCCCAACATCTGATTATACTCATACTTTATATTCAGGATGGCACTAAGGGTATCATTCGTATTGCGAAAAGCACCCTCTAATGCTGCCAACTCCTCCATAATTACTGCAAGATGCCTTAGCCTGGACCTTTTAATGACAATTGATATGACCCTGTTGTACCACTTTAAATGACTCTCATAAAACTGAGGTGGAGACTGCCCTGTAATCAAGCAGGACATCGGAAGTCTTAGCTAAAATAGTCATTGAATGTTTTATCCAAATTCAGAGAGGGAATAAATTTCCACTGTATGGCGTATGGAGGTTGAAATTAATTTGGATTGAAAGGGGAGCATGATCAGACACTAAAATACTATGTTCCACATAGTATTTTAGTGTCTGATCATGCACACTAGGTGTGTGTGAGATTAGTTTAGTCAACAAAGAAATCAATTTTGGTGAAACTACCATGTAAAGGAGAAAGAATATTGCCTCTCCAGAGGGTGCTATAAATATCAACTAAATCAAACAATTTCACCAAATCCTTAAGAACTGGGGCAGATCGCAACAATGGAGTAGCTTTATTGGAGGACCTGTCCAGCTGAGGGTCGAAATGGCAGTTAAAGTTGCCACTAGGCATGGGCCAGTATGAGATTTTGACGGTATGATAACCGTAGGCAAAAATATCACGGTTTCACAGTATTATGGTTACAACTCTAAAATGTGTATTTTGAATGTTTGTTTTTTTTTAAGGAAGAAAGTTTTTACTGATGCAGATATGGTAACTAACTAGCATGCTAAGATAAATCATCATTAGCATGGTAGTTACCATGTCGGTCTCAGTAAAAAAAAAAAGTTACTAAGGATAGAGATGAAGAAAAGATAAGATAAGGTAGTTACCATATCTGCCAAGGTAACAAGCTCACTTCAATAATGTCAGACGCTAATACGCTCGTTCATTTCAAGACAGCATTAACTTTACCTTGAATTTAGCATACAACGATGGGTGGTGCTCCTGAGCATGAGCTATCATATTCCATGTATTGCCTCCTCGGGCTGCCACTGTTCTGAAGCACGTTTTGCACGTCGGGCGACCCCATTCTTCCAAGCTTTCCAAGCTTTATACGGTAGCCAAAGTATTCCCAAACATCCGCTTATAGACGGTGGTAAAAGTTCTGGGGGCTCGCCTCCTTCAGCCATCACACAGCCTGCAGCACAGCCCGTTTGTCACTCACAACAAACGTAGGTTTGCAAGGCAAGGCAAGGCAAGGCAAGGCAAGGCAAGGCAAGGCAAGGCAAGGCAAGGCAAGGCAATTTTATTTGTATAGCACACTTTCAACAGCAGGGCAATTCAAGGTGCTTTACATGATTTGGTGATTTAAAAGAAACACATAAAAGAAACACACATTATACATGATACACAATAAAGCAAGAGAAAAATAAAAAAAAAGCAAGAGAGCATGAACACATTTCATACATATAACATCAAGCATTTACTCAAAGGCAATTCTAAACAGATGGTTTTTAGTCTCGATTTAAAGCAGCTCAGAGTTTCAGCAGCTCTACACTCGTCAGGAAGTCTGTTCCAGATAAGGGGAGCATAGAAACTGAAAGCTGCTTCTCCATGTTTAGTTCTGAGTCTAGGGATGTTTAGTAGGCTAGAGTTGGAGGACCTGAGTGGTCTTGGTGGTTGGTACCATGACAACAGGTCTTCAACATATTTTGGTGCTAAGCCATGTAATGATTTATAAACTAGTAAAAGTATTTTAAAGTCTATTCTCTGAGCTACAGGGAGCCAGTGTAAGGACTTTAGAACGGGGGTGATGTGCTCTACTTTCCTGGTTCTAGTGAGGACGCGAGCGGCAGCGTTCTGGATCAGCTGCAGCTGTCTGATTGACTTTTTAGGAAGACCTATCAAGATGCTGTTGCAGTAATCAATCCGACTAAAGATAAACGCATGGATGAGTTTTTCTAGGTCGTGTTGCAAAATCAGTCCTTTAATCCTAGAAATGTTCTTCATGTGATAGAACGCTGACCTTGTTATTGCCTTTATGTGACCCTGGAGGTTCAGGTCTGAGTCCATTACTACACCTAGGTTACGAACCTGATCAGTAGTTTCTAGCTGTATTAATTGAAGCTGTGTGCTGACTCTTGATCGTTCCTCCTTGGGTCCAAAAATAATCACTTCAGTTTTGTTTCTATTCAGCTGGAGAAAGTTATGGCACATCCATCCATTTATTTGGTCAATGCATTGATTTAGGGTTTGAATGGGTTCAGAGTCACCTGGTGACATTGTAATGTAGAGCTGAGTGTCATCCGCGTAGTTATGGTAGCTAATGTTATTGGTCGCTATAATCTTGCCTAGTGGGAGCATGTAGATATTAAATAAGAGGGGCCCCAGGATGGAGCCCTGGGGAACCCCACATGTGATTTCTGTTCGTTCTGATGAAAAGTTTCCTATTGAAACATAGAAGTCCCTGTTCTTTAGGTAAGACTCGAACCAGCCAAGTACTGTACCAGAGAGTCCGACCCAGCTCTCCAGCCGTTCCAATAAAATATCATGATCAACAGTGTCAAATGCTGCACTGAGGTCCAACAGAACCAGCACTGTGGTTCTTCCACAGTCTGTATTTATGCGGATGTCATTAAATACTTTGACGAGGACACTCTCGGTGCTGTGGTGAGCGCGGAAACCAGACTGAAAAGCATCAAAACGGTTTGTCATTGTTATGAAGCCATTTAACTGCTGAAACACAGCTTTTTCAATAATCTTACTGATGAATGGGAGATTAGAGATTGGCCTGTAGTTCTGCATTAACGTGTTGTCCAGATTTTTCTTCTTTAGCAGTGGTTTAATAATTGCTGTTTTTAAAGCCTGAGGGAAGACACCTGATAGCAGGGATGAGTTCACTATTTGAACAAGATCAGAACCAATAACAGGAAGAACCTTCTTTAGAAAAGCTGTGGGTAGGATATCAAGACAGCAGGAGGAGGAGCTTAATTGGATAATGATTTTTTCAAGGCTGTTCTGGTTTAATTCGTGGAATTCAGACATTTTCTCTACATTGTTGTTGATTGGGGATAGCACTGGTTGTGGGTTCGATATTGAGGTACAGATTGACCGTCTAATTGTTAGAATCTTTTCAGTGAAAAAGCTGGCAAATTCATTGCAGGCCCTGGTAGAGTTTAGTTCTGGGGCTACTGTCACTAAAGGATTAGTTAGTCTTTCCACTGTTGCAAATAGAGTCCGTGCGTTATTAATGTTTCTGTTGATGATTTCAGAAAAGAAAGATTCCCTAGCATCTTTTATAGTTAGCTGATATCTATTCAGTCTCTCTTTGTAGATCTCATAGTGAACCTGGAGTCGAGTTTTCCGCCATTTTCTCTCGGCTCGTCGACACTCTCTTTTTTCACTACGTACCAGTGGATTACTTGTCCACGGAGACTTCTTTCTACCTGAGACTACTTTCACTTTAGTTGGAGCAATGGAATCCATGATGTCTGAGATTTTCGCAAGGAAATTATCTACCAACTTATTTACTGAGTTTGAGTTGGGAGATGAGGGGGATGTGGTGGAAGGATAAATACGTTTAAAGGTTTCTACTGAACTGTCCCCTAGAAAACGCTTTTTTATAGTGGTCTTACTTTGGCTGGGTAATTTAGCAGAGATGGTACTTTGAAAGAAAACACAGAAATGGTCAGATAATGCAATATTAATTACAGAGATGTCAGAAATATTTAAACCTTTGCTGATAATTAGGTTCAGAGTGTGTCCTTTATTGTGTGTTGGTTGTTTGACATGCTGGGTCAGGCCGTAGATGTGGAGAGTATCATCTAATGTTTTTGCTTGTCTATCTTGGGGGTTGTCGGTATGGATGTTAAAGTCCCCCACGATGATTAGTTGGTCATAGTCGATACATATTACAGAAAGAAGGTCATTGAAGTCATTAAAGAAGTTAGAGTTAAGTTTTGGTGGTTTATATAAACTTAGAAATAACGCTTTGTTAGGCTCATTTATCTGGGTGGCTAGGTATTCAAAAGATTCAAACGCGCCCAGAGTTACCTTTTTAAAGTTCATTGAGTTGTGAAAGATGGTGGCTAGACCTCCGCCTCGTTTGTGTTTTCTGTTCTCGCTTAAGAAATTATAATTTGGAGGACTGGATTCTATTAATGAAGTTGTTTCGTTATTTTCATCTAGCCAAGTTTCTGATAAAAAAAGGGCGTGTAAATTATGCTCAGTGATGAAGTCATTGATGAGAAAAGACTTTCCGGATAGAGATCTAATGTTTAATAAAGCTAACTTAAGTATTGTGATGACGGGCAGCTGACCCTTCCGACAGGTTATCAATTTGAGATTTTGTTTAATATGAGAGCGTGTGGTTAACGGTTTATGTTTCCTGCTGCTGATAATCACTGATATAGCCTCAGGGGTGCCGGGTGAATTCTGGGAGACGGTAGGGGTGGATTTATTGCCCGGTTCCCTCAAATATCAGATATCTGTAATAATCAGTGGGGGGAAGCTCCCAGGCTTATTGACACTAGTCCCAGGGGTTTGGTGTAGTCTAAGTTTAGGTGTTAATTGTGTCCCAAGTTTGATTTGCTCATTCAGTCTGTCTGTAAAGTTTCTAAATGGAGACTCATTTGATGTGGCTTAGTCACAGGAAGATGAAGACTTAATCTCTGATGGTTGTTTATCTGTTCGGTCCTGTGGTGTCATCATGACTTGCTGTTTTTGTTCTCTGATATCCATGGGCGCCTCAAGGTCAGCTTTTGGGAGCAAGTGTTTTGCTTTCTGATGTTGATAAGAAAAAATGTTTGCTGCCAACAGCCTTACTCCGGACCTGTTCAAATAGCGCATTCCTGCTTTAAACAGATGATTAGCACTTCCAAATACTTTGAAATTATTAATAAATGTGAACGACTTCTCAGATGATTGTTTCTTCAACCATTTATGGAGCATGCGGAGTCTGCTAAATCCTTCATCATTCCCTTCAGGGACTGGTCCGCTGATGAGGATGTTTACGTTAAGTCCATCAAGTCTCTGTAGGAGATCAGAAAAGTCTCTCTTCAGAATCTCTGATTGTCTCATCGCGATATCTGCTGATCCTGCGTGAATGACAAGCTTTTCCAAAGCTGGATGTTGGTCCAAGATTTTAGGGATTTTTTCTGATATTTCTCTCACTGTATTTTTGTAGCAGCTATAAACTTTGGTATTCTTGCTACAAAAAGCCTCAATTCCATTAATTGATCCGTCTTGTATGATAACAGTCTTTGCCGGGGGCGCTCTTACTTTATGTGTCCGTTTGATGCGGCTGGGTTTCTCCTGGTGGCTTTGACTTGTCCCGGGGGATGCGTCATCTTTCGGGGAACTCAAGGCTGCGAATCTGTTTTTCAGCGGGATTCCAGGTGGAGAAATATCTCTTGTTTTTGGCTGAAACCTCTTTTGTTTACTTTTAGCAGAAGCGGCAGTTCTGGGTTCAGAGGTTTCTCTGTGTCGGAGTTTCTTTTGTTTTTTCTTCCTCGGAGAACAGGCTGGGGTTGATTTCATGCGTTTTAAAGCTGGCCAGTTTTCATTGTAGTGCGGAGTTCTGCCGCTCAGACGCCTGTAGGGAGTCTCTGTGACACGGTTAGACCGATGTAACACCGGGCTGATAGGCTGTTCCCTGTTTGTATTCAACGGTAAAGTTGTTTCATTTTGTCCATAATCAGCGTGGAGATCAAAATTAATTTCCAGACGACGTAGCTTCGTTTCAATGCCCTCAATTCTGTGGAGCAGTTTTTCAAAATCCTCAGCTGAGCAAAAAGCCATGTTGATAAGTCCATAGAAAAGTAATCCAAGAAGAGATCTGGTCCAATACAGTAACTCCAGGGGCTGGGTAGATAAAGTAACTAAGAAAAGGTTAAGAAAGAAAACAAGAAAAGCAAACAGAAAATAAAATAAAAGAAAATAAGTGAACGGATCTGGAGAGAGACAGAGAGCAGCTGCTCCTCCTTCAGCAGACAAAGCAAGACCCAGACTTCCCTCTACCCAGCCACTCGGGCCAGATCCTCAGGGGGAAGGGCGCTTTACGCCGCAGCTTCACATAGCCTGAGGGAGAGGGACCTTTACTTTCTCCCTGACAAGATGTCACATTAAAAAAAAAAACGCTTATACCGCAGGGACGGTATGATGGAAAATGTTTGTGGTTTTAAAACAAGATTAAAGACTTTACCAAAAAAAAAATCAGGGCAGTCAAAATTGGGGCATAGATATTTAAAAGAGCTAATGGGAATGAATTGATTCCACCAGTGACAAGAACATTTCTCCCACCTGGAACTGTTGTTATTGAGTTGAATACAACCGGAATAGTTTAGCAAAAAACGATAGCAACCCCCCTTGGCCTAGATGAGAAAGAGGATTGGTACACTTGTGACACCCATAGCGATCTCAAACGTCTCTGCTCAGTAGGTTTAATGTGGGTCTCCTGCAAAAAAAAAAAATCAGATGACAAAAGATTTTAGGTGCAAGTGTACTTTCCCCCTCTTAGGTGCCTTGCCAAGACCTCTACAATTCCAAGAAGTAAAAGTAATAGGACTCATTCCCTTGGGCGCATGACTAACCTGAATTTAAGAAACAATAGAACAGAAAATGAGGGCTGGCACAACAAGCATGATAAGAAACTGGCTGTTCAAAACACAAAAAATGAGTGTTAGGTAAAAAGAAGTGGTTGACCTACAAAGAATCACACACAGGGGTCGGAGAGAATATGGAGTCAATAAGCTCTGCAGAGGTAGATGTGGATAATCAGTTCTGCAGAGGGAGACCAGGAAAATACTATAAGGAATGAGCCAACCGTGTCTGTCTGTTCTCAGCCTCCCAGTGTCATAGTCTCTGGTCTCAAAGAGCATCCCCTCTGCAGTCTCTCTTTATTTAGTCACACTTCATTAACATATTAAAAGAACAGGATGTCATGCAAAGGAGCATGTGACTGAAACCAAAATGACATTTAAAAAGTACATTAGAAAGACACCCTAAGAAAATAATAATACAACATTATTATTTTACCTAACATTTCCCCCCTGAAATGTGGTTTTTAAATGTGATCACGAACAACAAAAAGTTGTAAAATAGGTAACAACTCCAATAATGTAAAAATATAAGAATCGTAAAAACCAGACAACAAAAGGTTGCAAAATAAGTAGCATCCCAAATAAATAAAAAATAATAATAAGACATACAACAAAGAAATTGCAAAAGTAAGTAGCAATTTCAAAAAGATATTAATGCGAGCTTCACCTAGACATCATCCAATTAATTGCTACCTAAACAGTAGTTTAGATTAATGGAATCATAAAAAGGTTTTTACACATGTTAATTACACCCCATCTTCTTCTTCATTTCTGTCTTCATCTTCAAGCCTCTGCTCTTCTTTCCTTTGATGTCTGGACGTCATCAGATGTGAGGAAAAAGCAGGGGAATAGAAGCAGGCAAACTGCCAGACCGGAAGGGAGCCAAACTAGTTTCATGTTGGCTAGAGGCAAATAAGAGGACTAGCCCTCCAAAACAGAGGTTTGACCGCTAAGGGGACAGGGATGCTGTTCTGCTGGGTATGAGACCAGAGGCCCTATTGGTCACTCTGTCCTTTGTAGCCCAGACTTCCCCACTGTCCCGTGTCTAGTCCCCTAATTGCCTTTGCAATTTGCAGTGTGAGATGTGTATCCATGAGGGTCTCTCAGCGATTTTCACAGCCGTGGGCGTGGTCAGCAGGACTTCAAAAGGTCCTTCCCAGCGGGGACTCGTCCAGTTCTTCCTTTTAATCACCTTGATGAATACCCAGTCTCCAGGTTTGATTGGCTTTTCAGGATCCTGCAAAACAGAAGGAGAGATAGGCAGATTGTGTGCGTTTTGCACTTCTTTGGCTAGTATAATTTTCCTCATGTAATCAGCTAATGTGAGTTCTTCGTCTGCTTTTTGCAAATCAGGAGATTTTTAGGGCTGACATTAAGTCTCTGCCCAACAAATTGAGTGGACATTGTGGTGAAATGACTATTGAGTTTTAAGAACTAAACCTAGTTTTTGGATCTGTTATTAACACTGGTTTAGATGAAAATGAGCGCGTAGTAGCACCATCTGCTGATTTGACCAAAATGCTTTCTTTAGATTCTGGCAGATTAACGCCAGAGGAGATCACTGTTCTGCAAGCTCCAGTGTCACAAAGGAGCTCTACCATTTGTTCATTAATTTTAAGTGTTATGTAAGGTTTCTCTTTCAGAACATTAAGTAATTCCCAGGCGCCACAGCAATCCACCACCTCATTAGAGGCAGTAAACGTATCTAGTCATTGCTGTGTGAACCGCGAGTGGTCTGGGGCAGTTGGACCCTGTGTATGGATCTGACCTCGGTCTCTGCCCCCTTCTCGGCCTCTGCCTCTGCTACATTCATTTGAAATGTGGCCTACTTTCCTGCAGATCCAACACGTGGGGGCAGTGTGGCCACCTTGATGTCTCCATGAACCCTGGGGTGTGTGATGATGTGTATTCCTTCATGGTCTAAACCCCATTCCTTTGTTGTGATTGTCACTTTGATAATAAACTTCCCCCTCATCGTCTTCAAGCTGGGTGTGAAATACCTGTGTGTCGGAGTCTGGAGGTTTTGGTTTCTTCCCCTTTCTTTCCATGACACCTTCTCATGTCAGAAGGTGATTTTTAATCCAATTAGTGATAGTGGGGTGGAAACTATGTAGCAGACCATTACACAAATGCCGCATATATGGGGTATCATCACCACCCTCTTTAGTAAGGCCACTATGGATATCATGTTCTTTTTGGTATCTGTATTTAAAATCATCTACAGTTTCCCCAGGCTTCTGTTTTATGGAGGCCATATGCCCATAATCTGGTTTCTTTTTAAACTGTCCACGAACTTTATCCGCTACTGCATCGAATTGTTGCTTTAGTGCTCCCTGGAAATCCTTCTGAAATTGTAGCACAACTCCGGCATCATCTCTTCCTGTGTAATTTCCTCCTACATGGTACCAGTCTTTTCCCAACGATGCAGCCATAGCCTGTCCTAATTCATGACCGTTTAACCGGTAGGATTTGACCACATCAACCATATCCTCTGTCCATTTTTCTGGATCCTCCTTATGGCTGGGGATTTGTTCTACAACCTCTTTAAAGTCTTTAAGTGACCATGGTCTAAAAACATATCTGGGAGTGCCATCGGCAGATGGTACTTGAATCATAGGGTTAACATCTATTGAGTCCTCTGGTTCACTCTCATAAGACTTATCCTCAGATTGTTTTGGACCTGACTTCTTTGTAATTCTAAGTCTTTGTTTTATTGTGGTACCATCTGTTTTTTCTTCAATTGCAAATTGATCTCTTGGAACAGGAGGATATAGACCTTCCCCTTCAGCCCCCGGCTGGTCTGATGGGGGTGTTGGTGGAGGTGCATAAGGTTCTCCTCCAACAGCCCCAGGGGGGTCTGTCTGGGCTGTAGGTAGAGGTGCATAAGGAGGAGGACACCATGTGAGTTCGTCACCGAGCTTTTTCATAAGAAAAGCCTCATCTTTAGAGCCTTTGTTCTCTTTTCTGTTTTTTATATTTTGCTTCCTTTTCTCTGTTTCATCAGCCCACACACGTGCTATTTTTAACTGTGTCTGTTTAAGTTTTTTCGTTTGATCTTTAGCGATAAGTGTCTCCCCCCTAAGCGAGTGATTCAAACCAAACCCATACCAGTTCTTTCCATTGATTTCCTATAAGTTTCCCATCTACTTTATACTTTTTGCGCCACTTTGTCAGAAACTGAAGATTTTCGGGGTCCTTTTTATGCATATACTTTGAATCTCCCTCTAATTTGTCGGTGGAAACATCGTTTCCCATCTTTGCGCTGTTTTTATATAACCCTTATTGGGTTCTATTAATTGGTCTGGTAAAGTCTAGTGTTAGAATACCAAATAGTTCTAGGAGGATAACGACAATTATTAATATTAAGATTAAGGTGAATGAAAAAGCAAGAACTATTAAATTAGTCTGTCGATGAGTTAAAGTTAGTCATTTATTGTTTAATTAATTAAAATAATTTTTTGGTCATTTATTTGAGATTTTTAATTGTAATCAAATCCTGCTAAAACTGGATCGTATAGTTTTTACTCTAAGTGTCTCTTTTGTGCAACTAGATTGAGCCGTTTTATGGCTTTCTTAATCTAAGGATGTGTTGTGTAACCTATAATTCCGCACAGAACGTCTCTTGTAGTGCACGTCAAACCGTACGTTAACACCGTTAGGTTTCAGGTTGGACTGGCATACATAAAGATTATGTCCTGTGCCTATCTTACTCTACCCACCTGGGGTGCGGTATATCGTTTTGATTCTGCTGTTTGTGTTTTTACTCCCATACACTGGCGTGCTTTATTTCCCAGCGAGGTGGATTGGCTCGCAAACCTAACCCGTTACAACCGTTTCCCAGCAAGGTGGACCGGTTCGCAAACCTGGTCCGTTACACCCTTTTTTCGAGGTGGACAGGCTCGCAAACCTGTACCGTTACACCCTTTTGCTGTAGTAATTAACGCATTAATCACTTAAGGATCAACACCTGATATTTTATCAGAGAGGCTAAAGCGTCCTTTAGGCCCAAACAGCAGAATATACCCTGACTATCTTAGAATTGTTTTTTTTTTTTTATGTGAAATGTTTAAGCGAGGGATTCAAACCGAATCGATCGCACGGGAGCACGCGCAGGGGGTCCTCGTGGAAGTTATGCAGCCGGCCAGTGCAGCAATTCAGCGATCTGGACGTCAAGAACAGCCCTTCGACGGAGACCACCAGCGGGAGTGCTCCGTACGTCGAGTCACAGCACCAAGATGTTAGGTAAAAAGAAGTGGTTGACCTACAATCAATCACACACAGGGGTCGGAGAGAATATGGAGTCAATAAGCTCTGCAGAGGTAGATGTGGATAATCAGTTCTGCAGAGGGAGACCAGGAAAATACTATAAGGAATGAGCCAACCGTGTCTGTCTGTTCTCAGCCTCCCAGTGTCATAGTCTCTGGTCTCAAAGAGCATCCCCTCTGCAGTCTCTCTTTATTTAGTCACACTTCATTAACATATTAAAAGAACAGGATGTCATGCAAAGGAGCATGTGACTGAAACCAAAATGACATTTAAAAAGTACATTAGAAAGATACCCTAAGAAAATAATAATACAACATTATTATTTTACCTAACAATGAGAAACCCCAAAACAAACCGAAAGCCGTTACAAGAACTAAGCGGCAAAACCCTATATCCATTGTGTGGGCTGCCGGGTAACAGGGAGAGCTAAACCGTACAGCAATAGGGTGGCCTATACAAACAGCACTGTGTGCACCTCCAAATGTTAGATTTAACAATAAGGAGCACATGCAGGGGCATAGTTATAACAGTCACTTAAGCCCGAACTGGGAATGTTTGAGGGAGTGAGTTACAGGTGGTTACAGGTGGCTAAATAATAGGATAAAGGAAAAAAAAAAAAAAAACGTAAATGAAAATCATACCAGAGTGAGCCAGGCTGAGCTGGACAGGTACTGAATTGCAGAATCCAGGTGGGGTATCAATACCATGAGGGGGAAAAAAAGTGAAACAGGTCACTTCCGGGCTGAAAGCTAGATGCAGAGAATTCAACACTTAAACATTAAGAACAGCAAAATGCCAATCCAAAGTAACAGCAGTGCAACTGCATTAATTCAAGAAGTAGACATCTACTGTATGAGAAGCTTTAACAGTCATGCTTTGTCTGCTAGTGAAATGGCAAACCGCTCAGCATCCACTGGTAACTCGAACATTTTCCCTGTCTGTTCCCAGTCAACTCATGATGATTTGAGATGTCATTTGTTGTGAACTGGAATTGCATAAATGAAGTGAATTGAAATTGAACTGAGCAATGATCCTCTTACATGGAAGAAGGAACATTTTTACATGAAGAATGAAAAAAATTGAAAGCCTTTGTTCTCCAAGTTTCTCACATTTGGGCGTTAATACTTCTCTAAAGATGCTAGGTTTTTAACACTTTCCTATCTAAACTTCTGCTCACATTTTACTATTCTGTGCATTTATATTTGGATACACATAGCCACAGAGCTCTCTGCCCAAAGCGGCTTTATCTGAATACCTATCTTAAGTTCATCATGTCACAAAAATAGGTTTTCCTGCCAGTTTCGCTGTGAGGAGAAACAACGTTGATTACAACAACCCCCTCAGTGTTTAATGCTTCCTGTAAGGCAAGGCAATTGTATTTGTACAGCACACTTTCAACAACAAGGTGATTCAAGGTGCTTTACATGATTAAGGGGTACAATAAAAATAACAGTAAAACACAGGCAAAGCATAAAAGCAAAAACAGCAATAGAGCAAGAAGCACACACAGATACATCAAGGCATTACAAGGCATATAATGTAAAAACAGCAAGAAGCATTTAAACAAAACATGATACATCAAAGCATTACTCAAAGGCAGCTCTAACCAGATACATTTTTAGTTGTACCATTCTAAACAGTGTCTATGTAGTTTCAAATTGTGCCTTTAGGCTACTGTGTAGCTTACTCTTAATAAAACATGAATTTCGGGTCTCCCTTTAAAGTAACTAGCTCTCTTGATCTGCATTGTTGGACACGTGCTGCTCTGTACTGTGGTAAAGACATGTTCAGCGTGATGAATCACGTGAAAGCAATCGAAACCCTGACTAATTTACAGCCCCTTATCTCACTTCACCTTGCCTTTCAACACACTTGTAATCACAATGGGCCTGTGAGAGTGTCACAATACTAGCATAGATCCACCCTGCATATCTGGTCACGTAGCCCCTTGTGCAATTACACACGACAACACCCCTTATGGGGCTACGATTTGAATTGGAGTCAATACAACTTCTGGGAAGTGCTTAAGGAGCTGTACATATATATATATATATATATATATATATATATATATATATATATATATATATATATATATATATATACAGATAATTACGTTGATTAAGGGATTTTAAATGGTTAAAATTGAAGATTTAAGGGAATTGGTAAATTTACTTCCTGAGACCCTGCAAGTATAAGTGTGTATACACAATAGATGGATGGCAAGTTTATTTTGTCCAAAGACTATCTTCAATGATAATTAATTGATGCTGAGTTTAATAATTTGTTTATGTTTGAGTTCAGTTTGTTCTTAAGTACATCTCAGCAAATAGAAAAAAAACAATTATTCCTTATTGCTTTTAAGATTAGCCAAATAAATTCCAACTCCTCTTCCAGATTCCCCCAAATCTGTATGAAACAGTTAAGGGTGGTGACGTTCTTAACAGAAAGCAGAGCCCCAAATCACATTCTAAGGCCTCAAACAACCTTGGACCAGCCCTGTTTGCTGCTTTATCCTTGGTGATGAGCTCCAAGTTATAAAAGCTGGAAGACCTCCCTACCATCATCCCAATCCGTAGTTCCCTTCACAGATTCTCAATGAGATTCAAGTCAGGACTCGGGCTGGTCTGCTCCGAAACCAAAATGCTAATGTTCTACTCAGAGGAAAGATCTTGGTAACAATAAAATCTTGAGCTTATCAGGTAAATTAGCTAAAATGGGAAGTAAGAAGAATAACTTATTTCTGACTGTGAGAACCTTTAGCAACCAGAAGTTTATTTATTAAAATAACCCTCTTATGGTGTTCTCTGTTTTCAGTTTTGATTTAATATTTAACTAGAAAGAAGTGCTATATATATATATATATATATATATATATGTGTGTGTATAGTATGTGTGTGTGTGTGTGTGTGAGAGAGAGAGAGAGAGAGAGAGAGAGAGAGAGAGAGAGAGAGAGAGAGAGAGAGAGAACCTCGTTGCTTTGCTTTTATTTTGGAGGCGACAAACGGAAGTCGCGCCAGCCTCTGCTCCCGGCAGTAGGAAGTGTCCAGGATGTGTTTGTGTCGCTCTTCCACTAATGATAATCAGTGAATCGGTGTCGGACGGGATGCTAAGCGTCTCCCCTGGTCTGGACGCTCCGCTGGCTCACCAATCTTCGGCTGTGGCCGGCCGGGCTCGCTACCGGAACACCGTTCACACATTTAACATTTCCATCAGAATTGGGCGCTTACGAAATGACAGCGGGATACGTGAACTGTCACATTGACGGCTCTCCAGCTTGTTTTTTAGACGTTCGACCCAGCTGTGTGTTTTGAACTTTTGAAATGTCCGGAGCTAACATAATGGAGTCCACCAAGGCGCTCGGTAAACTGGAGCTGACCCCTGGCCTGGGTGCTGTTGGGGACAGCAGGTCCGGCCAGCAGGACCAGGCTCACCTGAACGGCTGTGTCCCACTTTCTCATCAGGTGGCAGGTCACAAGTATGGAGTGGATAAAGTAGGTAAGTAAATAATGATCAACTCTGTGGCTAATCATTTACTAGTAGGCGTAGTAGAGTAATAGAAAACCGACAGAGCCAGCAGTCATGTTATACAGGCTGCTGTTGGTCTGTAAATGGATTATTAGTAGAAAGCGGTGTGGGTCTGAGTAGAATGACTCATTCCAGACATTTTCAGAAGAACAGCTAGTCCAGTAATGTTCACAAGGTACAAGTCTTTCCACTCAAGTCCAAAATAAAAGACATGCACGTACCAAGTAGAGTCCAAGTCCTAAACCTTAAAGAGTCATTGACTCCATGCCATCTGCTGGGATTCATTCCTTAGATAGAAGACTTAATGCACTGTTTCATGGAATATATGTAGGCTATGATTGAATTGAGGCTCCAGCCTCACCTCTTTATAGTCCTGCTACTCAGTGTGTCATGGCGTGATGATGATCTCCATTCCTTGAACTTATCTCTATCCTGCTGGGGAACGTTGTTTACAAAGTCTGAGCTGGGAATTCTAACTTCAGCTGCCTTTTTACTTTTTCACAGTTCCTTTAGATAGACTTTTCCTTAATAAACGAAAACCTTCTTTAAAAACTGCTTTTGTATTTACTCAGGTTATGTTTTCTGCTGTTGAATTTTGTTTGACCTGAACTTTATTAGTGGGACAAAAAAAGACCTGAAAAAGTCTGGGAGGAGTCAGGGTTCTATTTCTTTTAACCATGCTGGTGATGTTGTGTGCAAGTGTAAATAAGATGATTATTATCATTACCACTGGGCTTTGGATGAAAAGGTTGCTTTAACTTTTTTCTTTACGTAAGTTATTTGCAACCATATTTCTTACTTCACTGCATTTACCATTGCAGTTTTACACCTTTCTATTTTGTTACCCAATATGGCAATATTGACTTGTAAATAATAAGTACCAATCAAGTAAACATAATATATTATCTATCTATCTATCTATCTATCTATCTATCTATCTATCTATCTATCTATCTTCCCTTTAATATTAGGTCTGCTCAATTCTTGGTCTCTTTTAAAGCTTTATTGAAAACACATTTTTAGATTTGGCTTTTATCCAGACTTTTTCTATTAAGTATCTTTTTGATTTTTATTAGTGTTCTTATGTCTGTTCCTCTGATTAGCATTTTTTCCCCTATTGTGTGTTTTTGTGA
>OY747721.1:46081842-46229342 GCA_963556495.2 Valencia hispanica | reverse complement strand
GGTAAGGGTGCATTCACACCTGCCCTGTTTAGTCCGCTTTAATCGAACTCTAATTGGTTTGCCCAGAATGTCTGGGGAGGTGTGAATGCGCAATCAAACTCTGATGTGAATCAATAAAGGGAACTCTGGTCCTCTTAAAGACCTAGGTCTCTGCTAGGTTGAAGTGAACTCTACTGCAGTTCAGTCGTATACACGAATGCCAAACGGACCACTCCAAAAGCAGGAAGGAGACTAGCCCAGGGCATTCTGGGTACATAAAACCAAAACGACGGCGCAACAACAACTCTGCTTGTTCTCTACTCATGCATCAAACTGAGCCCATTGCTGCAATGTCGTTATCTGGCACATTTACCAAAGACAACAGAGCGATTCTACAACCGCTAAACTCTGAGGCCTCTGCATGTTTGATTACATATTAAAGAACAGGAAGTGCCCCCTGCTAGCGCCACCACAGGCGAGGAGGTAAACCTGTTGCTCAAAAGGTTTGGTTTGTTTGACAAAGTGCAGGGTGAAAGTGAACTGCACCAGCTAAAAACATGCAACAGTGTTACAATTTTGGTCTCCAATCGAACCGAGTCTACAATACTACTATCTGGCGTGAAAACATCCTGATAGGGCCGATGAAGCCTTTTGGATGGCAGGCAGAATGTCTTCAAGAACCAAGAGAAAGAAGTTCTGTTGGCTTTTGCTGAAGCACTTAGGATTTCTAGGATTCCAACAGTCTTTATGTTTTTGTTTCACCGTAACTGTTGATAAAACGGACCTTAGTTTAGATTCATAATTAAAAGTAAAGTCCAGCTATGTGATTTCACCACATTGTCAATAAATGACAGTTCATCTCAGTGATCTATAACTTTAAATGATTTCCTTTTTGTCAATGAGGGATTGTTTTTGTCACCGCTGGTCGAGGCAAACTGTAAGATCAGAACCAGGGATGTGCCAAACTGATCCCAGGCATCAGATCCGGGTTCTGATCAATCCAATCATTCAGAGATTGTCTTCCTTTTATCGAAGATTGTGTTGCAATGATAACGGCGACTCCTTCCAGCCATTCTGAGGGATCAGAAAGTCGTTCCCTAGGTAAGAAGGGGTATGTAGTCCATACATACATGCTAGGAAAAGCTACAAAAGAAAGGGTCCAGGAGGCATCCTGTTTAGACGTTCCCGCCACTTCAGCTGATTCAGCTGAAGCACAACTGACTTCTTTTGATGCAGAGGAGCAGTGGCTCTGATTCAAGCTGCCTCTGGAAGACGGAGCTCCTCACCTTATCTCAAAGGCTGATCTTAGCCAACGTATGGAGGAAGCTCATTTCAGCTGCTTTTGTCCAGGATCTTGTTGTATTGATCATGATCCATCACTTATGATTTTACCTCTATATTAAGAGCTTTGCGACCCGGTGGTTGCAATCCACTTTTTCAGTTATAAGAACTGTGGGCTGCTCACCTACATGGACAGGAGTTGTGGTTAGGCACAATTATCAATTCAGTTTATTTATATAGCTCAGATTCAAAACAGATGTCATCTGAAGGCACTTTACGAGAAAAGTCATTTCAATACAATCATACAAACATTCCACTCAGTTAAAAAGTTTCCTATTTAAGGAATCCCAGCAGATTTCATCGAGTCATTGACTTGAGGTTGCGTCCCGTTGATGCAGACGTTCCAACCACAGCAATCCTTCAGCAATCCCTCATACTGAGCAAGCATGTAGCGACAGTGGAGAGGAAAAACTCCCCTTTAACAGGAAGAAACCTCCAACAGAACCAGGCTCAGTAGGAGCGGCCATCTGCCACGACCGTCTGGGGGTTTGAGAAGACAGAGCAGAAACACAGAAAGAACAACACTGATCAAAGAGTACTTTCTATGTTAAATTAAAAAGTTTATTTAAAGTACTTTGAAAGTACAATCAGCACACTAAAGTTTGCTCACAATAATAAAATTGTTTTGCCAACTGCAAACCACTCCAGTTACACAGACACATTCTGTAAATATTTTTTAAGTATCCTGCTCAGTTGCACAATCCTCAGATCGGAGTAAGCCATTTTTATTTTCAATAACTGCACAGTACTTTACTTTTTTAATATCATAGGGTAGGGGTTATATCAGGAGCATGCCCAGGCTTTGTAGGGAGGTCCCACAGGCACGTGGAGGCCACACCCACTACTGAGCCTCAGTTTGACTTGTTTTAAAGTGGAACTGAACCCCCTGAAAAGTCATAACCCCGCCCCCAGACGACATTTGAAAAATTCAAAGTGGGTGGTGCCAGGAAGAACGGAGGGGTGTGGCTAAGTGTGGAGGATGAGCGGAGGGTGTAACGTGGGGCAGGGGTGGACTGGGACAAAAATTCAGCCCTGGCATTTTCTGTCCAGACCACCCAATTACATTATCAGCTGACACTACATAAAAGTCCACAAATCTCGCATCATCTCCTCTCATGCAGACTACAGTACAAATGAGTCATATTCCTTGATAGCAGTTAACAAATAAAGCACATGTGGCTTGACACAGTAGTCCATGTTAAGGCAAGACACTACAGGCAAAAACATAGATTTTTCGTGACCTGGTCAATTTTGAGATTTGTGGATATTTAACATCCTTAACATGTTGGCTTTCAGAATAAAACAAACTACAACTCTGAAACACCTCTAAAATCGACTATTTTTATCATTTTAGTGCAGGTGCGACAGCAGATTTGGCGTTCTATTTTCGGTCTCAGTATTTCCGGTTGCCTGTTAACGCGAAGCAGTCTAAACAAAAAGCCCCCAAAAACGAAAAAGTAAAAAGAAAAATGTCCAAAAATGGTATGCCTGTTCAATTCAATTCAATTTCAATTCAGTTTATTTATATAGCGCCAATTCACAACAGATGTCATCTCAAGGCACTTAACAAGAAGTCATTTCAATACAATTATACAAACATTCCAATCAGTTAAAAAGTTTCCTATTTAAGGAATCCCAGCAGATTGCGTCAGTTATTGGCGTGAGGTTGGGCCCCGTTGATGCAGACTTTCCAACCACAGCAATCCTTCAGCAATCCCTCATACTGAGCAAGCATGTAGCGACGGTGGAGAGGAAAAACTTCCCTTTAACAGGAAGAAACCTCCAACAGAACCAGGCTCAGTAGGAGCGGCCATCTGCCACGACCGTCTGGGGGTTTGAGAAGACAGAGCAGAACACAGAAGGAACAGAAGATCCGATATAAGAGAACTTTCTATGTTACAGAAAGTAAAAAGTTGATAACAGGACACAGTGGATGTTCAGTTACTGAGAGGATCATCCCAGTCGATGCCCCCCGTCCAACAGGGCATTGCAGCCAAGCAGGATACCAGACCAGGTATATCTTCGATGGGGAGAAAAACACTGAGAGAAAACAAAGTTAACAGTCGAAATAACAGAATGTACTGTAATACAACTGGAGAGTCGTAGGAGAAAAGGAAGTAGCAGAGTGAAGAAAATTGGTAAGTCTGTCCTCCAGCAGTCTAAGCCTATAGCAGCATAACTACAGAGATAGCTCAGGATGACCTAAGCCACTCTAACTATAAGCTTTATCAAAAAGGAAAGTTTTAAGCCTGGCCTTAAAAGTAAACAGAGTGTCTGCCTCACGGACTAAAGCTGGGAGCTGGTTCCACAGGAGAGGAGCCTGATAACTAAAAGATCTGCCTCCCATTCTACTTTTAGAGATCCTAGGAACTACAAGTAAACCTGCAGTCTGAGAGCGAAGTGCTCTTTTAGGAACATATGGAACAATTAGATCTCTGATGTATGATGGAGCTTGATTATTAAGGGCTTTGTATGTAAGAAGAAGGATCTTAAATTCTATTCTGGATTTAACAGGGAGCCAATGAAGGGAAGCTAAAACAGGAGAAATGTGATCTCTCTTTTTAATATTCATCAGAACTCTTGCTGCCGCATTTTGGATCAACTGAAGGCTTTTAATGGCATTTTGTGGACTTCCTGATAGTAAAGAATTACAGTAGTCCAGCCTTGAGGTAACAAATGCATGGACTAGTTTCTCAGCATCACTCCTGGACAGGATGTTTCTAATTTTAGCAATATTCCGGAGGTGAAAGAAAGAAATCCTAGAAACCTGTTTAATATGGGATTTAAATGTCAAGTCTTGGTCAAAAATAACGCCGAGGTTCTTTACGTTATTACTGGGGGCCAATTTAATGCCATCCAGATGAAGTGATTGACTAATCAGTTTCTGTTTAAGAACTTCTGGTCCAAAGACAGCAACTTCTGTCTTGTCAGAATTTAAAAGCAAAAAGTTTAGGGTCATCCATGCTTTTATGTCTTCCAGACATGCCTGTAATCTACCTAACTGACTGGGTTCATCAGGATTTATGGATAAATATAGTTGTGTATCATCGGCATAGCTGTGGAAATTTATCCCATGCTGTCTAATGATTCTACCAATTGGAAGCATATATATGGTGAAAAGAATTGGTCCAAGGACAGAACCCTGTGGAACTCCACAAGTAACCCTTGAGAGTGAAGATGATTTATCATTTAGATGAACAAACTGGAATCTATCAGACAAATATGATTTAAACCAGCCTAGTGCTGTTCCTTTGATCCCTGCAACATGTTCAAGCCTTTCTAAGAGAATATTATGATCGACTGTGTCAAAAGCAGCACTGAGATCTAACAAAACCAGAACAGACACCAGTCCATTATCTGAGGCCATGAGAATATCATTAGTAACCTTCACCAGTGCTGTTTCAGTGCTATGATGAGCTCTAAAACCTGACTGAAACTCTTCAAACAGCTCGTTACTGTTTAGATGTTCACAGACTTGATTAGCAACTATTTTCTCAAGGACTTTGGATAAGAAAGGAAGGTTAGATATAATGTTTAAATTAATGACCAATCACAAACACGAAATGAGGGATTCGAGGGTCATTTGCACTTCACATTGCATTGAATTATCTAATGCAAATCTTTAATTGCGTTTTTCTCAAAATTAGTTTTTTACAACATTCAAAATGAATAATCTTGAAATCAGTTATACCTATATACACCAAACTTTCCACCATTGTTCTATGCTATGAGCTGAAGGAAAATTACAGAGCGATTTGTTAATACATCATTCTAAAAAAAAAGGTGCTATTTTGTGTAAAAAAAACAGGGTGAAAATGAGTTTTTTGGAGCTACTTACACTGTTTTTTGATTTATGAAGTAATGAAATGAAATAAACCTATTTCCCTCTGTAAAAAGTTTTTGATAACATATATGATTATAAAATTAAAGAAATATTCAATCTGTCTCTCACCAATTTTGAGATAATACGTTTACAAATATATGCAAATTAGCAAATTTTTTACCAGATTACACCTCATTTGCATATCTAAACAAAATTTATATCAAAACTTCTAATACAAAAGATGTTTGTTTTAATACTAGGATTAAGTTTGTCCAGTTTCATGAAGGTATCTTGAAGGTAACTATTTACCCTATTCACCTGTAGTGTCTCCCATTAATGTTTACTGTTGCTATGGCAACCAGAGACCGCTGCCGATAGTAGCTGTTAGCTAGCTCAGCTAAATCATCTGAACAATAATAATCGAAAGTATCACAATTTGGCATATTTAACAAAATCAACCGCAACTACCAACAGTCAGCCCTTCAACTCTGGGCTAATATGTTGTCACAAGTATTCAGTTATTCAGGTCACAACCCCACGCTAACGTTACTTACCATGGATGTCTCCACTTGCGCGTCTCCTCGCCCAGCAGCACCTGATGGGGACTGCCTGAGGCAGGCGCTGCTGCTGAGGCAGAGGGAGATAGGAGGTGTCCAGTCTGTGAGTGGTAATGCTAACAAAGGCTAACGTTCAAAACAGTATGTTAGCTATGCTAACTAAGTGCTAATGTGATGATAATGGTAACCTGAAAAACGCAATCCAACTCCAAACTCGCCACGGGGCCGGTATGTCTGATAGTTTTATACCCAAACCCACGGGGCGTGTCTGTGAGACCATGACTTAAAGATTGCATTGGTAATTACCCATTTATACTGTTTAGAAGCAAAAAAAAGTTGTTTTGGGGTTTAGTTACTCTTTAAAGACATTACATCAAAGTTGGATCAGCCTGTAGTCTGTTTTTCCAGTTTAATTTGAGTGAGACTCCAAATCTAGACCTCCATGGGTTGATAAATTTGATTTCCATTGATCATTTTTCTGTGGTATTGTTGTCAGCACATTCAACTATGTAAAGAACAAAATATTTAATAAGAATATATCATCCATTCAGATCTACGATGTTTTATTTTAGTCTTCCCTTCATTTTTTCGAGCAGTGTATATGATAAACGGTATACAACCACACAGAACCTTTTTTATTCGCAGTCTGACCTAAACTCAGACGAAGTCTGAAGTTTTCCTGTTTTCGGTTAGTTAAGATTATCTACTAACTTTCTGCATTCAAAGGGGGGCCTTCATTTAACTCTGATGTTGTGACTTAACCTATCAGAAGCTTACAAAGCCATGACATCATCATCTGGGACACAATCTTAGTGTAAGGACATTTCTTACTTTGAAAGCAGAGTTGGACTGATTTGTATTATTTTGTGTTTTGGGAGGTCCAAATAAGATTGTCTGGAGTGCGCATGCGTCGGCGTCCATCTCAAACGAGAAACCCGCCAACTCCAGCTTCCTAATTAACACGGTTTTAACTGGTTTTTAATTCTTTTTTCATTTTATTTTTTTATGACTAGTTTTTTATCACCACTAAGTTTTAGCGACTTATTTCTTTTTATCGGGGCGTTTTTAATCAGGGCACGGACTCCATCATGGCTCCACTCACCTGTAGCTCCAGGTGTGAAGGCTGCTTCAACCTCACCAAGAAAATCATAGAATTGGAGCAGAGGATCTCTACTCTCCACCAAATGCAGGACCACGAGCAGGACGTGGACATCCTGTTCGGACGGCCTTCGCCGCCGCCACCAGTGCCCAGCTGGCCGACACAATTCCCTGCCAGCCCGGTGAAGCTGTGGAGGGGGAATCCATCGCTGGGTCTCCAGGCGGACTCGGACTGACGAACACTGGCGGCAGTATAACAACTGCGGCAGAGGAGGAGCGCTGGTTCCAGCTGGGGGCTAAACCAAAAGCCCCCATTAGCTCCACTCCGGTGCCCCACGGTGCATGGTCGACGGTCGGGCCTGGCCGCGGTGGGGGCACCCGGAGCGGCCGCCACCGTTCTCCCCCTCCCGGCCTTCCGCTGTCTAACCGCTTCGGTTCCCTGGAGCACGACTTTCCTCCTCTTACCGTCCCTCCGACCGCACCGAAGCCCAGTAGTTCTGCAGGACCGCCCCCCATCCCCTCCCAGCAGCCGGAGCAGCAGTCGGATTCCGGTAGCCACCCACATCGCGCCAAACCCAGGACTACAACCGGGATCCGCCGAGGAGTGCTCCATTTCACCCCGAATCCACAGAACGAGCCCTCGGCGCCCACTAAACATCGCTGCAGTCCTGGGGAAGCCAAGCCGCCCAACATCCAGCAGGTCCTGGACAGCGAGGGATCCTCTGCTCACCATCAGCCTTCAGACCAGTCACCCACCACGCTCACCCATCATTAGAGACTCAATAATCCGGCACGTTAGGATGAGAGGAGCCGTTACTCTTTGTTTTCCGGGGGCTACGGTAAATGACTACATCTGAACAGACAAGGCACACATATGCTGGCATTAAGCCTGGCATACCCTCGTCCACCCCTGTCCACCACACTGGCTCCAGCTGCTCCTGCCCTCTCTGCCCCCTCAACCACATCCTGATGTCCAGCTTGTCCCTGCTCCTATAAACTCAGTCCTGATTTTAACAGTAACTCACATATCGGACTTGGACCTTGCCCCACTTCTTTCATTCCTGTAATTATCAGCAGAGAGCGAACAAATAATCATAAAGTGAACAAATGCAACCCAAATAATCGGTTGCTAAAAATCCCACCTCCAGTAAATCATACAGTCACTCCATCTCCAACTACTATTAATATGGCACTTGTAAATGTTCACTCTCTGCTGAATAAAACTTTTATAATAAATGATTTGATTTTAGACCATAAACTTCAAGGTTTATTTTTAACGGAAACATGGCTGAGAGCAGATGCTCCTGCTGCTCTTACAGAGGCCTCCCCAACTAATTTTAACTTTTCTTATTCAACCAGGAATAGCCAGAGGGGAGCTGGAACTGCTTTTATAAGTTCATTAACCCTTTCCGCCAAACCTGTTTTACTTGATAATTTTACCACTTTTGAATATACTGCCTCTGTTTTTAGCACTCCTCAGATTTTGTGTGACAGTTTATAGGCCTCCTAAAAAGAGCGCACTTTTTATTCAAGAATTTTCAGAGTTTTTATCAATTTTGTTGTTGACCTGGCTGTCTCTGACCACTACTGTGTGTTTTTTAAAATCACCTGTTTTACCCAAATAGAAACCTCTGTGAGAACTATCAGGAAACATCATCTAACCCCTAAAGTGGCTGCACGTTTTCTTGAAGTTTTTAATAAGTTTGCTCCTATACACTTATCTGCCCCCTGTGATTTTTTTTCGTGAATGATTTTAACAGTAGGCTTCAATCCGCTCTCGACCTGCTGGCTCCACTAAAAGTTGTAAAAACTTATTCAAAACATACTATACCATGGAGAAATGAAAACCTTAAGAAATTAAAGAGGAGCTGCAGGGTGGCAGAAAGGAAATGGAGGAAAACAAAATCACAATAAATCATCAGATATACATAGAACATCTCAAATCATATAATAACGCTGTAAGAAATTCCAGAAATGCATACTTCTCCAGAATCATCTCAGAACATAAAAATAATCCCAAAATTCTGTTTTCCACCATTGACAACATTCTCAATCATACCTCTACTGCACTTCAGAAAACCCCCTCAAACACTCTGTGTGAGGAGTTTGCAAACCACTTCAGAGGAAAGGTAGACACCATCAGATGTAATATTTTATCTTCTCAGAGTAACATGGTTTTAGACAAATCTGAGTGTGTCTCTCTACCAGAGGAAACGCTGGACTGTTTTGTCCTGGTGGAAGCTGGGACCCTTGATAAAGTTTTCTCCTCAGTGAGGCCCACTACAAGTGCCCTGGACCCGATTCCCACCCGGATTTTTAAGCAGTTTTATGAATCTTTTAAAGACTAGATTTTAACCGTGATGAATTGCTCCCTTCAGACGGGGGTCTTTCCTGCCGCCTTTAAAAGGGCGGTAGTGAGGCCCCTGCTGAAGAAGAGCAATTTAGATTTTAATGATTTAAACAACTTCCGACCGGTACCTAACTTACCATTTTTAAGCAAAGTTTTAGAAAAACTTGTTTTAATTCAACTTAATGAATTTATTAACGCTCATAATGTTCTAGAGAAATTTCAGTCTGGTTTTAGGGTGAACCACAGCACAGAGACGGCTCTATTAAATTTTTTAAATGATTTTGTCTTAAATTATGATGCTCAGAAGGTGACAGTGTCGGTTCTACTGGATCTAAGCGCTGCCTTTGATACAGTAGACCACACTATTCTTTTAACTCGTTTAAAACAGATTGGCCTCTCTGGTGCTGTTCATAAATAGTTCACATTCTATCTCACAGACAGGACTTTTATGGTAAGTTTAGATACCTGCTCCTCTAAGGTCCACAAGATCACATGTGGTGTGCCCCAGGGTTCGATTTTAGGCCCAGTGCTTTTTAACCTTTATATGCTCCCTCTTGGCAGCGTCATCAGAAGACATGGAGTTAACTTTCACAGTTATGCTGATGATACACAGTTATACATCTCCATGTCTCCTGATGACACACGGCCAATGGATGCACTTTTTAACTGCATTTTAGACAATAAATCCTGGATGGCAGAAAACTTTCTCCAACTCAACCAGGTCAAAACTGAAGTTTTAGTCATCGGTCCTGAGGCTCAGAGAGAGAAACTTTTAATAAAACTACAATCACTGTCTTTTAATCTTTCTCTACAAGTGAAGAACTTGGGCGTGATTTTTGACTCTGAACTGACTTTTATTCCTCACATAAAAAGCATTACTAAAATAGGTTTTTATCACCTGAACAACGTTGCCAGAGTCCGCCCCATTCTCTATCGGGCTAATACGGAGACGCTGATGCATGCTTTTATCACCAGTAGGTTTGATTACTGTAATGCCCTGCTTTCTGTTCTTCCCAAAAAGACTACCTCAAGTTTACAGCTTTTACAAAATTCAGCAGCACGTGTCCTGACTAAGACCAGGAGTCGGGAACAAATTACACCCGTCTTAGAATCACTGCATTGGCTCCCCGTATGTTTTAGGATCGATTTTAAGATTATTTAAATAATTTCTAAGTGTCTTAATGGTCTTGGGCCTTCTAATCTTTCGGAATTGCTTTTATCATATGAACCTTCGCGGTCTCTGCGCTCCTCTGGCAGCCGTCTCCTTGTCACCTCCAAAGTCAGGACACACACTCATGGTGAGGCATCTTTCCATTACAATGGCCCTCATCTCTGGAACAGGCTGCCAGAGGACCTCAGGGCTGCAGAGAACGTTCATGTTTTTAAGATCAGGCTCAAGACACACATTTTTAATATAGCTTTTAACTGATTATTATTATTTATTAAATCTGTTTAATTACTCTGCATGTTTTGATTGAATTTCTTTTTAGCTTTTAGCTGGCTATTTATCAAATATTGTTTATCTGCTTTGTATTTTTATTTGATCATATCTTATAATTGTTTTAATTTTAATATTTTTACTTATTTTAGCCTTCCGTCCAGTGTTTCCTCCGTGGGAGCCCTCTGCCTCAGGGGCGGTGGTCGGCTGTGGCTGCCTGGATGCTCTCCAGGTGGTGCTTGGGTGGAGATCGGGGTACCAGCCCTCCCTCCTCTGGGCTCCCTGGTTCAGTGCCTTGGCTGCTGCTGTTGATCTGCTGCTGCCGATGTAGATGGCTCCCATGATGACGTTTCCTGGCTCATCTGTACTCAGCCCATTTCGGTTTTGTCCATTGTTGCTCTTATGTGTGTGTGTGCATGGGAGATAGGGGGTTATAGTTGTGGTGATTTTTTTTACTTTTGGGTTTTGGGGAACGGGGGGGGAGATTGTGGGTCATTTTTAATCTGTAAAGCACTTTGAGAAACTTTGTTGTGGTTTGAAAAGCGCTTTATAAATAAAGTTTGATTTGATTTCAAGTCACACTTTGAGGATCAAAAAGCTTGTTTCTCTCTTTTTTTTAAATTTGCAAGTATTTTTAAATCTTGTTTCAGCTCCTATTCCTAAATGACTTTAATAGGTATTTGTGACCAAAAAACCTTTATTAGGATTATAAGACCAAAAGACAGCATTAGAACTGCTGATAGTTCAAGTAAATCATGCTAATCTATCCCATTAAATTACAATTAGATGTTTAGTTTGTAAACCCTCTAACATGTCTATAATTATATGGGTCAGAGCTGTTTCTGCTTTATAAGCAGACAGTACAGAACTTGTTCATTTAATGTTGAACATTGTTATGAGCAAATGTACATTGAAGTTTCCTAATGTGTATCTGTGTGTGTATCATAGGTATTTGCAGAGGACTGCTCAGATCCGTGTCTCTCAGACCTCCAGAACCACCTCCCCAAATATTATGGCACCTGGTCCTCTCCTGACAGCCCAAATGGTAAGAAACAAACTATGAAAAATCTTTTTCTTCTAGTAAATGACCAGGGGTTCATTTCCTTTTTCACAACTTTAGGCAAGGCAAGGGAACTTTATCTGTATAGCACACTTTCAACAACGCAATTCAAGGTGCGTATGAGCTTTACAGTTCATATAAAAAACAGCAGGATTCAAAATTGAGGTCCCAGTGCAGGATATCACCAAAATGTCTAGAGAGTGAATATCCAGGTCACTGACGTTAGAGAGGACTGTAAGAACTGGCAATGGGTGGTGAGAACAATCAAACAGGACATGGGGCTGTGACAAAGGTCAATAAACATTATGCTGGACAAGCAGCTTTGGACAGATTCCAGCATAGATTCAGAATTATTTTCATCCATCCTGAAAGACTATTCCCTGAGGAATACACCTTCGACAGATTGAGTATTTAAGGAGCAACTCGCCCCCCTAGCAGAGTCTTACTCCACCTACATTTCCTTTTGGAAAAATGCTGCCAAAGGAGGCATTCCCTGGAGGACCCCGGGAGGGGGAGGGCTGGGGGGCGTCAACACTTCCTTGCTATTCCAACTTCAACTCTCTACAGAGGCGCGGACGAGACTGGGCTTGTTTTATACTCAACAGCAGCAAGATGGCTGACATCAGCCATTCTGGCTTAGCCAGTAGCAATCCCCGATTTAAATTCAAGTGCATTGGGGGTTTTTTACCTGAAGAGGGCGCCACACTGATAGTTGTTGGTAGAAAATTGATATCTTTACTAAAATGTACTAAAATACTAAAAATAATGACCACAGATGCAGACAGCACTATTAGACACTCATTTATACAGTTTATCAGCAAAAATAGCTGATTTGGGGGTAAGTTACACTTTAAGCTGCTTGGAGTTCAGCCTTCTGTGTTTGAGCAAGAATATAACTCTGATGAACCTTAGACCAGGATGGATGCTAACATGAAGCAGAGGCTAAAATAAGCATTGACGAGGATAAAGATCTGGTGTCAGTCTGATTAGATAACTTACACATATGTTCCACACTTGTAATTGCCCTATTCTGCTGTTATCGCCTCAACAGGGGCCGCATTAACCAAATATTTGACCGTTTTTTTAATTTTTTTTTAGCAGTGATGGAAAAATCTGAAGGCCATTGGTCATTTTGGAAGATTGCAATTCACACCCCTGACCTCTGTCTGTGCAGATGTGAAAACATTTCAACTTTATGCACAGAGGTCAGGTAATTAAATCAATCAAAAGATTCCCATGAGAGCATCATCTTAGACCTGACACCGTACTCAATGAATCTCGCTAACCAGGAGCTGACAGCATGTTGAAGAGTTACTGAGGCTTTGGAGAGCATCTATGACTTCACCGGACACAGACGGGCAGGGACAGATCGCTGCAGCTTAACCACAAAAAGAGCACAGACTGCGCAATGTCCTCCCTCTGAAGCGATCAGAAAAGCCTTTGTTTAGAGAGTCTTTCTGAATTCTGATCACTTCAATTAGAGACATGTTCCCTGATTTCAAACCTTTGCCTGAAGTGGTGTTTGTAATTCCAGTCTCCAGTGTAGCAGCAGAGCCTGGATTCAGCCTCCATTATGCAACAAGCAGGAGAGAAGTTCAGCTCTATTCAGAGATCAGACCACAGCAGGTGAAATGTTCATGATTAATACATGTAGCCTATTCATCTGCTCTTTGCGTGATGGCACAATGTGGATTCTCTGTTCAGTTTATTCAAATTGAATATTTATTCAAATGAAAAAAATAAATACTACTAAATACGGACCAGCAGAAACATCATGGCTGCAGCTAGTGTTTCAGCCATACAGCGCCAAATGTACAAAAAACACCAAATATTATGCTCTGTAGTTGTGAAAGAAGCGTCTCTGTTGTTGTGTATCATGTTAGCAGCAGCAGACATGTCCACCTTATCGGTTCTGTCCAGGGCGTCCTCCCCGAGCTGCAGCTCATGTTTACCAGACGTCAGCCCAAGTGGAGCTTTAAGTCTGAAACATATAGGAAACGTCCTTCATTCCATCTTGGTGGCGACTAATGTGTGGCGGAGAGCAGCGTACTCATAGCTGGTAGATTAGTTTCTGTGTATGACAGGTGGCAAACATCCCATTGGTCAATCTGACGGAAAAACTATGAAAACGCTGTAAAGTTACAGTTCTGTGTTAAATTAACAGCAAATAAACAAAGACTGGAGTATAGGAGGATCTTTTGTGCCGTCAATGTTATTTTTCTCGCAATGCATAACGGTACTGTGTGGCAGGAAGCAGCGTATTTTACCTATAATTCTATTGTTTTGTATCTTTCGAGGACGATTTAGCAAAGCTGATGGTTCATTAATGCTGTGTGGTTAATTGTAATTGTTGGGGGCCTGATAAAAGTTGTTTCCGTTTTCCCTCTGAAAAGGATCATGAAAAACGAAAGAGATGGCTCCTGGCAATAAGGAGATTAAACCCGTACGATGCGAAGAAAGCCTGGATTCCTGCAGCGTTCATTTCTAGATTCCTATAATTTCGGATAAAAACATAAATTTTTTCACCTAAATCATATTGATAGAGGGTCCATGTCTTTTTAACCTTATCAGAATTAAAAACTATATTGTGCAGCAGTGCTTTGATACCTGCAAGCTTCACTGGTACGTGCAGCAGTTGTTGGTCCTATCCTGACAGCTGCTTCTACTTTGAACATTAAATCGCTACATCACTGCATGTTTCTCCCAGACTGAATTTAAAAGAAGAACGATGTAAGCGGTGATATTCTGTTTTCACCAGAGACCAGACGCCACTAAAATTATCATGTTACTGTACTACTAAAATTGTACATAAGGACACTGATCAATGAAGATTTACCCAGCTTTGCAGTCGCAGTGAGGATTTCACCGTTCTCTTTAGGGATCACCCACAAGAGATGAGAAGCACACTGAGACTCTGCTTGGCCAGGTCTGACCTCTGCTTTTAGGAAGACCACAGCTTTATGTTTCGTAGAAGAGATTGGCCCTAACTTTTCTTGAAATAAAGTGAACGTAGGCCTCCAGACTTTTGAAAGCCTTTAATTTGTCATGAGTAAATGGTCCAGGGCTTTCTATTAGGTAGGAATAAATGTCTCCCCAGCAGATTTATAGCCAAGACACCGGCATATCGGACCAATATTTTTGATCATCCCAGATCTCATATGAGTTTTGAATAATCTCGATTTTGTCATCAATGCAGATTTTAAGCTTCTCAGTAAACCTTTTCCTGTCTTCAGACGTTAAAGTGTGTATATATTGGGGATTTCGCCCGCTGACTCTCTTAAAATCATTTGTCGCCCCTATACCGCCTGACATTTTTTTTTTTTCTTCCCACCCAACCGCCCGCTCATGCGCACAATGATGTCAACTAAGATCCTCCTATAGACTTAAAGTGTCTTTGTGAGAGTGCTGCTTTTTATTTTCTATTGCTTTGAATAGAAAAATAATATTTTCTCAGAATATTTCAGATTTTTGTGTTAAAAATTGAGCTGTTGTTAAGGGTTTATTTTTTCTTTTTTGTCTTTTTTGTTTTATTGGTCTTTAGTTATGTACAGTGGCTTGCAAAAGTATTCGGCCCCCTTGAACTTTTCCACATTTTGTCACATTACAGCCAAAGACATGAATCAATTTTATTGAAATTCCAGGTGAAAGACCAAAACAAAGTGGTGTACATGTGAGAAGTAGAACGAAAATCATACATGATTCCAAAGATTTTTTACAAATAAATAACTGAAAAGTGGGGTGTGATTTTGCTAATCTCGCGTGATTTTGTGCTCTCTCGGTGACAGCTGCTTCTCTGCTGCTATGCGCCTCATACGCACCCAGTGGAAAGGGCCAAGCAGCAGAATACGCAAGTGAAACGTGCTGCTCCTGTAATGTGCTGCTTACGCGTCCGGTGGAAAGGAGGGTTTAGTCTTCTAAACCAGATAGATCCATTGGTAGATAAATTACTAAGTATTTAATACATTTCTAATCCTAATCTATTTTATATTTACTGCACAAGTGTGGAGGGGGACTATAGTGTATACTGATGACTTGTGTTTTTTGTTCATCAGGGCCGAGCAGCTATAGCGCTGCGAAGGCCTATTGTATCTGCACTTTCTTATTATTCTTCCCGAAAATGAACTGGCTATTTGGAGGCTTTAACATATTCAAAAACACAGGAAAATTGGCAGCTACATGAGTTGTGTGTGAAATTTACGTATTTTAAGGGTTTCGCGAAAGTCGCAAAAGAAATGGCTCAACAGCGTCCCCCGGAATGCTTCAAAAGCCCTCCCCATATACCTTTTTTTAACGTAGAGCTATGCCCTTTTGCACACTCTTAGATCTTCCCAAGACCTACCAAAGTGCATTAAAATGTCACCATCCCAAACGCACAGGAAGTCGGCCATCTTTCTTCGAAGAGGTAATTTTGACTGATTTTTAGCCGTTTTTGGCCCAATTTTGCCTCTGCATTTGATTGAACTCCTCCTAGGGATTTTGACCGATCAGCTTGCAAATTGGTCAAGATGACCTTCAGGCTTGGGGGATCTTAAGTTATCAAAATCGTGAGTTTTCGTGCATGATGAAGGGGCGGGGCCTGGCCTCAAACTTTTCCTACTCACCAAAATGTTTTATTTTTTTTATCTCTTACTAAGAAAGTCACAGAGACATGAAAACAACTGTGATTGGTAATCGTCTGGTCCCCAAGAAATCTCATTGGTAAAATGTTGACAATACACACTAAAAACTGCTGGGTTAAAAATAACCTAATTTGGGCTGTTTTAGAACTCAACCGCTGGGTCAATATTGCACCAACCCAGCAGTAGTTAATTTAACCCAGCAAGATGGGTTAATCCATTCTAACCCAACAGATGGGTTATATATCCTAGCCAAATGCTGGGTCAAAATAACCACAAATCTGGGTAAATTCAACCACAAACTTGGTTTATTAACTCTACCCACATGCTAGGTCAAAATAACTACAATTCTGGGTTATTTCAACTAAATATGTGTTATTTACTCTACCCAAATGCTGGGCCAAATGAATTAAAATTCTGGGTTGTTTCAACAGCTACATATATTGTTCAGTAATCAATCCAAATGCTTGGTCAAATTAACCAATATGCCCAAATAACCCCCTAACCCTAATAAAACACATTACAGTACAACCAATAAGACAGAAAATACCAAGCATCCATATCCATAAAACTGTCACAAAATACATGCTAGATTTAGTCATGTAAAGCATATACTATGCAATAAACACAATACTGAAATCTTTACAAGACACCGCCTTGAAATTTTATTTATATAAATGTAAACTATATAAAATGTTTCAGATCAATTCATTCTGGTCAAGTACTGGAACAGATAAAATCAATGTAATTAAAACATTCAGTGCAAAACAACTAACAGTTAAAAGGTCTAGTGTCCATTTTTCCAATGCCTATTTGCAAGCAAGTATACTAGTTTGAAGAAACTTAACCAGTTTAGACTCCACTCCTGGCATTTCATAGATGGCACTTTGCAGGAATTTGCACACATGGTCACACTGCTTCGAGTATTCAATGTCTAAAATGAAAAAATGCCTTGAAGCACGCATTGATGGCCTGAAGCAGTGCGTCGTGTTCTAAACCATGACCAGCAATGATGACAAAGGCCTGATATACATGCTGATCATCATTTCCCAATGTCAGGACGTAGGGGTATGGTCTTGATGCCTTAGCCTCATGAAGGTATTCCACCATGTTTGTTTCAGGCTAAAAAACAAAGAAAGAAAGAATGAAAATATTGTTTTAAGATAAAGTCTAGTTAGGTTTACAATTTGGAAAAGATTCAGTGCATCTTTAATTTTGTCTGGATGGTTATGGCATATAGCTCACATTACGGAAAACAATTAAAAAAAGCATTCAGACCTGAACTGACCTAAGAAGCCATAAATCACTCACATTATGTGTAGATTTAGAAGACTTTAACCTCCTACAGCAAGGTCTGAATGGATTAAAACACAGAAGGGTTAACCTTCTTATAAATATGTTAATTTCTGCATCAGTGCGGTGTGGTAACGAGGCGATCAGTCAGTGGCACTGCAGACATGTTTTAAAAGCCTAGGATACTTTGATAGTCACCAGTACGTAAGCTTGTAGATAGCTTGACAATAGTCGGAAACCCTAAGTATAGAGTAACAAACCTGGATATGCATGTGTTTGTGAGTTTGAGCACATTCGTGAGCCCAGGAATAACAGGTATAAATTAATGAAAAGAAAAAAGTTCCCCTTTAGATGTACTGGAATACTTACAGGCTTATGGTCAATGAAGGCCAAGTTGCATTTTTCAATGGTGTGGCGAACCATTTTTGAACTGTGGCCATGGCCAAGTTTGTAAGTGGTTGGAAGAAGCAGGGCTGGCAGCTGCCTCAGGGCGAGTTCGCCAATGCCATCTGTAGAAGATAAAGGTGTGAATATGATGTGGAATGGCATACCTGTGATTTTGTCGTTCAGTATCAAACTAACATAGAACCTCTGCTAACAGTTATGTTCAGCCAATTCCTGCCCTGCAGCTGGTTAGATTGCAGTTTCATTAATCCCACTTTTCGAGGGACAGAAGCTGGCAGGTATCTATAGGCGGGGCTCTCAGAAGAAGGGGTGTGCCCACAGGTTCTTTTTAGGGGGACACTACCTGAGAGGAAGAGGAGGAACCCAGAAGCACCTGGGAGTGTGCAGTATGTGTGCCAAACCACAAAGAGACTGTCACTGCGGATTAGGCTCTTGCCGTGAGTGGGACTGTCAGCTGACAGCTTTTGAGAAATAACTATTTTAACCTCAAACCTGAACAGAGTAGGAGAAGAGACAGGGAACGGCGTGGAAGAAGACCTGGTGAGGCCGCAGTAGGCTGCTACATACAGTGAAAACCTCTCTGTGTCGACATAACTTTTTTTGTGTAGACTGACGCATTTAGCACTGCCGCTAATTATCAATTTAATCGGCAGAAAACAACTGAACATGATGTAATATACAGCTGTATAACTTTCACCTCACTATCAGCGCGATGTCCCAGCGGTTCAAGCCTCTCAGTGGTGTGTCTACATAAGCCCCCCACCCCAATTACATTTTTTAATTATATATTTGGCTTGCACGACTCACGTGAATGCTATTTTCCGAGGTCAAAATGGCGAATTTAGCAGAAAAGCAACTGATTTGCATGTATGGTTGTTAGTCACTAAAATATGGATGCTTTGCTTCATCAAATAATTAAGTTAAATAATTACCTGGTATGAGAGCAAGAGTGCCATCATCTGGTGTTTGAGCCGGTGTCTGTGCCATGCTCCGCGAAGTGCTGGTTGATCTCGGCCTCTTTCTGACGTTCCACAGCCTTTCCTCCAGGAATCCAGTGGTTCCGTCCTGGGGTGTACCATATTTCCTGCCAAGAAATCAAAATCTTTGATTAATAGATATCAGGCATGTTTTGATTTTTGACAGCATGGGCTGCGGTTAAAACAGGGATTTTCTGTATGTCTGTCTGTCCTCAGAAGACAAAATCTAATTATTGTTCCGGCTGTTACGGTTAAATTGAAAATCAAATTGGATAGTGACCTAAATCATATAGAATCGGTCTAAGAATCATGACACCCCAAATAAATATCGCAATGACCTTTTACAAAAAACACTCACGCTGCCACTGCTTGATGAGTCTTTCAGACTGGGAAATGACTGAACCAAATCTGATGTCAGGGCCTTTTTAGTCTCTGTCGTAGGACTGTAAAATAGAAAAAAGAAACATCACCACATGGCTAAAAAAACAACCCTCCCTCTCTCATTATATAATTTATGTGATAAATTGCATACATGTAATTTTGAGCTAACTTTACATCACTATAAAAATCACTCTCATATGTTTTTGTTCACAAGAATATTGGCGGCTCATGCAGTCTGAACATGTAAACAGCTTAAACCCAAGATCAGTCTGCTCCCATTATATGCTACTGTGGCAACACAGGGAAAGGCCGAACTACTGTATAACAGGAGACATTTAAAATAAAATATTCAGATTCATTATTTTTGATATGAAATATTAGGAACTTATATCCCCAGGTTAAATTTGGCATTGTCATTAAACTGGAGAATTACCTAGCTAGCTAATAAACTAGCCTTTTGCAAACATGCACGTTCAGACGGCTACCAGACATCTCATTCGAAAAGAGATGCTATATGTACACAGTCTTGCCGGCTTCTCCCATCCGGAAAAGATGCTAAGTGCGGCTAGAAAAGGGCATGATCCGTGACATAGCAGGTGACGGCCGCACCCTGCGTGTCTCTCCTTCTAGAGGAGTGAGCTGCTTTAAAACCTCACCACTTTGTTCATGCGTCACCTTTCTCTTAGTGATATGATGCTCGCTGTATTGGAGAAGTGTGCCGAAAATATCAGTACTTACATCGCCATGACAGTGTGAAGAAATGTGCTCATTACTTCAGCCTTGAGTTGTAGCTGCTGCGTCATCTCACCCCCCCGCGCCTATGTAAAGTACAGAAGTGCCACGGGATTTTTGACAAATATGTACAAAATAAGCAGCAGACCAGCAGTTTACAAAAGCCACAGATAAGCCACGTGCACTGTTTGTAAAAGGCTCATGATAAGGCTAAATGGCTAGCTATACGTTGTTAGCCAAACCAACCAACTATCCTCTACAAAATAAAGATACCACTTTTATAGGTAACGCAGCACAGACGTGATGGGAATTAGATATAGTGTACACAAACCTTTTATGGTTGATTTGCTTCGACAGGAGGATGTTTTTTGCCCCAGCTCAGATCACAGCCAAGATGGAGCGTGGATTCATGGTGGAGGACAACTGTTGATGTAATGACGTTCAAACAAGCACAACAACCCAGGTGCTGGGTCAACCAATGAATGTTGGGTTGATCGATTTTGACCCAGCTCATGGGTTGCACAAAAATAACCCAAATCCCATATAAATAACCCATAATGGGTCAAACATTTCATAACCCAGCGGTTGGGTAGATGAAATAACCCAGCAGTTTTAAGTGAGTACCTAAGCCCCACCCCCTGAGAACAAGAAGTGTCATTTTTTTTACGTGGAAAGGTCAATATTTCACTAATCAACATGAACCAGTCCACAGTGACTGTAAACAAGTTGGTGTAACTGTGTGTCAAACACTGAGAGGCTACGAAAGAAGTTGGGGCTGTGGTGACGTGGCGAAGTACGGCATCATGCCATGGGCATACGTTTGGCTCTAATTTCCACAGAACTTATTTGATCTGCACCATATTACATATTATGATTACTGGTCCAACATCTAAGAGGTATTAATGCAAACTTTTGGTGGGCGTGGTCTAATTTCTGCACAGCGCTCCCTAGAATCCCTAAAACAGACAGCCCCCAGCCATAGTTTATCACAGGATTATGAAATCCAGGATACCTATGACGTGTCACAGGACCTACAAAAAAGTCTCTTGGAGCCATGGTCCAAACCCCATAGGAAGTCGGCCATTTTGAATCAAACCCACCATTTTGTGCAATTGATGCACGTCGTATTTAAACGAACTCCTCCTAGAGCTTTCTACTTGCAGATTTCAAAACGGATGAGGAGAGACTTAAGGCATTGTGGATCAAAAGTTATCAAAATTATTTTGCTGCATCAAAGCAGGTGGGCGTGGCTAAGCCTCAAAGAAAGGCTTCTCGCCATACCCTAGAATCATTAAAACAGCCAGCCCCTAGCTACATTTTATCAGAGGATTATGAAATCCAGGATACCAATGTAGTGTCTCAGGACCTACAAAAAAGTCTCTGGGAGCCATAGTCCAAACCCCACAGGAAGTCAGCCATTTTGAATCCAGCCCAAGCTCATTGTTCCATATAAGTTGTATTTCAATGAACTCCTCCTAGAGCTTTTGAGTAGCAGACTTCTAAACGAGCGAACACAGACTTAAGACATTGGGGATTAAAAGCTTTCAAAAAAAATGTGCTGCATCAAAGCATGTGGGCGTGGCTAAACTTCAACTTAAGGCTTCTCGCCATAGGAGGACATGGTGTATTAACTTCATCATACAAGATCACAACTGTACTAAACCTCCTGTTTCTCATGATATACCACCAGTCAACACATTCATAATCTCATTTGATCATATCACTTAAGCGCCACCCCCTAGAAAAAAATCAGTATTTTCCTCCTTTTACCTAATCAACATTTGGCAGTGGTCAGTAACTAAAAACAAGTTGAGGTCACTTCATGTCCAGTGCTGAGGGTGTTCGATAGAGGGTGTGGCTCCGGCTGCATGGGGTCACGCCAGGGAAATACGTTTGCTTCTATTTTTCACATACATCATCCAAACTTCACCAAATTCAACAACATAGATATTTGTCCAACCCCAAATCCATCTGTATGCAAATATTGGGTGGGTGTCGCCTAATTCCTCCATAGCGCCCTCTAGAAGCATTAAAATAATCAGCAATAAGCACTGCTTTCAACCAGGATTTTGAAATTTACTGAGTGTTTATAGTGTATGAAGATGTATTAAACTATTTTGAAGCCAGGGCCCATACCCCACAGGAAGTCGGCCATTTTGTTTGACAGCTGCCCTTTTTTTGCCTGTTTAACACTTTTCATGCAGATTTGATCAGCAGGCACGTTGGAAGCGTTGAGGTGGCGTTGAGGGGGCGGTGCATGGGTCCCGCGGTGGCGACACAGGCCGGAGCGGCGCTTTGCTGCGAGGGCCGTTCGAGGCTGCTTGCAGCTTTAATTTAGTTTATATCCTAAATATGATCCATCGTCCCATAAAACTGACATAAGCTGTGGTAATGATTCAGATGTGTTTGATACATAAACTAAAACATCATCCGCAAACAAGGCCAATTTCTGTTCACCTTCAGCCACTTTAATTCTTTTTTTTTTTTATTCTGTCTAATCCACTGGGCCAACGGCTCTGTAAATATGGCAAATAAAAGTGGACTTAATGGACAGCCCTGTCGTGTGGATCTTTCAAGGCAGAACCAATGTGAAAGTTCACCGGTAATCTTCAATCTGGCTGTTGGTCTGTTATATAAAGCCTTCAGTGTTTTAACAATCGATTCATTAAACCCGAATTTAAGCATTACTCTAAGTAAAACCTCCCATCTCACTGAATAAAAGGCTTTTTCAGCGTCCAGGCTCAGTAACACAGCTTGTATTTTATTCAGATTTATATGCCGAATAATTTGCAAAGATCTTCTAACATTGTCATGGATTTGACAAATCCAGTGTGATCTAATTTTATTATTTTTTATTTGGCAAGATCTTCTCAAGTTTCTTCGCTATGATTGATGTGAATAATTTATCCTCTAAATTTAATTTGCTTATTGGTCTATAGTTTGAACACTAACTTGTCTTTTCCATCTTTAGGTTTAATAGAAATGATAGCCTGTTTCCATGAAGGGGGAGCATCTCCCTTTTGTAAGGACCCAATTAAACATTTTTAGTAACACTGGTGTCAGTGCCTCCCTCAGTTTTTCTCATACCATTCAGCAGTGAAACCATCTGTGCCTGGAGTTTTATTAACTTTAAGCCAGGGGTGCCCAAAGTCGGTCCGGTCTCCTGCATGTTTTAGTTCTTTCCTGGCTCAGCACACCTTAATCAAATTATGGCTCATTAGCAGGCCTCTGCAGAACTTTGACATGCTGAGGAGGTAGTTGGACTATTTGAATCAGCTGTGTTTGAGCAGAGACTCATCTAAAACTGGCTGGAGACCGGCCCTTGAGGACCAGAGTTGGACACCCATGCTTTAAGCCTACCAAAAGCAAGTTGAATTTCTTATTTTGTAATTTGTGTTGTTAATGTTTGTTTTTCATCATCTGTAAGCGTTAGTAAATTTAACCTTTTAAACAGGCTCTCCATTTTTTCATTATCTCTGTGTGGTTGTGAGTACAATATTTCATTGTAACTCTTAAAGCAGACATATCATACACATTTTAAATATTTCCTTTTTACATTTAAACTATTCAGTTGTGGTCCTTACATTGTGGAATGACAATGCTTGGGTCTGAATTCCTCATTATTGAAGCTCCACAGGCCCCCTTCTTATACCTCTGTTCTGAGTTGCGTCTGGGAGCAACCCGTTTTGGCTCTGTTTCTTTAAATGCAAATGAGGTGCTTGAAACTCCGCAAAAACAAAACCCCCACTTTTAACACAGAACTGAAACATGTATTAAAGAACAATGAAATAATTGTAAACACTTCCATATACTTTGGATCATTTGACCCCTGTAGGTCTCTATTGGAGAGAAGAGAGTAAAGTTCCACTGCAAGGTCCCTAGTCCCTAGTGGTGGAGCAACTGTCCTGCATGTACACCGCACTCACACTAGACGAGTCCAACATTTACCGTAATCTACCTATTCAACTGAACTGACATTACCTACTCCTTTAAATGAACACAATAATGTTACCCGTGTTGAGAGACTGTTGGAGGATTTAAACCCTGCCTTCTCCGTTTTTCATGTTTAATAACCTCTTCGAAACTCGTTCAGTTTACGTCTGGTCCTTGTTTCAATTTGCGATCCTCTGCCCTCATTATACACTTCTTGCCATGGGAATACGTTGCGTATCTTTTCTTCAATGCCGGGGTCTGGATTTACACACATAGTGGCCATCTCGATTCCTTGCGCTCTCAACTCCCTCACTGCTTCCTCCGCATCACCGTAGGTCCGTGGGCCAGTATTCCAGTGGATGCGAATCTGTGTGAAAGGCGTTTGAAAGCGAATACCTTTCTCTGAGTGCCTTTTTAACCCCCCCATAGGTTTTATGCTTCTCCTTGACTTCATAAGCATAATCGTGGTTGAAGAAAAACAGTTTGTTGTACAACAGCACTTTTTTTCTTCCAGGCAAGTCTAAGGACTGTTTCTTTCATGTCAAACAGGAGGAAATTGAGAATTAAAGATCTCGGTGTCGCATCTGGCTTAGGGTTTTTTGTCATGTGCACGCTGGATTTGGAGAGGCATGCTGTCGGGTAAAGGCAGCTCCTTGGAGAGTAGATTTAGATTTCTATTATTGACTCTCCCTCTGATTCCTCGGGCACACTGTAAATGCGGATGTTGTTTTCTCCTGGATGGACTCCAAATCGATAACCTTATCTCAATGTTTGCGCTGTTCTTTCAATTGACCACGTAGCCCCTCTTTAGTAACCACGCCACTGTCCTCCATCTCCGTAATGCGCTCCTCTGCCTCTGCAATGGCCTTGCCCTGTGACTGTAGTGTAGCCGCACATTCATTGAGTTTTTGGTTTAGTCTACTCGTGTGTCAATTTCTTACTAATTTCCTCCCAAGAGTGACTGTTGAATTTCATGGATGGATTTAAGAATAGAACGTAGTCATTGAAGGAATGAAGAAAAAACCCTTAATGGGGAAAAAATATGCAACAAAAATAATTATTTTATAATCAAATCGTAGCACCCAACTCGTAATCGAATAGAAAGCGTGAGGTACCCAAGATGGAACACCCTTACTTTTTAAGGAAAGGAAAGGTTTCCTACTCAGCTGCAGTGACAATGGAGGTAGAAAGAAAGAACAAACCAAAGTTTGGTCTGCAACACTTCACTGAAGTACTCACCTGAAACATCTTTACACCAAATGTAAACACCACTGGTACTGGAGAAAATTGAGTTAAGTTCCAAACTTGCTGCCTATAGTAGCATCAAAAATGATGGCAGGATTCCCTCTGAGGAGAGGGAATATCCCTACAGCTGAGCTTTAAGGTGTGTGCCGTTCAGGGATAACTCGGAACAACTGGGACCATTTTCAGGTGGTTTTACTGCTTTACATTAAAATTACATCATTTATCTTTGAAATCTTTTAACTTTTGACTAGATTTTTTTTTTCCAACTCATTTGTTTTTGTTTGTAAGTTAGAGACTAAACCCACTTTCTACCGCTTTTGTTTTGCAGAGGTTTTAAATTGGACCTGTGGTTCTTAAACTTGGTGCAAATTAGATACCAGAGAACTGACGTATCCATTTTTGTGAATCTATACAAGGTAAAGATGTCATAGATCACAGACTCTGATTTGATGAGTCAGCATTAAATGTAGGATAATCTGGTGCAGAGTCTAAGCTTCTAAAACAGAGCTGATCCCTGTTGGTCCAGATGGCAAAAAGGCTGTGCAATAATAACATATATAAATACGAACTGGGGATTATTATCCTTGTAAATCTGTCAATGATTCTCAAAAGTCCAGATTATTATTATGCCCTAATATTATAAAAATGACCAGAAAAATCTGGAAAAGTCTTGAATGCTGTCATGGAAATTTTAGGAACCTGGCAGGTAGCACAAAAAAAAGATATTGAAAACTGATTTATTTTACCAAAATATACATTGCCATTTTGTGATGGTCTATCTCCTTGGAACGCAGAAGAAAATGTTACTTTTATTACTTTTCTACATATAATGTTTTTGTGACATTTCATAATCCCTGTGGTTTTTGCTTCTTGACAGATGCTTAAATCTTCATCTCAAACTCGCCTCTTAACCCTGGTCCTCAGGGCGCACACTCCTGCAGGATTTAGGTGTTTTCCAGCTGCTACACACCTGACGTGAATAAATGGGTGATTAACAGGCTTCCACAGCACTTGGTTGCATGCAAGGCTTAATGCAATAATTTGAACCAGGTGTTCTGGAGACGTATTTTAGTGCATTTTATACAAAATAAAAATCTTCAGCCTAAAACCGTCATTGTGGCGCCCTCTTCATGTTAAAAGTCTGAACTACATTTGAATCTGAATCAGCCATCGCTATTTGCTCTGCTGTGATATGTGACGTTAACCGATACGTGTGATGTACTGCCGCTGTGGGGTATAAAAGCAGCCGAGTCTCGGCCACGCCTCCGTAGCAATTAGGAGTTGTAACAGCATGCGTTAGCACCACAGCCCTGTCCCCTCTTGCCTACCTAGGCCCCCCAGGCCACGCCTCCTTTTGCTGCAGTTTTCAAACAGGAAATGTGGGTGGAGTAAGACTCTGGTGGGGGGTGAGTTGCTCTTTAAGAAACACAGCTTTAAACTGAACTGAGCTTTCCACATCTGTATGATCACTATTTCATATGTGCCATTGATCTAGAGCTTTACCTGAAGCTGGAGGATGTAACCAGTCACTTCAACAGGCCGTGCATCATGGATGTGAAACTGGGCCAGAGAAGCTATGATCCATTTGCTTCACAGGAGAAACGAGAACAGCAGATCAGAAAATACCCTCTGATGGAGGAGATTGGATTCCTGATCCTTGGCATGAGAGTAAGGGGGTTTGTTGTCTTAACATCTAGTTAAGTATAAATTATTTTTAGATCTTTATTCTTCCATGATTTACCATGTGGAGTTGATCTGGAGGCCACAAAACATTTGGTAAGCCTGGTTCATGTTAAAACCTTTTTAGCATAACTTGAGCATAAGTTTTCTTTTTTCTGGAGTTCCACATTGTAGAGATAGTTCAACAGCTGCTAACACTGATCCAGATTTGAGGCAACTCTAGCTTTTGAATATAGATCACCATCTACAATGTAAGGCCAATACCGGAACCTTCTTTGGGAACCAGGGTACAGGCCTGGGGGGGCAGTAAAAATGTATTATACGTTGCATATTTCTGAGTCAAATTTGCCTTTATTTTGTGACACCCTTTTTATGCACATATACAGTAATGTGCAAAAGATTTAGATGGATGTGAAAAAATGCTGAAAACAGAATGCTTTCAGAAATATAACTGATTGTTCATTTTTATCCATTTACAAAATGGAAAGTGAACAAACAAAAGAGAAATCTAAATCAAATCCATATTTGGTTTTACTACCTTTTGCCTTCAAACCAGCATAATTTCTTATACTGTAGGTACACTTTCACAAAGTCAGGGATTTTGTAGGATTATAGTCAGGTGTATGATCAACCAGTTATACCAAACAGGTGCTAATGATCATCAATGTCACACATAGGTTGAAACACAGTCATGAAATACACATCAAGCTTATTACCCTTTAAAATCAGAAACTGTCCAGCAGTGCAATCATCTTAGAACTGGCAGCAACCAGTGGGACCCAGGTACACCCATCTACTGTCTAAAGAAGTCTGGCCAGAAGTGTTCTTCATGGAAGAGTTGCAGCCAAAAAGCCATACCTCTGACGTGGAAACAAGGCCAAGCAACTCAAGTATGTACAAAAACATAGGAACTGGGGAGCAGAACAATGGCAGCAGGTACTCTGGACTGATGAGTGAAAAAGTGAAATATTTAGCTGTAGCAGAAGGCAGTTTGTTCGTCGAAGGGCTGGAGAGCTGTACAATAATGAGTGTCTGCAGGCAACAGTGAAGCATGGTGGTGGTTCCTTGAATGTTTGGGGCTGCATTTTTGCAAATGGAGTTGGAGATTTGGTCAGGATTAATGGTGGTCTCAATACTGAGAAATACAGGCAGATACTTATCTATCATGCAATGCCATCAGGGAGGAGTATGATTGGCCCCAGATTTATTCTGCAGCAGGACAACGACCCCAAACATAAAGCCAAAGTAATTGAGAACTATCTTCAGCTTTAAAGAAGAACAAGAAGTCGTGGAAGTGATGGTATGGCCCCACAGAGCCCTGATCTCAACATCATGGAGTGTGTCTGGGATTACATGAAAAAAAAACTGAAGGATGTGAGGAAGTCTACATCCACAGAAGTATGGAAGAAATATAGTCTCATCAGAATCCAACTCTTTTTAGACATTGAATTTATAACACTGAATTTTTATCCTCAAGCAAAAAATTTGGCTGCAAAATTTCACCTGCAAAAAATTCACCTGCAGAAATTCGCCTGCAAAATTTCACCTGCAAAAAATTCATCTGCCGGAATTTGCATGCAAAATTTCACCTGCAGAAATTCACCTGCAAAATTTCACCTGCAGAAATTCACCTGCAGAAATTCGCCTTCAAATGTGGTGAACTGTTAATGACCCAAGCCAAAGCAATCAGCACCAGATTGAGTCGACCGGCTCTTAGCCAATGAAATTACGGTCCTTTGGTCACATGACACCGTTAGCCAAAGGGACATTTGTTAACAGTGAGCTGGCTATTGCGCTGTTACATCGGCTTGGTGAAGGTAAGTGATAAGGTTTTTATGTCAAAAGAAGGTCGTTACTGAACGCAAAGTAGTGTTTGACAGCCGTTTCAATTTAGTTTTATTAACAGCGCAATAGCCAGCTCACTGTTAACAAATGTCCCTTTGGCTAACGGTGTCATGTGACCAAAGGACCGTAATTTCATTGGCTAAGAGCCGGTCGACTCAATCTGGTGCTGATTGCTTTGGCTTGGGTCATTAACAGTTCACCACATTTGAAGGCGAATTTTTGCAGGTGAATTTCTGCAGGTGAAATTTTGCAGGTGAATTTCTGCAGGTGAAATTTTGCATGCAAATTCCGGCAGATGAATTTTTTGCAGGTGAAATTTTGCAGGCGAATTTCTGCAGGTGAATTTTTTGCAGGTGAAATTTTGCGGCCAAATTTTTTGCTTGAGGATAAAAATTCAGTGTTATAAATTCAATGTCTAAAAAGAGTTGGATTCTGATGAGACTATATTTCTTCCATACAGAAGATCTGTGGTTAGTTCTCCAAGATGTTTGGAACAACCTACCAGCCCAGTTCCTTCAAAAACTGGGAGCAAGTGTACCCAGAAGAATTGATGCTGTTTTGAAGGCAAAGGGTGTTCACACCAAATATTCATTTGATTTAGATTTCTTTTGTTCATTCACTGCTTTTTATTGATTGATGAAAATAAATTCTTAACGCTTCCAATTTTTCCATCTTTGGTTACAGCATTTTTTTTCACCTGCCTAAAACTTGTGTACAGTGGTGTACTTATTATACATCATTTGAAAGCTGCCAAACCACTCAGTAAGAAAAATTATGTGGAACTGACCGTTCAAAAGCACGTCATCGACAGAATCGACCCATGTTAAAGAAAAACTGTCTTTACATCCACAAGGGCCCAGTTATTGTCCTCCAGTAAAATAGCTAGTCCACAACAAGTCTAATGACCACAGTCCAACATAATCTGCCACTCAAAACCTTGATGATTCCCTTCCTTATGTGAATTTCCCATAAAGTTTTAATCATAACTACTGTTAGAATGTTCATATTAGCCTAAAAATAACACAGTGGCGCCCTTCTCTATTAACTAGGTTTTAGACTGGCGATGTACTAGCATCACCCCTGCTTGTGCTAGTGTTGTTCTTGGTCTAATGTTCATTTTGACATAGAACCGTATCAAAGAATCTTCTTTACTGCCTCCAAAAGTACCAATTAACAGCCTACAACACCCTCTGTTGGTTGTTTTGAGTAAATACATTGCATGTTTGCTACTTGATTTACACAGACGTTGTAATCTTTCTTGAAGCCTGATACCTGAATGGTCGGGCCTGGCCCTCCCGGACCACCCATTGGCACTGAGTCGGAAGAAGACCCAATGAAATAAATGAATAATTGTTGTTTTTCAGGTCTATGATGTGCACAGTGACACCTTTGACTCCTATAACCAACACTATGGGAGGGGCCTGGCTCGGGACTCTGTTAAAGATGGTGCGTTTGTCAATCTTATATTATTCTCCAAACTTGTTCATTTGTTTATTTTCACCATAACAAATGCAGAACTGTTTTTTATTTTATATTTTACAAACAAATAGCCAATGAGCTCCAAAAATGGTCCCTTTCTGTCCTCTCTTTCCCATCAGGCTTAGCTAAATTCTTCCATAACGGAGTCTGTTTGAGGAAGGATGCCATCCGGGCCAGCATATGCAGACTACAGCAGATTCTGCTCTGGTTTCATTCCCAGCAGCAGCTAGCCTTCTATGCTAGCTCCCTTCTTTTCGTCTACGAGGGACTTCCCACCTCTTTCACCTCATCCTCCATTTCTTCTTTTCTCAGCAGTCCATCAATCAATGATGCTATGATTAAAACTTCCAATTTGTTGCTGGTTGGTGATGGTGGTCAGAGCCAGGAAGAGAAAGCAAGTCAGAAGGAAGCAGGACGGGAAAACAAGGTAGCTGAGTATAACAACAACACTGAAGTAGCAGTTTCATGGGACAGCAGCATCTCCACTGTTCCCCCCAATCACAGGAAAAATGGAGATAACCCCAGTGTCAGAGGTTTTCTCCACCTCAACAGGGTGGAGGAGGATGCTGCTGCTACTGGGATAACTCAAGCTTCTGATTCAGGTGATCATGCACCGGCACCCATTGAAGAAGATAACACATGTCAGAGAAAGGATGATCAGAAACTATCAACTAATGGGAATAGAAACAAGGATGGAGAAAGAGCCAAGATCAGCAGAACAGAGGAGGAAGAGGAAGGATTGGAGGGACAGAGGGGGACAGATGGAGACGCTGATGTGGAGGTCAGGATGATTGATTTTGCTCATGTTTTCCCAAGCGATAGCCTCGATCACGGCTACATCTATGGTCTGAAACACCTGCTGACGGTGCTAGAGCAGATACTCTGTGATGCTGCACAGAGCTCGCTCTTTTCTCCTACCTCCTGAGTTCCTTAACGAACCACTGTGTCTTCTTCTTAGCAAACACAAAACTGGAGAGGACAAATGTCTAAAAAAGTGAGCCATTATTGATAGTCATCATTACACCTGATGAGTTTAGCCGTCAGGCACGATCGCTGTATTTCTGTTTGTGGATGTGGCCTACGTCCAATATTTTTATCACATATTTTATAGTTGTGAACGTCCATTGGGCCAAGCATCTCCATTGTTCGTTGTTTTGGAAATGTTCTGGATAAATAATATTTTAAGTTAGGAAATCAAAATACATCCTATATTTTTTCAGAACTTGTAGGTTGTTATCCAGAATTTAAAGGTTACTTTCCCAAAACTTACAAGGCACCTTTTGGTGACCAAGTTCATGGTTCCATGTTACTTGTTACTTCTGGTGCAGCTGGACACCTGAACAGAGCCTGAAGGTTTTCGGAAGCGTACCCTGTAAATTCTAGTAGGGGAAGTTCCTGAAGTGCCCCCTGTATGTTCCAGCGTACCCGGCAAGCTTTGCGAATGTATAGGCTTCATTATGTGTTGCTACCATGTCCTCTATGCCATCATCCCCTGATCACTGGAAGGTTGTTATTTTCATTTTGTTATTAGCATGCTTCAAATGAGCAATGAGTAATGTATATCATGGACTACAACATGGTCCTGTTTTTTCATCTCCTTATAAGATATTAGATGGTATTCTATGATATCAATTTACATTATGCAACTGTATAAGCACTATTTTGAGAAGATATAATGAAAAACGTATTTTCAGATTCACTGGGTTTGTGTTAGGCATCTAAGCAATTTGAACATTTCTGGATCAGACCAACTCCTAATGCTACTCCTAATCTGATCACCTTGAAACCAGATATTCATTCCAAAGGAATTTGTAAAACAATGCCATATCAGGAATGAAGTTATGCTGCTACCACATTTCTGATCTGCTCCGCATCTCTAGATGAGATTTGATACAGATGGAAGGATCTGTTTTCTCTTCTATTGAGAAAACAGATCCTTCCATCTGTATCAAATCTGTTTGAGACATGAGGTTAGATAGCTTGCTATCATTCACAGTTATGAACTGGACTGGGTTTATATGCGTTTACATTACAATGTTCAAGGAGAAACCAGGACTGACAAAAAATCAGGCAATCAGGGGTTTAAACGGCTGTAGAAAAATGAACTGAAACTGAAATGGTTTAAAGGAGTCAGTGGTGTAGAGGGCTTGGAAAATGAGGATTATGTAATCAGATCGTAATTTAGTGCTTTTCTTAACACCACTGACGACTAACTCAGGTATCTTCCTCTCATGCGTTGTATATATAAATCTATGCTATATGCTGTATAATTGGTGATCTTTCTACTTAATGTTGGTTGAATTTAAAATTTCGCTATAATTTCATGACTAACCAGATCTCATCACTGTTGATCTTGAACTTATCCCTTTAAATTATTTATTTTTATTTTTCACCTCTTTACAAGAAGCATTATGTATCGGCTCTTACTGTGGCTGTGTTTACCTGCTGTGTCAGCTGCCAAATATTCTTTTTACAATCATCCCTTCTCTGCTGGTTTAATTTGTTACTGGTTTGAAGAGGTACTTACAATATTATATTAAAGAAACCTTTTAAAGGGACACACACCAACTGATTTACACATCTGGGCAAACCAAGCGATGTTCCACCTGTTTGAAATATTGCTCATCCTTAGAATGAACTCTGAGGCGATTACATAGAATTACCCCATAGTAATTACGCCCAAATGTTGGATTTAGGATTTAGGTGATCTTTCTGTTGTTTTTTAAGGAGCCTTTATATACTGTCTGCTTCTGCTTTGAAATGATGTTTAGAATTTAGGACTGTATAAAGAAGATATTGAAGACATGCCGCTTCTAATCTAAATGAAATAAGTGAATGGAGGACTAGCAGTTTAAATGGGTTTTCTGTACGTTTTTTATTTGTTTTTTTGAAAATCCAACCATTTTACCAAAGTTGGAGCTCCCATATTCAAGGGTTGACAGTGGCTCATACCACACCCTTTGTATAGATGTAACAGTTTCACAACTGTCAGACCAAACCGAATTTCTAAAAACTTTGACGTCAAATTTCTAAAACTCATTTAAGCCCTTTCTTTTTAGGGTTTGAAGCTTCTACATTCTCTAAAAGAAGTTACTTACGCATTTCCTGTAAACTTTCATATCGAAAAGCTTTCATCTAAAGTTTAGTCATATATCAAGAAATAATTTAAGCTTTTAAAGAAACATGTTATATTAGGACACTCAATTCGTGGAAATGTTATTTATTTCATAAAGGATTTTTCTCTAAACACCTCTCATCCACCGAGAATTTTGAGATCCACCAACTTCTTCTCACTGCTTATTAGGTAGGAGTCTGTCAGCATCCCACAACTTAATTAGCTAATATTTATCCACTCTACCTTTCAAAAGTTCTCCAAAGCTCAGATTGTAAAGCCATCTCTTGTCAACACTTCTCTTCAGTGAAACTCCACAGATCATCTGTCAGATTTACTTCTGGAATCTGGTTCAGGTATTCCAAAACTTTCATTTTCCTCACCTGAAGTCATTACTTTATTGAAATGGATGAAGGCTTGATTTTACTGTGATGCTGACACCTTTCTGGCAGAAACCTGAAGGATTCGGTTGAAAACAGTTTTGTCTTTTGACGTGTTTGTAATTTCTGAAAAACCCAGTTCAATCTAAAGAAAAGTAACACATTCTCCCACAAGGAAGTGTGAGGTTTTAGCCAGGCTTGAATGTTTCCTTGGGTACAAAATGCTTCTGTTTAACAGCCCGACTCCTGGCATTTAAACAACCAGGATATTTTGTTCCATGTAGAACACAAATCGTACTTAGCAGAAATTCCAGCAGCTTTTTCAGTGTTGCCCTCTTGCTTTTTTCTGCCTCCTATACCGGTTTCTCTCTTGAGTTATAATACATTTTGGAGACTCCTCTTTGGAGTGTCTTTAATGTGATTTGTCCCATGTTGTATGATATATGATCATATAATTTTATTGATTTTATTTTGTACCCTCCTGTTTGATAGCTTTGTACAGTCAGAGCTTTTGGAGCCTTTATTATCCCTCTGGAAACTCTGGCTTTAGGGAAAGGATGCAAATAAGCAAATATCAGAAAGAAAATACTACGGCAGCTGAACTGGAATTTTTTTTTTTTTTTTTACACTGGAGAAGCTTTTTAATGCTATGGTAAATCTCAGTTCTTTACTCCTGCACAAAGCTACATTATTTTAAATCTTGACAATACATTAATGTAATACCTGATCTAATCTTGATTCAGTAATTGTTTTAATGTAAAACAAAAAAACTGAAATGTTATGTTTTCCCTAATAATGCTATTTTTAATAAACTGTCATTTTTGAAATCCTCAGTGGAAAAATGTTTTTCTTTCCCTTTTAGGATCTTTATAGGAATTAAGCAACAGTTGTTTTAGTTTGATCATTACTCTTCTTTTCCGTTTATCTGTCAAGTTGTTTATGTTCACAGCCTTGCACACTCCTGTCTTCATACTCTTGACCTTGTCCTGACACAATGATGTAGCGTGTGAACAAGTAATCTTTCTCACAACTCCTCTGTCCTATTTCATTGTTTTTAATTACATTTAATCTGGCTGCACTGCCCTGATAAAAAGTTTATTTTAAAATAGGTCTTTACAATGCAGGAACAATTTTAAATAATGTGTTGTGCCTCAGATAGGTAGGATATGGCTATGAATAAATATAAATAATTGCCTAGGGCAAATATTAATAAGATTAATAATTTTATGTAAAAATGATCAAGTTTGGGGCACCATCCTGGTGGATTCCAGGAAAATATAGCCAAATTGTTCATTCTCAGTTTATGTTTATGATTACCAGCCTGATAAGGCTGAGATAGTTAAACAATAGATGAAGGAATAAGTTCTTACGCTGTGGACATTAATTGTACGCATCACTCTAAGTAATCCCAGACAACTTCTCTTTAAGTTAAGGGGACTTTATTTAGAAAATAGAAAATCCCATCTATTCTAAAGCATGCAAAAACTACAGATCTTAGACAACAATAATAGGTGAACATTAAACACAATTAACATGAAATGAAATCAGTGAGAACAGCTGAGGGGGGTCAGAAAAGGAGGGGGGCTCTCACTCCAGGGGGCCCAAGTCACAGATGGCCTGTGGGACAAAGTCATAAAACTCAGTTCTGTGCCAAGATGGAGGGGGGCACATGTAGTGTAAGGAGACAAAGGGCCATAAACTAGCTTTAGCTAAAATGGACAGAGCACATGGGCTGAAATGTCCATGTGGAAGGCCTCAAAGAGAATGGAGTTAAACTTTTCAGCTAAAACCAGCAAACGCAGGCCGGACCGAGCCCGACTCTGCCGACGGTCATCAGGAAGCGGGAGTGAGTGAGGAAGGAAAAAGAAAGAAAGGCGTGATCTGCTCAGGATAAAACAAACAGTTTCAAACGCAGCAATTTCAGCTCAAACTTATGCGTGCGGTGACGAAAAAATGAGCAAACAGATACAGCGCTTAAAAACACTTTGAACCAACAATGAACGAGATCTAACTCGTTAAAACTATTTTCTCTATTTATCTCCGCCCAGACACAATATTAGTATAAATGAACCGGTTCAGTCCTACTTTGCCTTGAAGGAGGTCCAGTCCACTAGGAGGAGAGCGAATTGTGTCCGTGCTTGAGCAAGAAAAGGAAGAGTTATAAAAAAAACTGTACAGGATTTAAGGACCGTGTGGTCCAAAGGCAGGCTGGGCCTGGAGGTCGACGTCTAACGAACTGTCTTGGAACAGTTCTGATATAGCTCAGACAAGATACACAAACCGAATGAGCACTTTGAAGCTTTAAAATGAGTTCTTCCCGATCCAGTGGGTCAGAACAAAAGAGAATCTTCACCGGTGAGATGTCCTCTGTTCAGCAGTAGTTCATCCAAGAACTTCTGGCTGGAGAACAATTCAAAATATCCGACTCTGTAATCTTTCCTGGTCCCCTGCCTGATCGGACCAGTGACGACATGTTTAGCCGCATGCTGTCATTCCATCAATGGTTGTCTGGGTGGTGTCCTGCAAATGATGTGGGCTACATTGATAACTGGAGAACATTTTGGGGAAAACCTGGTCTGATCCGGAGAGACGGCATCCATCCCACTTTGGATGTAGCAGCTCTTCTTTCTAGGAATATGGCCGAATTTATTAGTCCTCCAAAACACTGACAACCCAGGGTCCAGACCAGGAAGCAGAGTCGTAGTTTAACCCACCTATCTGCTGCTTCTGTACTGTTACCCACCCATTGCCCTATAGAAACAGTGTCTTGCCCACGGCCAAAATTAAACGGATTAAAAGTTAAGCCAACAAAAGCAAATTATGGAAATCTCATAAAAATAAATACAACTTTGACTGAACAGAAAAATAAATCTATTAAATGTGGTTTATTAAACATAAGCTCTCTCTCCTCAAAGACTTTGTTAGTAAATGACTTGATTTGTGATAATCACATTGATTTCCTTTGTCTCTCAGAAACCTGGTTGCAGCAGGAGGATTATGTCAGTATAAATGAGTCAACTCCTTCCAGTCATTTAAATTTTCACATTCCTAGAAATACTGGGCGAGGAGAAGGAGTTGCAACCATTTTTCGTTCTGATTTACTAATTAGTCCCAAACCAATTGATAGCTACAGCTCTTTTGAACATCTAACCCTTAATTTTCCTCATCCAAGTTGCAAAACATTAAGACCATTTTTGTTTGTGGTTTTGTATCGTCCACCAGGCCCTTACTCTCAATTCTTGGATCAGATCTCACATTTTTTATCTGATTAAGTATTAAATACTGATAGGGTTATTATAGTGGGGGACTTTAATATTCATGTGGATACTGAAAGTGATAGCCTAGGTGCAGCCTTTAGTGCTATTTTAGACTCAATTGGCTTTACTCAAAAAGTACAGGGATCGACCCACTCGGGTAAACACACTTTGGACCTAGTGTGAGAAAATAACTGTTCACCCACATAACCCGGTCCTGTCTGACCACTTCTTAATTCAATTCAATTCAGTTTATTTATATAGCGCCAATTCACAACAGATGTCATCTCAAGGCACTTAACAAGAAGTCATTTCAATACATTTATACAAACATTCCAATCAGTTAAAAAGTTTCCTATTTAAGGAATCCCAGCAGATTGCGTCAGTCATTGGCGTGAGGTTGGGCCCCGTTGATGCAGACTTTCCAACCACAGCAATCCTTCAGCAATCCCTCATACTGAGCAAGCATGTCGCGATGGTGGAGAGGAAAAACTCCCCTTTAACAGGAAGAAACCTCCAACAGAACCAGGCTCAGTAGGAGCGGCCATCTGCCACGACCGTCTGGGGGTTTGAGAAGACAGAGCAGAAACACAGAAGGAACAGAAGATCTGATATAAGAGAACTTTCTATGTTACAGAAAGTAAAAAGTTAATAACAGGACACAGTGGATGTTCAGTTACTGGGGGGATCATCCCAGTCGATGCCCCCCGTCCAACAGGGCATTGCAGCCAAGCAGGATACCAGACCAGGTATATCTTCTATGGAGAGAAAAACACTGAGAGAAAACAAAGTTAACAGTCGAAATAACAGAATGTACTGTAATACAACTGGAGAGTAGTAGGAGAAAAGGAAGTAGCAGAGTGAAGAAAATTGGTAAGTCTGTCCTCCAGCAGTCTAAGCCTATAGCAGCATAACTACAGAGATAGCTCAGGATGACCTTAGCCACTCTAACTATAAGCTTTATCAAAAAGGAACGTTTTAAGCCTGGCCTTAAAAGTAAACAGAGTGTCTGCCTCACGGACTAAAGCTGGGAGCTGGTTCCACAGGAGAGGAGCCTGATAACTAAAAGATCTGCCTCCCATTCTACTTTTAGAAATACTAGGAACTACAAGTAAACCTGCAGTCTGAGAGCGAAGGGCTCTGTTAGGAACATAAGGAACAATTAGATCTCTGATGTATGATGGAGCTTGATTATTAAGGGCTTTGTATGTAAGAAGAAGGATCTTAAATTCTATTCTGGATTTAACAGGGATAACTTTTGAATTTACTTTAACTGACCATCTTAAATCTGAAAGAAAATTTCATTATAGTAGAGCTTTATCAGACAATGCTGTAACAATTTTTAAAGAATCTGTTCCATTCTTACTTTCCTTAGTGTCTCAGGGTAACACAGTGGATGGCAGCAATTCTATCTCTAACCCTTCAGAAATTGATAATCTGGTTCACAGCGTTACGTCCTCATTGCGTTTGGCATTAGATAGTGTAGCCCCCTTAAAAAAGAAAGTGGCTAGCCATAGGAGGCTGACTCCTTGGTTCAACGCAGAGTTGCGTACTTTAAAGCAGAATACTAGGAAGTTGGAGAGAAAATGGCGCTCTACACACCTAGAGGATTCCTATTTAACCTGGAATAACAGTCTATTGCTGTATAAAAAGACCCTTCGACAAGCTAGAACAGAATATTTTTCATCATTAATAGAGGCGAATAAAAACAATCCTAGGTTTCTTTTTAGTACAGTTGCCAAACTTACACAGAGTCATAGCTCTGTTGAGCCAACTATTCCCCCAGCTCTTAGCAATGATGATTTTATGGGATTCTTCATAAATAAAATTAATTCTATTAAAAATAAAATCATTGGCATCCTCCCAAACATGATTACTTCTTCCTCAGTAAATGAGGCAGCATCGGACAGAATTGTAGAACCTCAGTTGTGCTTAGGCTGTTTTGATTCAGTCGAGCTTTCGGAATTATCTAAAATATTAGCCTCATCTAAACCATCAACTTGTATGTTGGACCCAATTCCAACCAAATTATTTAAAGAAGTGTTCCATTTGGTTCCTGGCCCCATTTTGGATATGATGAATCTATCCTTAGTAAACGGATATGTACCACAGGAATTTAAAATAGCTGTAATTAAACCTTTACTCAAGAAACCTTACCTTGATCAAGATGACTTAGTGAATTACAGACATATATCTAACCTTCCTTTCTTATCCAAAGTCCTTGAAAAAATTGTTGCTAATCAAGTCTGTGAACATCTAAACAGTAATGAGCTGTTTGAAGAGTTTCAGTCAGGTTTTAGAGCTCATCATAGCACTGAAACAGCACTGGTGAAGGTTACTAATGATATTCTCATGGCCTCAGATAATGGACTTGTGTCTGTTCTGGTTTTGTTAGATCTCAGTGCTGCTTTTGACACAGTCGATCATAATATTCTCTTAGAAAGGCTTGAACATGTTGCAGGGATCAAAGGAACAGCACTAGGCTGGTTTAAATCATATTTGTCTGATAGATTCCAGTTTGTTCATCTAAATGATAAATCTTCTTCACTCTCAAGGGTTACTTGTGGAGTTCCACAGGGTTCTGTGCTTGGACCAATTCTGTTCACCATATATATGCTCCCAATGGGTAGAATCATTAGACAGCATGGGATAAATTTCCACAGCTATGCAGATGATACACAACTATATTTTTCCATAAATCCTGATGAACCCAGTCAGTTAGGTAGATTACAGGCATGTCTGGAAGACATAAAAACATGGATGAACCTAAACTTTTTGCTTTGAAATTCTGACAAAACAGAAGTTGCTGTCTTTGGACCAGAAGTTCTTAAACAGAAACTGATTAGTCAATCACTTCATCTGGATGGCATTAAATTGGCCCCCAGTAATAACGTAAAGAACCTTGGCGTTATATTTGACCGAGACTTGACATTTAAATCCCATATTAAACAGGTTTCTAGGATTTCTTTCTTTCACCTCTGGAATATTGCTAAAATTAGAAACATCCTGTGCAGGAGTGATGCTGAGAAACTAGTCCATGCATTTGTTACCTCAAGGCTGGACTACTGTAATTCTTTACTATCAGGTAGTCCACAAAATGCCATTAAAAGCCTTCAGTTGATCCAAAATGCGGCAGCAAGAGTTCTGATGAATATTAAAAAGAGAGATCACATTACTCCTGTATTAGCTTCCCTACATTGGCTCCCTGTTAAATCCAGAATAGAATTTAAGATCCTTCTTCTTACATACAAAGCCCTTAATAATCAAGCTCCATCATACATCAGAGATCGAATTGTTCCTTATGTTCCTAACAGAGCCCTTCGCTCTCAGACTGCAGGTTTACTTGTAGTTCCTAGTATTTCTAAAAGTAGAATGGGAGGCAGATCTTTTAGTTATCAGGCTCCTCTCCTGTGGAACCAGCTCCCAGCTTTAGTCCGTGAGGCAGACACTCTGTTTACTTTTAAGGCCAGGCTTAAAACTTTCCTTTTTGATAAAGCTTATAGTTAGAGTGGCTAAGGTCATCCTGAACTATCTCTGTAGTTATGCTGCTATAGGCTTAGACTGCTGGAGGACAGACTTACCACTTTTCTTCACTCTGCTACTTCCTTTTCTACTACTACTCTCCAGTTGTATTACAGTACATTCTGTTATTTCGACTGTTAACTTTGTTTTCTCTCTGTGTTTTTCTCTCCATAGAAGATATACCTGGTCTGGTATCCTGCTTGGCTGCAATGCCCTGTTGGACGGGGGGCATCGACTGGGATGATCCTCCCAGTAACTGAACATCCACTGTGTCCTGTTATCAACTTTTTACTTTGTGTAACATAGAAAGTTCTCTTATATCAGATCTTCTGTTCCTTCTGTGTTTCTGCTCTGTCTTCTCAAACCCCCAGACGGTCGTGGCAGATGGCCGCTCCTACTGAGCCTGGTTCTGTTGGAGGTTTCTTCCTGTTAAAGGGGAGTTTTTCCTCTCCACCGTCGCTACATGCTTGCTCAGTAGGAGGGATTGCTGAAGGATTGCTGTGGTTGGAAAGTCTGCATCAACGGGGCCCAACCTCACGCCAATGACTGACGCAATCTGCTGGGATTCCTTAAATAGGAAACTTTTTAACTGATTGGAATGTTTGTATAAATGTATTGAAATGACTTCTTGTTAAGTGCCTTGAGATGACATCTGTTGTGAATTGGCGCTATGTAAATAAACTGAATTGAATTGAAAATGGGCGCGACTACTCTTATAGCCCCTTTGGCCATGATGTCATTACCGATGTCACCATGGGTGGTCACGGACCAATAGGAGTGTGTTGGGCGTCACTGCTAGGATTGCTGGGAAATGTGGTCTGCTCAGTCCATCTTTGAGATAGCTCCAAGCCATACAACAGTCTGTTCAGTTCATCTTATGAGAAATGTAATCACAACATCCCCCCTTAGTTCTGAAGCATTGAACCAATGTTCAGTCTTTGGAACTAGAAGTTGATTCATTTTCCATGTGAACCAGGAAACGTTGCTGTCCTTCTGCGGCAGGGAAGGTTTAACAGTTCAGTCCATTCAAAGAACAATAAAAAAAACAAAATATTTTGTTCCCAGCATCTCCCCCTTTAGATCTGAAGGATGGAATGTCTTTACAGTCTTTAGAGCCACACTGGGTCCATTAATTCAAGGTGTGTCTGGGCAGGGCTACCTGATTTGGGCAGAGACTAACGTACCACTAATTAAAGTTTAAAACTGTAAGGCATATATAAAAAAAATACCCACTTGTCATCATCATACTTGTGGTTTGATTCCTCATCAATGCTTGCAAGGATGGAGAAGGGAAAGGACAGGACAGGAAAGAGTGACATTTGGGGTAAAATGTTGATTAGCAAGCCCCATCCGGCACTGGGTGCTACAAACAATCACATAACATTTGTAAAAAGTTAGTTCTAGCTTGCAATTGTCTGAATCGCCTGCAGGAGGTGTGCAACACTACTGCAGTGTCGACCTTTCAATTACAGGAAGAAACCCTGTGAAGGCCATAGTGTGACTTTGTACAATCTGCTTTTCTTAGGGACTTTGAGAAAGTCAAATTAAATTAAATGAATAAAAGACTGAATTATTTGTTATTAACAAACCTTGAAATAGCTGTGTTCAGGCTATAAGTCAGGTGGGTTTGTGCGGGTAGTAGAGTTTTAGTGGTTTTCCGGATTTCTAAATCCCGTCTAGAATAAATCTGGATCTATCACTTAGTGAGGTAGTGTGCACATAAATCAGCTTCTCTAACAAAGTCTTGTGTTAAATGATACCAATGTGTCACTTAACCACTTCCAAAAGAGAAACTGCAAAACCTGAAAGGGTTATTTTAATGCACCTAGAATGTATTTACAGTCCCTACTGTAGCCTGAAAGGTGTTAATCTACACGTCTGCAGAACACTCTCAAACAAAACAAAAATTATGAATCAATTAGTTGTTAGTGCATGCTAGAAGTGAGTTTTGAATTTTGAAACATGCACCCGTTCTTTTAGGACTATTTACTGCCCCCCTCCCCGCCCTTTCCACTGGTGTGGAGACAGGCTCTGCCTCCAAGGAGGAGAGCTTGAGGTCGAACTTACTTTGGTTAAGCAAAAGAGCAGCAGTCATGACTGCTGTGTCATTCAGTTTAGGAGGGGCTTCATCACATCTAATGAAGCTGCATGTGACTGTCAGCAGGTGTTTGTTGTCTCCTGCTGGGTTCAGGTGCAGCCAAGGGCATATGACCCCCATTCGCTGAGATGGATCCCTGCTAAGTAGCTAGAATGGATGGAGCTGGCAGCAGGATCAGTATCCTTGGGTGTAGGTCTCGGTCATGTGAGCCTTTGAAAGCCAGGATGTCACCTGTTGGAATTCATTTCAATTCAATTCAGTTTATTTATATAGCGCCAATTCACAACAGATGTCATCTCAAGGCACTTACCAAGAAGTCATTTTAAGACATTTATACAAACATTCCAATCAGTTAAAAAGTTTCCTATTTAAGGAAACCCAGCAGATTGCGTCAGTCATTGGCGTGAGGTTGGGCAGACTTTCCAACCACAGCAATCCTTCAGCAATCCCTCATACTGAGCAAGCATGTAGCGACGGTGGAGAGGAAAAACTCCCCTTTAACAGGAAGAAACCTCCAACAGAACCAGGCTCAGTAGGAGCGGCCATCTGCCACGACCGTCTGGGGGTTTGAGAAGACAGAGCAGAAACACAGAAGGAACAGAAGATCTGATATAAGAGAACTTTCTATGTTACAGAAAGTAAAAAGTTAATAACAGGACACAGTGGAAGTTCAGTTACTGGGAGGATCATCCCAGTCGATGCCCCCCGTCCAACAGGGCATTGCAGCCAAGCAGGATACCAGACCAGGTATATCTTCTATGGGGAGAAAAACACAGAGAAAACAAAGTTAACAGTCGAAATAGCAGAATGTACTGTAATACAACTGGAGAGTAGTAGGAGAAAAGTAAGTAGCAGAGTGAAGAAAATTGGTAAGTCTGTCCTCCAGCAGTCTAAGCCTATAGCAGCATAACTACAGAGATAGCTCAGGATGACCTAAGCCACTCTAACTAGCATCTCTCACAAGCAAGCTCATCTGGCAGTCCCACAATGTTTTATGTATTAACACCTAATTGAAGCTAATTTTGATTTTTGCTAATTATACTTTTTGTCATATGTTTTAGGGGCCAAAGAGAGGACGGCTTCTTCAAGAAGAAATGCTCACCTCCTCATTGAAGCAAAGAATTTGCCCACTGTAGCATGGAGGTAGAATAAATCCATTTATTCACCTTGTGCTTGTAGTGCAGTTTTAACCTTCAAACACAACAGAACCTGTGATCTCGGTATACTGTAGTTCCTCCTGTGTCGTAAAAACTAGTTTTGCTTTCACAGATTAACACAGTTGCCTGTTTCCCCTCTTCGCTTGTTTTCTGTCCCTGTTTTTAGTAAAATTTCTGAGAATATTAACCTGCAGGGAAATGTCACCTTATTGCAGGTCAAAACCAAAAGACCTGATTTAAAAAAAAAATTTATTCCATGCACATGTCTGATAGATATATATTTAACTGCTCAAGTTAATGTACATTTCCTAAAAGTTTTTGTGCTCATTTTTGTAGTGTGTGTTTCTTGATTTCTTCTGTTTCAGACACGAGACAGCAAAGTGAGGCTGATGAGAAGAGAGACAGGATGGAAAAACAATTTTGTTTGTCACATTTGTTCTTTAGTTGTGTATTTGATATGAATAAACTAACTGGAACAACTAGTGATTCTCATTAAATACTCAGCCCAGTGTCCATTTTATTGTCTATTTTAATGTCATTTTCATGTTGCTCCGGAGCGTACATGGGGATATGATTCAGGGGAGGGGGTATAAATGTTTAACTTGTGTGTGTCTGTCGGGGGCGAGGAGGGGGGTATATGTGGGGCTAATTTTGAATTTTTATTTTGTAAATCACTTTGAGCTGCATTTCACTGTATGAAAGGTGCTTAAGAAATAACGTTAACTAATTTTATTAACAGTTTTATTAACAATTGGTTTTAAGATAACCATAAACCCAAGTTGGAAAAATTGTGTGGCTCATTCAATATTTATAAACATAGAGGATGAACCTGAATAAATGTTTCCTGGACCATTCTTTAAACTTTAATAGAATAAACAGGAAGTATCTGGCAGACATGCTGGATCTACTGAAGAAAAATCAGAGATTTGGATGAGGAGCTGCAACTGAGACCTGTGGCTGGTCTTAACCGGTTGACAAGTGGAACATCATACAGGGTGGTCTGCAGAGAGTGCTCTGGGTAGCTTCATTCTAGTGTCCACTGCATTGTCCATCAACAAGCTTTGCAATTTCTCAATGCAAAGTTGCAATATCACTAAATATGTTCACAGGAAAGTTGGTCCCACCAGAAAACCCCGCTGACTGCTTCCCAACCATCATCTTCTCATGTTCAGCTACTTCTCAAGCTCATACTCAGAGACCACAGGGCTGAAGCAGATGTGGAGAAGTCTGCATGCTGAAACATGTTGGGTTGTGTCACTTTGTTTTGTAAAAAAAAAATAAATCTCTCTCTCTCGATATAGATAGTGTGTGTATGTGTCTGTATGATGCCAGCATATTCAAAATGTAACGGATTTATTATAATTTACTATATCCTAGTTCATATACCATTAGAGGGCACTTTAACCATTTTTCTTTAGTCCTTGGCCCTAAGGTTGAAGTCAATCCTTGCAGATTATCTCTCCAAATTGCAGATTATCTCTCCAACCCCATCAGCCCATTACTCTGGGATTAGACATTCATGTCCTTGAAAAATAATCCAGCACAAAGTCTGAATTTAAGAACTGAAACTGGAAGGTGAAAAGTTAAAGTTTGAGTGCTGAATTTGCAAAACACAGTTTCAAGGCAAAGTAATTCATTTTGAAAATAGAAAATTGCGTTTCAAAAACAAAAGTCTATACATTTGAAGATAAAATTGGAAGACAAAGTTGGTTTGGACACAACAGGGCAAAACGTGGATGTTGTGTGATCTGAGCATTAACAAACCTAAAATAACTTTATTATAATGTTTTAGCACTTCCAAAAGTATACAACTAAATACATAAGGAAACACGCTTTACTTACCATCATTCCAGGGGTTGACGCCGAGGGAGAAGCCCTCTGAAGAGCTGCCATGACGGATTTTTCCTCCTTAGATAGACCTGACCGGCAGCAGCCATGTTGCTTCAGTTGTGCCTGAGTCACCTGGGGGCGTGGTTTGTGGCAGATCTGGTGGCTGCAGATAGAGGGTGAATTTTTAAAATGTGTACAAGTTACAAAACGTAAGTTACAAGTGCAAATCATAAGTTACAAGTGCAAATCATAAGTTACAAGTGCAAATCATAAGTTACAGGTACAAAACTAAAAGTTACAGGTACAAAACTAAAAGTTACAGGTACAAAACTAAAGTCCCAATTCTAGCTCCATAATTATGGGCTTTGTATGTAAGAAGAAGGATCTTAAATTCTATTCTGGATTTAACAGGGAGCCAATGAAGGGAAGCTAAAACAGGAGAAATGTGATCTCTCTTTTTAATATTCATCAGAACTCTTGCTGCCGCATTTTGGATCAACTGAAGGCTTTTAATGACATTTTGTGGACTACCTGATAGTAAAGAATTACAGTAGTCCAGCCTTGAGGTAACAAATGCATGGACTAGTTTCTCAGCATCACTCCTAGACAGGATGTTTCTAATTTTAGCAATATTCCGGAGGTGAAAGAAGGAAATCCTAGAAACCTGTTTAATATGGGATTTAAATGTCAAGTCTTGGTCAAAAATAACGCCGAGGTTCTTTACGCTATTACTGGGGGCAAATTTAATGCCTTCCGGATGAAGTGACTGACTAATCAGTTTCTTTTTTTAGAACTTCTGGTCCAAAGACAGCAACTTCCGTCTTGTCAGAATTTAAAAGTAAAAAGTTTAGATTCATCCATGTTTTTATGTCTTCCAGACATGCCTGTAATCTACCTAACTGATTGGGTTCATCAGGATTTATGGATAAATATAGTTGTGTATCATCTGCATAGCTGTGGAAATTTATCCCATGCTTTCTAATGATTCTACCAATTGGGAACATATATATGGTGAAAATAATTGGTCCAAGCACAGAACCCTGTGGAACTCCACAAGTAACCCTTGAGAGTGAAGAAGATTTATCATTTACATGAACAAACTGGAATCTATCAGACAAATATGATTTAAACCAGCCTAGTGCTGTTCCTTTGATCTCTGCAACATGTTCAAGCCTTTCTAAGAGAATATTATGATCGACTGTGTCAAAAGCAGCACTGAGCTCTAACAAAACCAGAACAGACACCAGTCCATTATCTGAGGCCATGAGAATATCATTAGTAACCTTCACCAGTGCTGTTTCAGTGCTATGATGAGCTCTAAAACCTGACTGAAACTCTTCAAACAGCTCGTTACTGTTTAGATGTTCACAGACTTGATTAGCAACTATTTTCTCAAGGACTTTGGATAAGAAAGGAAGGTTAGATATAGGTCTGTAATTCACCAAGTCATCTTGATCAAGGGAAGGTTTCTTGAGTAAAGGTATAATTTAAATAAGGATAGATTCATCATATCCAAAATGGGGCCAGGAACCAAATGGAACACTTCTTTAAATAATTTGGTTGGGATTGGGTCCAACATACAAGTTGATGGTTTAGATGAGGCTAATATTTTTGATAATTCCGAAAAGTCAACTGAATCAAAACAGCCTAAGCACAAATGAGGTTCTACAGTTCTTTCCGATGCTGCCTCATTTACGGAGGAAGAAATAATCATGCTTGGGAGGAGGCCAAGGATTTTATTTTTAATAGACTTAATTTTATTTTATGAAGAATCCCATAAAATCATCACTGCTAAGAGCTGGGGGAATAGTTGGCTCAACAGAGCTATGACTCGGTGTAAGTTTGGCAACTGTACTCAAAAGAAACCTAGGATTGTTTTTATTTGCCTCTATTAATGATGAAAAAGATGCTGTTCTAGCTTGTCGAAGGGTCTTTATACAGCAGTAGACTGTTATTCCAGAATAAATAGGAATCCTCTAGGTGTGTAGAGCGCCATTTTCTCTCCAACTTCCTAGTATTCTGCTTTAAAGTATGCAACTCTGTGTTAAACCAAGGAGTCAGCCTCCTATGGCTAGCCACTTTCTTTTTTAAGGGGGCTACACTATCTAATCCCAAACGCAATGAGGACGTAACGCTGTGAACCAGACCATCAATTTCTGAAGGGTTAGAGATAGAATTGCTGCCATCCACTGTTACTCTGAGACACCAAGGAAAGTAAGAATGGAACAGATTCTTTACAAATTGTTACAGCATTGTCTGATAAAGCTCTACTATAAGGAAATTTTCTTTCAGATTTAAGATGCTCAGTTAAAGTAAATTCAAAAGTTATTAAGAAGTGGTCAGACAGGACCGGGTTATGTGGGTGGACTGTTATTTCCTCACACTCAATACCGTATGTCAGTACAAGGTCCAAAGTCTGTTTACCCGAGTGGGTCGATCCCTGTACTTTTTGAGTAAAGCCAATTGAGTCTAAAATAGCACTAAAGGCTGCATTTAGGCTATCACTTTCAGTATCCACATGAATATTGAAGTCCCCCACTATAATAACCCTATCAGTATTTAATACTAAATCAGATAAAAAATGTGAGATCTGATCCAAGAATTGAGAGTAAGCTTCTAGCTTCGGTGGTCGATACAAAACCACAAACAAAAATGGTCTTAATGTTTTGCAACTTAGATGAGGAAAATTAAGGGTTAGATGTTCAAAAGAACTGTAGCTATCAATTGGTCTGGGACTAATTAGTAAATCAGAACGAAAAATGGTTGCAACTCTCCCTCCTGGCCCAGTATTTCTGTGGAAGATGTCACATGAGGCTTTGGGGCTCTTCTGGTCACATGCAAGGAAGTCATGGGTGGGGGTTAAGATGACCCCCCTTTGGTCTGTTAGGTCAGCCCATGGAGGCGGACCTCGCTCGTCGTGGGCATAGACCAATGGACCTGTGTTCAGCCTAAGATCTGGAAGGCTGCAAGAAAAAGCTTCTAGCTCATGGGTCGCACCTGGTGGTGGCAGCATCATGCCCTGGTGGTGAACGGTAAATCACCGGCTTCTGGATGAGGTGAAAGTTTGGATCCAGTACCTGCATTTTCACCATGTCAAAATGTTTAGGTTCAAACCTGGGGTGTGCATTTTCCATTCCCATCTGTCGTCAAGAGAGGGCGGTGACGGGATGGACTTGTGAGAGACGGAGCCATCGTTTCTGGAAATCCCACAGGATTCTGCGGTCAGCTCCTGGTCTAGACTGGCTGCAGAGCACCAGGCTTTGTTCTTGGCTGTGGCTGGTGGCACCTGGGTCACAGACCTTGAGCTGGAGTGGTTTTCCAGGAGACAGCATGACTCTGGTTCCCTCCTCAGGCAAGGTTGAGCACGTCAAGATAATCTCTGATCCTGCGTCCAGGAGAGAATTAAATTTGACACACCCTCCTATAAAGATCATACAGTATAGTTGACATGCAAGTTTTGTGTGAAGTAAGTTGCATAAAAATGCCAGACAATGTGTTTGTGGTATTTTTACTGGAAAGATTCCAAGGAGCGTTTGGGGTCTCTCAAAAGCAGTTCTCCAGCTGACCAGGTCACCTTTGACAGCTGTGAGAACTGGAACCACGCCTAGTCATGCAGATGGAGGTTCAAAGTATGGATTACCTGGAGGATTGGATGCCTCTGATGATCTGGGTGGACTCAAACGCTGGACTGCTTCAAACAAATACCTGCGACAAGCATCCTCAACATCTCCCTTCATTATAGTTTCATTCTGAACTCTACCATCAAACTTTTCTCTTTCATGGTGGTTAGGGTATGTTTTCCTATCCGACCAATAATACTCTGGCTGCTTTGGTTTCAATTTATGCCAGTTGTCACCCCCTTGGCTCTGTGATGAAAACCTATGTTGTTTCCTAGGTCCATCTCCAGCCATGGTCGGAGTGGGAGGCTCTGCTCCTCTGCTGCCTGGGTTCAGCATCTGCTTGGTTGGGGCGCAACTGCGTTTCCCAGGCCAGCTGAGAGTATTTTCGGATTTCCTGCATCCTTAGTTTCCTCATCCTGCTGTACATAGTCACCTGGAAGTGAATAGATTCGTGGAGGTTATGAAGAAATAAAGATTTGAAAGTCTGATCTTCATCTAAACCAGGAGCGCTGCGTCCTTGGAAATACGCAACTTTTTTTTTTAAACATGTCCTGTTTGGCAGTGTGGAGCTCAGAATTGGTGTCTGAGTACCAAGTAGAAGCCCAACAGATTTACTTTCACAAGCGGAGCAGTACAGCTTTTGCTATAGTCCTCCACTTGATATATGTGTGAAAAATCTTTATTATGAATTGTTGGGGTTTTTATTTCCTGATGTTATGGACCCGGAGATGGAAAATTAAGGGGAAGAAAGAAAGAAGATGAAGAAGAGAGGTAGGAAACAAAAAGTCAAAAGAGAGGGTGAGTTGAAAATACAAGAGAGGAAGGGGAACAAAGAAAACACAGGAAGACATTGAAGTCTGCCTCCATACCCACAGGACGGCAGAGAGAGGGGGAAAAACAAAACACGAAAAAGGAACATCGACAAAACAAAACAAACATTGTGAACTAAGAATTACACAACCACATCACACAAAAATAGATATAAAAATACAACAACAATGTCACAGAAAAACTCATGGTACCGATTAATCAAGCTCTAGTAATGATAACCTCAGCCCAAGAATATATCCTTAAACACCAGAGACCCCACATCTATGTGTGTGTGTTAGCATTATGGTGCATATAAGGTTTCTCCATAAGAGTGTTCGATAGCTGGTGTGAGCAGGCATCAATCCGTCTCCCAGGAATCGATGCAGACATGAAGGAGATCGGAGCAAAGACGTCCAAAGGACCCCCAGAGCCCCAGGCCGACCCGGGCGGGGCCGACTGCATCCCCCAAGAGTGGAGCAAAGGAGAACCCCAGGGGAACATCCAGCGGCTACTATGCAGGGGCCCGGGGGGCAGCAGTGCCGAGCCCACGGGCCCCAACGGCAACCGGCCGCGCCAGGGCGGGCCGGTCAATGGACTGGGAGAGCCAGGGCCCAGGGGCACCCCACCCCTCAGCAGGGACCCGACAAGGGACCGGCCGACGAGGGGCCCCCGGCACTGCAGGGGCCGCGGCAGAGCGCCGCCTCCACCCTAGACCAATCCCCACCACCAACATCCCAGCGCCCCACCGATAGCCGCAGGGGACGGACAGCATCCCCAGGCCGGGTTCAGCCAGCATCTGGACACCAAGTTGTACCAGCTCCCGGGTCCTGATCCCGCGCAACGCAGGGCGCCGAGACCAGGCATCCAACGAGGGCCAGGGCCGGTCCAACCCGCCAATGAACCTGCCACGCACGGTGCGCACAGAACAGGTGATCAAACGAGCAGAGACGCCGGATCCGCATCCCGCCGAGCAGGCACCACCCAACAATCGCAAACCTGGCACCTCTAAAAGAGGTGCCCCAACCAACCAAAGGAAGATATTGGACCGAGCCCGACTCTGCCGACGGTCATCAGGGAGCGGGAGTGAGTGAGGAAGGAAAAAGAAAGAAAGGCGTGATCTGCTCAGGATAAAACAAACAGTTTCAAACGCAGCAATTTCAGCTCAAACTTATGCGTGCGGCGACGCAAAAATGAGCAAACAGGTACAGCGCTTAAAAACACTTTGAACCAACAATGAACGAGATCTAACTTGTTAAAACTCCATTTTCTCTGTTTATCTCCGCCCAGACACAATATTAGTATAAATGAACCGGTTCAGTCCTACTTTGCCTTGAAGGAGGTCCAGTCCACTAGGAGGAGAGCAAATTGTGTCCGTAGTTGAGCAAGAAAAGGAAGAGTTATAAAAAAAACCTTGTACAGGATTTAACGACCGTGTGGCCCAAAGGCAGGCTGGAAGGCCTGTAGGTCGACGTCTAACGAACTGTCCTGGAACAGTTCTGATATAGCTCCAACGAGATACACAAACCGAATGAGCACTTCAAGGCTTTGAAATGAGTTCTTCCCGGTCCAGCGGGTCAGAACAAAAGAGAATCTTCACTGGTGAGATGTCTTCTGTTCAGCAGTAGTTCATCCAAGAACTTCTAGCTGGAGAACAATTTGAAAATGGGCGCGACTACTCTTATAGCTGTTGTGCCACAGATAGGTAGGATTTGGCTATGAATAATTATGAATAATTGCCTAGGGCAATAATTAATCAGATAAATAATTTTATGTAAAAATTACCTCGTTTAGGGCACCACCTGGATTCCAGGAATATCAATAGCCAAATTGTTCAGTCTCAATTTATGTTTATGATTACCTGCCTGATAAGGCTGAGATAATTAAACAATATATGAAGGAATAAGTTCTTGGCGTACCTGAACAGCAAGTTACTACACATGTAGGTGAAATAACAACAGTTTTCCAAAATACAAGAGTTTATTACAACAAGAATTCACTTTCAGTTAACATACTTCAATCAAAAAACTCAAACTAGTTAAACACAACTAAAACTACTAAAGCCGCGTTCACACCGGTCAGCGCGTCCAGGCGTCAAATCGCTCAAACGGACGAAAGTCGACGCTTTAAAATTAAAACCCAGCTGCTTGCACACTTGTGGTCTGCGTCGGCGCGTCGGGGCATCAGCGCGTCACGTCATTACGTCGTTTGCTCCAGGAGCTGCGTATGGATGAGGTTCGGTTTCAGCGCTATTTTCGTCTGTCCCGCGCCCATTTTGATGACCTCCTGACCCGCATCGGTGCTCGCATCACCTACCAGGACACCAACTACAGGCGCTCTATTCCTGCTGAAGAGCGCCTGTCCATCTGTCTTCGGTTAGTGGGTACATTGTGATTCTGAAAATGTTTTTTTTGTATAAACGTTTAATCTGATGCTCATGTGCTTATACTATGCATATTAAAGAGTCACTGTAAAACCAAACTCTCTACTTACCAAATATGCTTTTTTTGCATTTGGTACCAGTTTTTTTTCCGCCACACATAACAGTAGATTAAAACAGTACACACAGGCAAATAAAAAAATTTCATTTTCCTATATTAACATGCAGCCAAATAAAAGCCACAGGTAACAACATAGGTGAATGTATATTTAGTGAACAGTTAAGTAAGTTATCTCACCCCACTGTCATTTCTCATCTCCTGCCCAATATATACTCACACAGCATTTATCTTATCTATAAGTAATATACATTATAGTAGATAATAGTAGATTTAATAACTAATCTGGCCCACAACTAGTCTATTCACTATCGTTTTCTCTTTTATGCAGGTTTCTTGCCACTGGGGACTCCTACAGGACCATAGCCAGCAGCTTCAGAGTGGGCATTTCCACTGTCTCCACCATCATCCCTGATGTGGTGACAGCCATCTAGGATGGTTTAGTGGTTTCTGGAGATGGCCAGGTACCTGCAGTGAGGGGAGCTGCCGCTGCTCATGGAGAAAGACCACTTCCAGCTGTGGGGCGAATCGGAGCCAACAACGCAACCAGAGAGGCAGTGGAGACCAGAGAAGTTTTCATGGCCCACCTCAGTGAGGAGGGGGCAGTGCCATGGCAGCCGGCAGAATAGTCATGTCCATACAGGACTGACCCAAAACGGCTCTTTTAAGAGCCACCCAATAAAAAAATTAAGAGCAAAACTTTCTGAAAATTTCCACATCTATATTTACTATATTATATTTTAGTAATTTGTTTTTCTCTATACATTCATATATACATTCACAAATCCCTTTCATTTATGGATTATTGTTTGTTCTGTACCTATATACTTTTGACCTGTTCACCTGTACCTCTCGTTTCCAGGTAATGACTGACAGACTGCTCTGCTTTCTCCCACAAACTCGTCTATGGATATGGTGAAATCAATCAAATAAACTCAAATAGTTCTTGCTTTTGTACTTCTGTGATATTTTATATAGTCAATAAAAAGGTATATTTCATTAAGGTAATTATTATCTGTTATTAAAAATAATATTTTCACCCAAATGGCATTACATAGGACAGTAGAATTAAATTAAGGAAAGTAGCTGACCAAAATGTTACATATAAAAATATTTAATATAAAAAAAATACATACAACATATATACATATAATAAACAAACAATAAAATAAAGAACAGGAAGAGAAAGGACCTTATTTGGAGGAAGTGCAGTGGAAGACAGGAGGGACACAGAAAGGAGTCTCCTTCCTCCCCTGAAAAAGGTGTCAGCCCGATCAGTAAAACTACTGAGTATTGTCCAAATGGGTCAAATTGTTCATTCTTTCAAAAATCATTCTATGAATGTCAAATTTTAGGATGTATCTTTCTAGAGGTGACACCCTTTTCAGGAGAGGATGAAGAGAGAGAAGGAAGTGCATGTCATCATCTGCAGGAGGAGCAGGAGCTGGTTCAGGCCGGGCCTTGAGCGCATCAAGCAGCTTTTGCTGGAACTCTGTTGGCACTGACAAGTCCTGCTGCCTCCGCCTTCGTTTTCTTGGAGGGCCTGTGAAAAAACACAGTAGAAAAATGTGTTAAAAATGCTTACAATTATGTTGAACATATATACAAATTAGATAAAATTAGAAGCAACATTTTAAGTCTGTATGAAAGGCTGAGTGTGAATTCCAGGGTATACACAGACATTTCAGAAAGTACAAAAAGTAATTCGCCAAGTGTCTGGGAACCCAAAGAAACAGATTGACATCTTTGAATAAAACCTACATTCCCAACCTTTCCAAACAGCACTACACACCTGCAGGTGCTGGAGCAGAGGAAGGGCCAGGCTGGTCAGAAAAAGAAGCAGCAGCAGAGGAAGGGCCAGGCTGGTCAGAAAAAGAAGCAGCAGCAGAGGAAGGGCCAGGCTGGTCAGAAGCAGAAAAGGAAGGGCCAGGCTGGTCAGAAGCAGAAAAGAAAAGGGCCAGGGGACTCTGGTTCAGCCATGTCACCTGCCTCCATGTTAGCTGGATCTGTCAAGACAGAAAGGAATATTATTGACCCTCCTGTTTATTATGCTTTATACCAAGATCACAAATACTTCTACTGCTAGCACTAATAATAAATAGCAAAACTTTGTAGTAGCAAAATGATGTAGGTTTCAGCTTTACAATAATTACTTTCATGTTTCTGAGCACGTTTTTGTGTGTGTTTGTGTGCCACTATGTCTGGGTTTTCTTCTCAAAATCACCAACCTTCTGCCTCTAACCGCCCTGCTGCTTCTTTTTCTGGCTCCTCTGGGTGGTCGTACCCCTCCGCCTGCTCCTCCTCGACCCCCATGTTGCTCGATGTTTCGCGGGGGGCGATGAAGGGTTCGAGGAAGGACAGGACAGAGAGGTACTTCCATTTCTGCACTTTCCCTCCTTCTGCTCCGCTCTTCCTTCTCTCTTTCTCCTTTCTGCTCTGCCTGACATATGTGTCCCTCAATGTCTTCCACCGTTTTTTGCAGATCTCGTCTAAATACACAATGGGAAACTGGTAATGCGTATTTAGTACCGTAGTTGCCCTAACCGCTTTTGGCTAGCGTAGCGTTAGCTAACATAACAAGAAAGTTAAAAGAAAAAATATTTTTTTCTATGTTTAACTGCTTACCTGGCACTCCAATATCCTCCGATATCTTCCTCCAAATCAGATCCGATCTCTTCCTGTCTTTGTAAAAAGACGAAGACGGGTCATACAGTTCACGGACATTACATACAGCGACGATCAGTTTGTCCTCCATCTTGAATAAAAAATTTGCCGATTCCCCCATGGAAGGAGTTACTACGTCAGTACAACGAGTCGCTCTGATTGGTTGACGCCGCGCGTCTGCTGCCCGAAAGTTCAATTTTCCCAACTTGAGCAGCAGACGACGGTCCGTCGGGGCATCAGCCGCGTGGACGCGCTGATGCCAGCTGCGCCAACGCGCGCGACTTGCTGCTTGGCGCCCACTAGATGCGTAGATACCATAGACTTGCATGTAATCTAGCTGCCCTGCTGCCTGGACGCGCTGACCGGTGTGAACGCGGCTTAAGAAAAGAATAACGATAATAAAACTCACACTCCGAAGTAAAACAGTAAAAGTGATAAAAATGCACAAAAATAGAAACAAACAATAAATTGATAATGATGTCACAGTTCAGAATGAATATATTTTTCCCCAAAGACCAAGGCTTGTATTGAACAGTGTTGGGAATAAAGCTAAGTTAGTTTTAAACTAATTGCGATTAGTTCAAGACTAATCAGCAGATTCTGGTTTGTTTTCAAACCACCAATTCACAATGCAAAGCAGAAGTGAAGAAAAACATTGTTTGGAAGAAGCAATGTTTCATTAAACCATTTGCTGAATTAGAAATCAATAACCTTTAGATAATTGATTCTATTTAATGGATCGGTCACCGCAGTGATTGATCTAATGTAATATTTAGACTTTATGTTGACGTTAACGGCAGTACCAATTATGTCGATCTAATTTAGTATTTTGACTCACCAAGAAGGCATCTCAAAGATTACTTAAAAGATTAGTTTAGTGTTTAAACTATCCGTTTTAAAGTCGATCTCTATTTTGAATAGCGTTAACGGCAGTCTTTATTGTTCATGAGTAAAATACCATCAAGGGCGGGCCCACGTTGTTCACTAGAGCATGTAGCTTACAGCTAACTCACGTGGTGCTGCTTAAAGTCGCTCTGGTTAATTTATTAAACATCAAACGAAAAACTGTCGGACTGAGTAACTCAGGTTGCAGGATATAAAACGACTTTCCATCGGAAACCTCGAGAATCACAGTTTAAACCTCCAGGCCGACCGGCCTGTTTGTACCCGAACAATAAATGAAATCTTAAACAAAGTAACAAATCACAGTGAAAATAAACGACCCTTAAATCTTGTTTAAACTAACCTAATCTCGCCTCTGCCCAGACAAACCTTATTGAACGATTAAAGTTCTCCAAGTCGCTCCGTGGCTGATGGGCGAAGCCAAAACAACGTTAGCCCGCAGGCTAGCCACAGCTACGGTCCGTTAGCAGTGGGAGGACTTATAGCTGTTGGATCGCGGGTAGCATTAGCTCGGAAAGTCGTGTCGTCCTCTTCGGCTTGCTAAACATCGATCAGCTGCACCTCAGTTCACCGACACAGTACCTTCTCTGCAGGTGCAAGATAGCATTGTCCCAGGCTTTGTCGTGGTGCGGTAAAGCTCCAGTCTCGACCGTGGCATTCGGTAGCTGTTAGCGGCTCGCTTCATACGGCAGCATCTGTTCAGAAAGCAGGGCTCAGGGCGGAACAGTGGGGTTTATCTCAAAACACTGGGTCTGATTCACCTGATTGATCAGCAGTATTGTCGTCCTCGTAGTGAGTTCCTTTCAGAACTTGCGTCTTTTCCCTCACCAACGAAGGAAGCATTGGATCTCTCCTGGCGCTGTTTGGCTGAAAGCCAGAACTGGAGAGAGTTTGAAAATCTGTGGTGGTGCCTTATATAACCTCTGGTCTTCTTCTCCTCCTGTCAGAGCTAGAATGTGGGTTAGCGCCACCCAATGGCTGTGTGTCCCCAACATAGTCCCTTTGGCCGTGATGTCATCGCCGATGTCACCATGGGTGGTCACGGACCAATAGGAGTGTTGTAACTATTAATAATAAAAAGTTGTCTGGTTTTCTGAGCATCAATAATTATAATCAATAATTTAATATTAATATAATTATTGATGACGTTCAAGTTTAACCTGTTTATTAAAGATATCGGGGCACCAATCTCATAAATGAGATAATTTTAATTAAACCAGACTGTCAGTCTCTCTCTGAAAAGAGGTAGTTCGTCCACGGGGTTAAAACAAACTTCACAGCACACACTGAAATAGCACAGGAAACTTCTTGTTACTAAAGGGAATTTATTAATGAAATAGGTCAACCTTACAGATTACATTTCATTCATAATTTCCATCTATTCTAACGCATGCAAAAATATAGAACAAAGTTAACGTCGTGGAAAGGGGGCCTGCGTGTGCGACTGTGTGTGTGTGTGTGGGAGACAGCGAGCGAATGAGGGGGGGGGGGGGGGGGTTCAGCTTAACCCTCAATGCGATCAATAACTCAAGCCTTATCAATCGTGCCAATTCAACAAAGGCTAGTTTCATTAGCAATGGTGCCTTGGACAAAGGAAACGGGGCAACGGAGAAAGGGGGTCAACTGAGGCCACGCGACCTGTCTGAACAGACACGCGCCGACCACATGAGGACAATAAAACAAGCCGGGAAATAATACAATATAATATACTGCTTCTGGTTGCAACCAAAGTCAAATAATTAAACACAAAAAGCATGCACATTCAGGGTCGGTGTACAGCGACAGACGACCAAGAATAACAGTGGTGAACAAGTTGACAGACTTATTTTTAACCACAAAAAAATGTGTATATATATATATATATATATATATATATATATATATATATATATATATATATCCTAGACCTAATTCTCCTCTACCCAGACCAAAATATATAAACCAGGTGGATACTACTTGTACTTGGTGATGAAGCTCTCCACAGTCCACGACGAAACAACTTGAAAGTGTCCAGTTTAAAGGAGCGGTTTGCTCAAAACCGAGGTCGGAAAAGCGGACGTCTGACTTTAGGCGCTGAGGGATTCCGGCCGGTTTAAATAGAGCTCTGATGGCCAGCGGACTCCCTGGTTGCCCGTACAGGGAAGTCTGTTTGCTTGGCCGATTCACTTCGAAGCTTAAAAGGGAAGTTCTTCCTGGTCCAGCGGGTTTGAACGGGAAAAAAAGAAAATGCTAGCAGTGGATTAAAGCGTCTCCTTGCGGCACCGCTGAGGAACCAAAAGACGAAGATTTCAATACTCGCGCTGCCTTTAATCAACTCTGTGATGTCATCACTGGCCACAGACCAATGAGAATGGGTTGAGGGCAGCGCAACGGATGCTGGGAGATGCAGTTCGTTCAGTAAAAGGCCATAGCCTCAACAGGAGTGTGTTGGGGGTCACTGCTAGGATTGCTGGGAAATGTGGTCTGCTCAGTCCATCTTTGAGATAGCTCCAAGCCATCCAAAAGTCTGTTCAAGTCATCTTATGAGAAATGTAATCACAACAAATGTATTCTAATTTATGTTAATGGAGTATGCTAATTTTCTTAGCATTACAGAAAAACAGAGCAAATGGCAGTAATCAAATTTTTTTACTTTTACTTGAGTAACATTTTTATGAAGTATCACTACTCTTACTAGAGTAACATTTCTGGCTACTCTACCTACAGCGAGTAACTTTACTGAATGAAACTGAATGCTTGTTTTGACCAAAAATTTATGAAACTCACACACAGAATATATGTTGAAGTGAGACCTCCTGTTTATTCAATTCAATTCAAAAATACTTTATTGATCCCAGAGGGAAATTAAGTGTTGGTATAGCTCATATAATCAATTCTTTAAGGAGTTGTTGTAGATGATGATGGCTGTGGGCAGGAAGGATTTCCTGTAGCGGTCTGTATTGCAGCGAAACTGAAGAAGCCACCGACTGAAGACGCTCTGTTGTTGTGTGACTGTCTCATGAAGAGGATGCTCAGGGTTGTCCATAATTTTTTTTATTTTATGAAGAATCCTTCTTTGCATTATCATCTCCGGATTTTCCACAGTTGTCCCAAGAACAGAACCAGCCTTCTTTATCAGGTTGTTTAGCCTTTTTAAATCCCTGGCTCTGATGCTGCTACCCCAACAGGTGACGGCTGAAGAGATTACACTCTCCACAACAGACTTGTAGAAGATCTCCAGCATCTTGCTGCAAACCTTGAAGGACCTAAGCTTCCTCAAGAAGTACAGTCTGCTCTGTCCCTTCTTGTAGACGGCTTCACTGTTCAGTCTCCAGTCTAGTCTGTTGTCAAGGTGAACTCCGAGGTATTTATACTCCTACACCACCTCCACTTCTTCTCCCATGATGGAAACAGTGTTTGACTTATCCCTGTTTCTTTTGAAATCTACAATCATCTCCTTTGTTTTGTTCGCATTCAAGGTGAGACGATTGTTTCCACACCATGTCACAAAGCGGTCCACCAGCTCTCTGTATTCAGCTTCTTGTCCATCTCTGATACACCCGACAATTGCAGAGTCATCTGAGTATTTCTGCAGATGACAGGTCTCTGATTTGTACTGGAAGTCTGAGGTGTACAGAGTGAAAAGGAATGGTGAGAGTAAGGTCCCTTGTGGTGCTCCTGTGCTGCTGACCACCTGGTTTGACACACAATTCTTCAGTCTCACAAATTGTGGTCTGTTGGTCAGGTAGTCATTGATCCAGGCGATTGTTGAGGGCTCCACCTGTGTCTTCAGGAGTTTCTGACAAAGCAAATCAGGCTGAATTGTGTTAAATGCACTGGAGAAATCAAGAACATGATCCTCACAGTGCTGCCTGCTTTGTCCAGATGACAGTGGGTTGGTTGAAGTAGGTGGATGATGGCATCTTCAACTCCAACTCCACACCGATAAGCAAACTGCAGTGGGTCCTGATACGTTCTTGTTTGCTTACTCAGGGGTGCCAACAGGAGTCTCTCCAGGACCTTCATGATGTGGGATGTCAGGGCAACAGGTCTATAGTCATTGATGACTGATGGGTGAGTCCTTTTGGGTACTGGAACAAGGCAGGATGTCTTCCACAACACTGGAACCTTCTCCTGAGTTAGGCTAAGGTTGAAGAGGTGCTGCAGAATCCCACAGAGCTGCTCTGCACAGACCTTCAGGACTCTGGGGCTGACACCATCTGGACCTGCAGCCTTGTTCCGGTTCAGTTTCTCCAGCTGCCTCTTCACCTGACTTTTGGAGACAGACAAGTGGGAGGGGGAGGCAAAAGGGGTAGCAGCATTTCCTGAGTTGGTTGAAGTCAAACTTGTGGAATTAGAAGAGTCCATGGCTGAGGTGAAGGATAAAACATCTGAGGTGTAACAGGAAAGCTGTTGATCAGAGGAGAGTGGGATGTCTGTTTGGCTGGGAACAGGAGAGGGGGATGCTGAGCTAGTTCCTGAACTCAACCTGTTGAAGAATATGTTCAGTTCATTGGCTCTGTCCAGACTTCCATCTATCCAATCCTTCCTGTCCTTAAAACCTGTGATCTTTCTCATTCCTGACCAGACATTTCTGATATTGTTCCTCTGTAGTTTGTTCTCCAGCTTCTTCCTGTATGCCTCCTTGCTGTCTCTGATTTCGACCTTAAGTTGCTTCTGTATACTCCTCAGTAATTCCCTGTCTCCCTCCCTGAAGGCTCTTTTTTTCTTGTTTAGCAGTTCCTTCAGGTCATTGGTGACGCAGGGTTTGTTATTAGGGAAGCATCTCACTGTTCTGGTGGGGATGATGTTGTCCACACAGAAGTTTATATAGTCAGTCACACACTCAGTCATGGCATTGATGTCCTCTCCATGTGCTTGGCAAAGAGTCATCCAGTCTGTGGTCGCAAAACAACCCTGCAGGGCTTCTTAAGCTTCCTGCGACCATTTTCTCACAGTTCGTTTTGTCACAGGTTGCCTCTGAACAAGTGGTTTATATTCTGAACAGTGAAAAACAAGAATGTGATCTGATTGTCCCAGAGGAGGTCTTGGTTTGGACATGTATGAATCCTTTACATTTGCATAAAACAAATCCAAGGTCCTGTTTCCTCTTGTAGAGCAGCTGACAAACTGTTGAAATGTTGGAAGTGTAGTAGAGAGCGAGGCATGATTAAAATCACCAGATATTGCCACAAATGCATTGGGGTGCTGTGTCTGTAGCTTAGCAACAACGGAACTGATGACATCACATCCAGTGTCGGCAACGGCTGAAGGTGGAATGTAAACAACTGCCAAAATTACACTGGTGAACTCTCTTGGTAAATAATATGGACGAAAACTCACTGCCAAGAGTTCGACATCTGGGCTGCAGAGACGACACTTCACAGTAACATGTCCTGGATGACACCATCTGTTGTTGACAAGCACTGCTACTCCACCACCTTTTCTTTTTCTGCTCGTCTTCAGATCTCTGTCTGCTCGTACAGTCAGGAAGCCTGGCAGACAGACGTTGGAGTCGGGGATATGATCCAGCAGCCACGTCTCATTAAAACACATAACACTGCATTCACGGTACTCTGGCTGAGTCCTTGTAAGGGCTTGGAGTTCATCCATCTTGTTAGCCAAGGATCTTACGTTTCCCATTATGATCGATGGAAGAGATGGCTTTAACTTCCTCTTTCTCTGTCTCCTTTTCGCTCCTGTTCTGCATCCACGTCTCCTCCTTATCAACTCATCAGGGATTTGTGGGTTCAGTTGAGGTATTATTTCAGCTTTTGCGATGTTAATCAACTGCTCCCGGCTGTAAACCACATTGTTGCCATGGTTATGCATCATCACAAATTGTCAAAAAGGGAAAAATTTACAGCAAAAATCTTTGCAGCTTCACAGCACCAAAAACTAGAAAGTATAAAGGTCAAAAAAATGCAATCTTCTTTAAGAAAAAAGAGGAACCAATGTACAAAAAACCAAAACTTAATATGTAGCCAACAGAGCCACTCCAACATGCAGCCACCCAGAGCAGCGCAATTCTAGAATATATGAATTATACACAAGCTTCATAATTTTAACATTATTCTCTATCTGCTGAGGCTGTTGTACCATTTGGAGGTCAAGTGGGGGTACCTTAGCTGGTCTGACATACATACATTACCTACTGAAGGTGTTGGTTTCATTTGTTTTACTTTGAAAATAATTGATTTGGAAAAATCATCTGATCAAATTTGTTATTTTACTATTATGTCATGTATTTCTATTTTAGATTCTTTAGAATTTGCACATAACTACATTTTGGTCCAATTACATAATTTTTAAATACTAAATTGCATGTTATGATCTTAATTCAAGTACTCAATACTTGAGTAGCCTTTTTACCAAATACCTTTTTACTGGAGTAATTTTTTGGATGACAACTTTGTAATTTTACTTGAGTAAAAATATGTTGAACAAGTGCTACTTTTACTTGAGTACAATTTTTGGATACTCTACCCAATTCTGCTCCTAAGTAGTCCTAGAGCTTTCCTGGCTTTATCTTCATAATCCTCATCTCAACAGCTATCGTCATGAAGTCAGCTGTTTTCAGCTCCACAACCATCGAACCCAGAAATGTTTAAAATGTCTGAATTCATTCGTCTAACATCTGGTAATAACCTAAAGAACCTCATCGTTACTTTTGAACAAGACATGAAATTCAAATCCCATATTACCTACTTTTTTTTTTTTACCAACTTTTTACTTTGATGTAGAGAGTACTCTTATATCAGTTCTTCTGTTCTTTCTGTGTCTCTGCTCTGTCTTTTTGAACCACCAGACGGTCATGGCAGATGACCACTCGTACTGAGCCTGGTTCTGGTTCTGCTGGAGGTTTCTTCCTGTTAAAGGAGAGCTGTTTGAAGAGTTTCAGTCAGGTTTTAGAGCTCATCATAGCACTGAAACAGCACTGGTGAAGGTTACTAATGATATTCTCATGGCTTCAGATAATGGACTGTTCTGGTTTTGTTAGATCTCAGTGCTGCTTTTGACACAGTCGATCATAATATTCTCTTAGAAAGGCTTGAACATGTTGCAGGGATCAAAGGAACAGCACTATGCTGGTTTAAATCATATTTGTTTGATAGATTCCAGTTTGTTCATCTAAATGATAAATCTTCTTCTCTCTCAAGGGTTACATGTGGAGTTCCACAGGGTTCTGTGCTTGGACCAATTCTGTTCACCATATATATGCTCCCAATTGGTAGAATCATTAGACAGCATGGGATAAATTTCCACAGCTATGCCGATGATACACAACTATATATATCCATAAATCCTGATGAACCCAGTCAGTTAGGTAGATTACAGGCATGTCTGGAAGACATAAAAACATGGATGACCCTAAACTTTTTGCTTTTAAATTCTGACAAAACAGAAGTTGCTGTCTTTGGACCAGAAGTTCTTAAACAGAAACTGATTAGTCAATCACTTCATCTGGATGGCATTAAATTGGCCCCCAGTAATAACGTAAAGAACCTCAGCGTTATTTTTGACCGAGACTTGACATTTAAATCCCATATTAAACAGGTTTCTAGGATTTCTTTCTTTCAACTCCGCAATATTGCTAAAATTAGAAACATCCTCTCCAGGAGTGATGCTGAGAAACTAGTCCATGCATTTGTTACCTCAAGGTTGGACTACTGCAATTCTTTACTATCAGGTAGTCCACAAAATGCCATTAAAAGCCTTCAGTTGATCCAAAATGCGGCAGCAAGAGTTCTGATGAATATTAAAAAGAGAGATCACATTTCTCCTGTTTTAGCTTTCCTTCATTGGCTCCCTGTTAAATCCAGAATAGAATTTAAGATCCTTCTTCTTACATACAAAGCCCTTAATAATCAAGCTCCATCATACATCAGAGATCTAATTGTTCCATATGTTCCTAACAGAGCCCTTCGCTCTCAGACTGCAGGTTTACTTGTAGTTCCTAGGATTTCTAAAAGTAGAATGGGAGGCAGATCTTTTAGTTATCAGGCTTCTCTCCTGTGGAACCAGCTCCCAGCTTTAGTCCGTGAGGCAGACACTCTGTTTACTTTTAAGGCCAGGCTTAAAACTTTCCTTTTTGATAAAGCTTATAGTTAGAGTGGCTAAGGTCATCCTGAGCTATCTCTGTAGTTATCCTGCTATAGGCTTAGACTGCTGGAGGACAGACTTACCAATTTTCTTCACTCTGCTACTTCCTTTTCTCCTACGACTCTCCAGTTGTATTACAGTACATTCTGTTATTTCGACTGTTAACTTTGTTTTCTCTCAGTGTTTTTCTCTCCATAGAAGATATTACTGGTCTGGTATCCTGCTTGGCTGCAATGCCCTGTTGGACGGGGGGCATCGACTAGGATGATCCTCCCAGTAACTGAACATCCACTGTGTCCTGTTATCAACTTTCTACTTTCTGTAACATAGAAAGTTCTCTTATATCAGATCTTCTGTTCCTTCTGTGTCTCTGCTCTGTCTTCTCAAACCCCCAGACGGTCATGGCAGATGGCCGCTCCTACTGAGCCTGGTTCTGTTGGAGGTTTCTTCCTGTTAAAGGGGAGTTTTTCCTCTCCACCGTCGCTACATGCTTGCTCAGTAGGAGGGATAGCTGAAGGATTGCTGTGGTTGGAAAGTCTGCATCAACGGGGCCCAACCTCATGCCAATGACTGATGCAATCTGCTGGGATTCCTTAAATAGGAAACTTTTTAACTGATTGGAATGTTTGTATAAATGTATTGAAATGACTTCTTGTTAAGTGCCTTGAGATGACATCTGTTGTGAATTGGCACTATATAAATAAACTGAATTGAATTGAAATTGAATTTTTCCTCTCTACTGTTGCAACATGCTTGCTCAGTATGAGGGATTGCTGTGAAGTCAACAACACAACGCTGGTGACTGTCTACAGTCACTACTGTTGGTCCAGGAGGAGTGAATGCTGCAAGTCAATGACTCGATCCAATCTGCTGGGATTCTTTAGATGGAAAACTTTAAAACTGAATGGAATAATGAACTTAAGGATTAATTGGAATGTATGGATGATTGCCATAGGAGGCTGACTCCTTGGTTTAACGCAGAGTTGCGTACTTTACAGCAGAATACTAGGAAGTTGGAGAGAAAATGGTGCTCTACACACCTAGAGGATTTCTATTTAACCTGGAATAACAGTCTATTGCTGTATAAAAGGACCCTTCGACAAGCTAGAACAGCATATTTTTCATCATTAATAGAGGCGAATAAAAACAATCCTAGGTTTCTTTTTAGTACAGTTGCCAAACTTACACAGAGTCATAACTCTGTTGAGCCAACTATTCCCCCAGCTCTTAGCAGTGATGATTTTATGGGATTCTTCATAAATAAAATTTATTCTATTAAAAATAAAACCATTGGCATCCTCCCAAACATGATTACTTCTTCCTCAGTAAATGAGGCAGTATCTGAAAGAACTGTAGAACCTCAGTTGTGCTTAGGCTGTTTTGATTCAGTCGAGCTTTCGGAATTATCTAAAATATTAGCCTCATCTAAACCTTCAACTTGTATGTTGGACCCAATTCCAACCAAATTATTTAAAGAAGTGTTCCATTTGGTTCCTGGCCCCATTTTGGATATGATGAATCTATCCTTAGTAAACGGATACGTACCACAGGAATTTAAAATAGCTGTAATTAAACCTTTACTCAAGAAACCTTCCCTTGATCAAGATGACTTAGTGAATTACAGACCTATATCTAACCTTCCTTTCTTATCCAAAGTCCTTGAGAAAATTGTTGCTAATCAAGTCTGTGAGTATTTAAACAATAACGAGCTCTTTGAAGAGTTTCAGTCAGGTTTTAGAGCTCATCATAGCACTGAAACAGCACTGGTGAAGGTTTCTAATGATATTCTCATGGCTTCAGATAATGGACTTGTGTCTGTTCTGGTTTTGTTAGATCTCAGTGCTGCTTTTGACACAGTCGATCATAATATTCTCTTAGAAAGGCTTGAACATGTTGCAGGGATCAAAGGAACAGCACTAGGCTGGTTTAAATCATATTTGTCTGATAGATTCCAGTTTGTTCATCTAAATGATAAATCTTCTTCACTCTCAAGGGTTACTTGTGGAGTTCCACAGGGTTCTGTGCTTGGACCAATTCTGTTCACCATATATATGCTCCCAATTGGTAGAATCATTAGACAGCATGGGATAAATTTCCACAACTATGCCGATGATACACAACTAAATTTATCCATAAATCCTGATGAACCCAGTCAGTTAGGTAGATTACAGGCATGTCTGGAAGACATAAAAACATGGATGACCCTAAACTTTTTGCTTTTAAATTCTGACAAAACAGAAGTTGCTGTCTTTGGACCAGAAGTTCTTAAACAGAAACTGATTAGTCAATCACTTCATCTGGATGGCATTAAATTGGCCCCCAGTAATAACGTAAAGAACCTCGGCGTTATTTTTGACCGAGACTTGACATTTAAATCCCATATTAAACAGGTTTCTAGGATTTCTTTCTTTCAACTCCGGAATATTGCTAAAATTAGAAACATCCTGTCCAGGAGTGATGCTGAGAAACTAGTCCATGCATTTGTTATCTCAAGGCTGGACTACTGTAATTCTTTACTATCAGGTAGTCCACAAAATGCCATTAAAAGCCTTCAGTTGATCCAAAATGCGGCAGCAAGAGTTCTGATAAATATTAAAAAGAGAGCTCACATGTCTCCTGTTTTAGCTTCCCTTCATTGGCTCCCTGTTAAATCCAGAAAAGAATTTAAGATCCTTCTTCTTATATACAAAGCCCTTAATTTATCAAGCTCCATCATACATCAGAGATCTAATTGTTCCTTATGTTCCTAACAGAGCCCTTCGCTCTCAGACTGCAGGTTTACTTATAATTCCTAGGATTTCTAAAAGTAGAATGGGAGGCAGATCTTTTAGTTATCAGGCTCCTCTCCTGTGGAACCAGCTCCCAGCTTTAGTCCGTGAGGCAGACACTCTGTTTACTTTTAAGGCCAGGCTTCAAACTTTCCTTTTTGATAAAGCTTATAGTTAGAGTGGCTTAGGTCATCCTGAGCTATCTCTGTAGTTATGCTGCTATAGGCTTAGACTGCTGGAGGACAGACTTACCAATTTTCTTCACTCTGCTACTTCCTTTTCTCCTACTACTCTCCAGTTGTATTACAGTACATTCTGTTATTTCGACTGTTAACTTTGTTTTCTCTCAATGTTTTTCTCTCCATAGAAGATATACCTGGTCTGGTATCCTGCTTGGCTGCAATGCCCTGTTGGACGGGGGGCATCGACTGGGATGATCCTCCCAGTAACTGAACATCCACTGTGTCCTGTTATCAACTTTTTACTTTCTGTAACATAGAAAGTTCTCTTATATCAGATCTTCTGTTCCTTCTGTGTTTCTGCTCTGTCTTCTCAAACCCCCAGACGGTCGTGGCAGATGGCCGCTCCTACTGAGCCTGGTTCTGTTGGAGGTTTCTTCCTGTTAAAGGGGAGTTTTTCCTCTCCACCGTCGCTACATGCTTGCTCAGTATGAGGGATTGCTGAAGGATTGCTGTGGTTGGAAAGTCTGCATCAACGGGGCCTAACCTCACGCCAATGACTGATGCAGTCTGCTGGGATTCCTTAAATAGGAAACTTTTTAACTAATTGGAATGTTTGTATAAATGTATTGAAATGACTTCTTGTTAAGTGCCTTGAGATGACATCTGTTGTGAATTGGCGCTATATAAATAAACTGAATTGAATAGATATAGGTGCCCTTCAGAGGGAGGACAGTACATTTAAACCTTGGTTTGGGAAAGTGACGGAGATGGAGGGTGTCCAAAAATCCCAAGTTAGGTTTTTGGAGGACTCAGTTTATCTGATCAAGGGAGGCATCCTATATCAGAGAAAGGAGAAATCTGAAGCATTAGCTCTGCCGCAACAGTTTAGACAAAGAGTGATGGAAATAGCCCATTCAATTCCTTGGGCAGGGCACATGGCTTTCTATAAAACATTACATAGAATTAGCAGTCGCTTTGTTTGGCCCAGTATGTACACTCAAGTATCAAAGTTTTGTACCTCCTGTGAAACATGCCAGTTGACCTCAGGGAAGGGAGTAGCACGAGCCCATTTGGAGTCATTGCCAATCATTGGGATTCCCTTTGAGAGGGTGGGCATGGACATTGTTGGCCCCTTAGAGAGGAGTGCATCTGGTTATCGGTATATACTGGTCATATGTGATTATGCCACCCGATACCCAGAAGCTTTCCCACTCAGATCAATTAAGGCCCCTCAGATTGCCAATTGCCTTTTGCAGCTTTTTGCCCGAGTAGGGATACCAAAAGAGATCCTTACAGATTGTGGTACAAACTTCTTGTCAAAGTTATTGAGGCAGGTTTACAAACTGTTATGGATAAAGGGAATTAGGACCACCCCGTATCACCCCCAGACGGACGGACTGGTGGAGAGCTACAACCAGACACTCAAAAGTATGCTCCGAAAGTTTGTCTCCACTACAGGGAAGGACTGGGACCAGTGGATACCTTACCTGCTGTTCGCCTACCGGGAGGTCCCACAAGTTTCCACAGGCTTCTCTCCATTTGAACTTTTGTATGGAAGACAAGTGGTGGCCTCTGGACCTGTTGAAGGACTGCTGGGAGGACCCAAAGTTAGATGGAGACAACGTGGTGGCATACGTGGTGAAGATGAGGGACAAGTTGGAGGAGATGTCAACATTGGCCCAGGAGAACTTGAAAACAGCCCAGCTTCGTCAAAAAGCCTGGTATGATCAGAGAGCCAGAGAGAGAAGTTTCATTCCAGGACAAAAGGTACTGTTATTGCTTCCTACTAGTGACAATAAATTACTGACAAGATGGCATGGACCTTATGAAATTGTCAGACAAGTTAGCAAAGTTACCTATGAACTGTTAATGCCAGAAAGGTCTAGGAAAAAGCAGGTGTTTCACATCAACCTGTTAAAGGAGTTTCATAACGAGGAGCCGGTACGACAACAGTTTCTAGTGCGTGCTGTAGTGGATGAAGAAGTGGAGGAGAAAATCTTGCCAGTTGTTGGGTCAGAGACTCCTTTGGTTGACCTTTCTCATTTGTCTCAATCTGAGCAGGAGGACATTGAACCCCTGTTGGATCCACAGATTATTAAGGAGGTTCCGGGATTTACATCTCTGGTGCAGCACAAAATAAGGGTCAAGGAGGACACACCGCCCCAGCAGAAGAGTTACTGAATACCTGAGCGGTTGGTGCCCGTCCTGCCGAAAGAAATACAGTTCATGCTGGAGTTGGGGATCATTGAGGAGTCGAACAGTGAATGGTGTAGCCCAGTTGTACTTGTCCCCAAGAAAGATGGCTCCCTAAGATTCTGTATTGATTTCAGGGATTTGAATGCTATGTCAAGTTTTGATCCCTACCCAATGCCTAGGGTGGATGACCTGCTAGAGCGAGTTGGCCCAGCTGTCTACATCACCACATTGGACTTGTGCAGAGGATACTGGCAGGTTGCCTTGGCACTGGAAGCCAAAGAGCTGACAGCTTTTAAGACCATTGTGGTATGTACCAGTTTAAGGTCATGCCGTTTGGGCTCCAGGGGGCGCCAGCAACCTTTCAGCCATTAATGGACTATGTGTTAAAAGATGTGTCAGCTATCTCGGGCAGCATACTTGGATGATGTCGTGGTCTACAGCAGGTCCTGGGAGGAACATGTCATCCACCTGAAGGAGGTGCTACAGTGCATCAAAATGGCTGGACTGGTGATCAACCCAAAGAAGTGCAGCATAGGCCGCAAGGAAGTGGAGTACCTGGGGTTTGTGATTAGGTTTGGACGAATTAAAACCCAAGTGGGAAAGATGGAGGCCATTCAGTCCTTCCCGGTTCCCACAACGAAGAGGAAGTTCAGAGGTTTCCTGGGTTTGGTGGGCTGGTACAGAAAGTTCATCCCAGCATTTGCAGAAAGAGCAGGGGTGCTAAAGGACCTGACCAAGGGAACAGCACCTAATAAAGTGAGATGGACTGAGGCATGTGAGCAGGCATTCAATGACCTCAAGGAAGCTGTGAGTACCCAGCCAGCTTTACATTGCCCAGATTTCGACAAACCTTTCATCCTGCAGACTGATTCGTCGGGAGTGGGTCTTGGAGCTGTGCTATACCAGGAGCTGGACGGCGAAAGGAGACCGGTGGCGTTCCTGAGTCGCAAGCTGCTGGACAGGGAAACCAGGTACTCCACGGTGGAAAAAGAGTGCCTTGCGATGAAATGGGCGATCGACTCCCTGAAGTATTATCTGCTGGGATGGCAGTTCACGCTCGAGACTGATCACCGTGCTCTCCAGTGGTTGGTCAAGATGAGGGATTCCAACGCACGCATAGCCGGATGGTACCTCTTCCTCCAACCCTATGACTTTACAGTTCAGTACAAGCCAGGAAAGTCAAATGTGGTTGCAGACTGCCTATCCAGGATGTCGGAGGAGGGAGGTGCTGTGGCTTCAGAGAGGGGGGAGGTGATGTAATGAAGAGGACTTTCATTACTTGTGTTTGTAAATTATCTTTATGTTACACTGGGGTATAGAAGCACTTTAACTTGACCCCTTATTAATACTGTATTTTAAGTGTATTGGTATATGAAAGAAGACCATTGTACACGGAAGGTTTTAAGATATTTATTGAAGATTATTGTGAGATGGATGGTTGCCTTTGTTTCAGGAGAGCCACAGCTGCTCCTCGTTAAGTCATGTGGAGTAGTCTGGAGGAAGAAAATAATTTTTACATGAAACAAAATGGTTTCTCAGAAGTAGGAAAGCTGGGAGTGAAGAATGCAAGAAAGTTCAGTGTTAAATTAAGAAGTGAAGTTTCAAGTGTGTTCACTCACCTTTTTTCCTGTTTCCTCACCAGGGTGTTCGGGCAAATCTTTCCCCGGGGGTCCGAGCACCATTTAAAGGTTCCGGTTGAGGCCAGGAGGAGAGTGTGGGGGAAATATTCTAATGGGTTTTCTTAGGGGTGTTTTAATCTGGTGTTTGGAAGTAGATGAGGATTTTCATATCTGTACTTTTGTATGTAATATAATAAAGTTTAGAAATATTTAGTGAGGGTAGCAGAGGAGCTCCCCTGGAGAGCAGAGCTAGATCGTTTAGCCCAATTTAAAGCAGACTATATAGGACTGCATGTGTGTCAGGCTGGAAGAGTGTTGTTGCTGCCTTTAATCCAGACAACTGGTGGAAAATAAAGTCTGCGTGACTTGCCAAATTCCTGCCTCGGTGTCATTGCTCCTGAAATCCAGCCGCTTAAGGCCATCGATATGACAGTTTGCTTTGTGAAGGCATAACATAATAATGCTGCATGTACTTTCATGTGATTCTGCTTGTTGAATGCTGTTCCTCGAAAATGGACTGAAAGACAGGACTTTTGACATGTGTGACTGTATGCTCAGCTGTGAGAATGAGAGGGTGTTAAGCTTAGCTTTTGTGAAAGTGTTAAAGTGCTCTGATGTTTCACTGTGCTGGTAAAAAGTTTTTAAAAAGCTTGATTTCTGTGAAAATTGTGAAGTGCTGAGGATCTGCTCTGCAGATAAACTCTTTTCTCATCTCTTTTTTATCTTACTGCACATTGGAAGCGTTCCAGAAGTGTCCTTTTTTTTCCCTTCCTCTGTCTGAGAGGCCAAAGTGGGGTCCGACGGCTTGATGAATGGGCTGAGTTCTGTTGAAAATAGAATCAAGTCAGTGAGATGCATGTAAAAATTTTGGTAAAGTTAAAAAGTTGAAGTTGTGAGTAATTTAGGATGAACTGTGGTTTTCTCCTTTGAGTGGATTACAGCCGTGTCTGTGAGCGCAGCAGTTGCTTGCATACAAACACACACACACGCACAGGCAAAGACAAGACATTTTCCAATGTTATCTCTCCTTCAGTCTCTCCCTCACACATAGTTATGTGAGTTATGTGGTGATTTTCAGTGCATGGTGCGAGAAAGTTGTTAGGAAAGAAAGAAAAGAGGCAAGTTGCAAGAGTGTTAAGCTGATTAAGTTGGTTGAAAGTTGTTTCATAACATACCGGAGAGTTGAGAACTGTGAGGAACGAGAAAGTTGTTAGGGAAAAAAGGAAAAAGTAAGTTGCAAGAGTGTTACGCTGATTAAGTTGGTTGAAAGTTGTTTCATAACTTACCGGAGAGTTGAGAACTGTGAGGAACGGGTGTGGCTGCTGAGTCTTGTCGGTTTGCCAGATTTCTAGAGCCTCGAGGTCTTTTCAGTGTGTTACAAATAGCCGAAGAGAGTTACGCACTGTCGGAGAGCAGGAAGTGAACTGAAGAGAGAAGTGACAACACGCTCCTCAGTGACCTCCCACAAAACCTCCCAATCTCCTCCCCAGTTACCGCCCAGTTACTGACCACTCCTCGTTCCCCTCCCAAACAGATTAGAAAGCTTAGAGCAATAACCCTTTAAATGCTGGTTTGAGAATTTAAACACCAATAAAATAGGCTTTTTCTGATTAATTTCAATTGATTTTGAGACTGAAACACAATTTTAACAAACTTTAAAATGTCTGCCACCCCAGTAGCAATTTTAAACATTAAAAATCCAGAATTGGCAAAAGGAATTGAGAAACGCTCTCATAAATGGCACAAGCGAACAAAAAACTTAGGACATCCATGGCCACAAAGTGGGACCTTTGACCTTTTGGTAAATGAGATTATGGAACAAAGGATTATTGATTATAACTGAAAAAAGGGAAAAAGAGTTACAGATCCTAAAGTTATTTAAAGAGGAAGGGAATAAATTCAGACAAAACTTTAAAGCAATGATTTCAAGCTTGGCAGAAGAACAGAATGAGATTAAACATATCAAAACACAGCAACCTTTAAAAGCAGAGATGCAACAAGGCCTTTATCCAGTTCTCGAAGGTAAAATCCAGATCGATGCTAATTTTGAGATGGACAAAGAACGAAGCCTGAATGTCTATGAGCCACTTTTGAGATTGAGCAGGACTAATCATTCAGAAACAGGCGGGGAAGGAAACGGAGTTGCTTCCCCAGAACATTTAAAGCCACCTGCTTATTGCAGCACAGGCATCAAACAGTCCCATATCAGAGACTGCTATGCTGGATTAAAGAACCCGAAATCAGTGATTGAAAAAGAACCCTTCTGGAAAACATTGCAAAGCAAAGATGCAAACCCTAATTGAGAATTGAAACGAGCCATTATCACTGAGCTGGAACAGGAGATAGACGAACATTTAAAAACTTTTATAGAGAATCCACAATCTCATCAGAACAATGACAAACCAAAACAAAAAGATTTTAACCTCAAATACCGACCAAATTCTCATACACCTGACAGATTAAATGCATGTGCATCGGTAACACAGGAAACCGATGGAAATACAGCAGAGGGTGTGTTAAATACAAGGGTTAATACACAAAAACATCATGATTTGCGAGACAGAGAAGGCATTAAAAAGCCTCAAAGGTATGATGAAGGGGCTATGTACCCAATTTTGGTAAAAGGCACTCGAATCCAATACGTGCCTTGGCAGACCTTAGATTTGCAGGGACTCATCTCACGGCTGCCCTCGATCCATGAGGGGGGGCGATGGATAAAAGCATTTCAAAACGAAACTACAGTGTTGATGCTAGCCCTGGGGGACATAAAATCAGTTTGGGCAAAAATTATTGGGACAGCTGCCATGGACGCAATGCTGACCAATGGTGGACACTGTTGGATGATGGATCCAGAGAACGATAGTGTGGCCTTTAATCGATACAGAAACCGGGTGTGGGAAATGTTGAGATACCAATACCCCACCCAAATCGACCCATCTGCTTTAAAAGGTGAAGCAATACTGGAAGGAGAAAATCCAGCCGCCTACGTTGAGCCTCAGCTCAAAAGATGGCGTGAAGAGACTGAAATGGATCCAAACACCAAACCTTGTTTCGATCAGCCTTGGTGACTGCCCTCCCAGACAAAGCCAGAGAGCAACTGGAAGGAGTTGTGGGACTACACTCAATGTCTCACGCACAGTTCCGTGATCATGTTGTCCATGCTGTCGGGAAACAGGAAAGAACAGTTAAAGGTTCAAGAAAATGAAAGAAATGCTCATCGCAAGCTGACACAGCTCCACACTGCGGAGTTACAAGATAAGGCTAAAGCAAAAACGCAAGCACCTGCAATGCAAACAGGCACTGCCATGACATCACAAACTGTTTCAGAGACTGGAGGACAGACGTCACAGATGTTTGTGACAGCCCAACCTCCCCCTCCTCCCCCTCCTCCTGTGATTAATGTGTTACCGAATCAACCAGGTGACCGGTGGGGTGGGCTAAGGCGACCCTACAACCGCAGAACATGGAGTGGAGAGCAGAGAGGTGCTCGTCCTACAGACATTTGTTGGATGTGTGGCGGCCAAGGTCACTTTGCTCGAAATTGCCGGAGTGCACCTCCAAAGCCAGAGTGGAGTGGGCGGGGCCACGGGAGGGGTAGAGGAAATTTTAGAGGTCCAGTTAACAGTTGGGAAGAAAATAAAGGGTATTAGGAGAGCCTAGAGAATCCTACAGGGGAGTTCCAAGTTACTTTAAATGCAGAAGTTGAACCAATCATTGAAGTAAAATTGGAAGATAATCCGATCAAAATGCTCGTTGACACAGGAGCTAGTTACACATGCGTAAACGCCAGTTTCGCCAAAAACCTCCCCATGTCAGATAAACTCGTTAAGACAGTAGGATTCTCTGGGTTAAAGCAATTAAATCCAGTAACAGCTCCAGTCAAATTAAGTGTCGAAAACAGTGAAATCAAAATTCCAATTTTAGTTTCGAATCAGACACCAATAAACCTTTTGGGAAGGGATGCGATATGTCAATTAAATGCAAAAATTTGGTGTACACCACAAGGAATTTATATTGACAGCTCAAGCGTAGACTTCCAAATGCATGCCAACACCGAGCAGGCAAAGGTTTACTGGCTTGGTGGGATCTCTAAGTCAATAACAGAAGTTTTTGAAAAGTGGGAAAAATTTATTAAAGCACAAATTCCAAATTCAACCAAACCATTTAGCGATCCTCATTGCACAATGTTCTTTGATCCATCATGCAGCAAAATCTTTGAAGAAGAATGGGACAACGCAACAAAACACTCACAGATTGAATTTATAAACTGGGTACATTGTAATAGGAAAACAAGGTGCAGCTATAAATGTGAAGACAAACCCATTCATTGAGAGATGGTACAATGTACCAGAATCTGCACCACACATAACTCTGTTGGTTAATGAAGGCTTTGAATCCAAAGCTTTGGGGCCTATGATGTTAACAGCAAACCAGGCTCCATGGCAAACAACAGATAATCCTCTAATCTTTATGACTAAAGATTCAGCTATGATTAAAATCCTTTGCAAAACTTCTACACTTGCTAAACCACAAGTAGTGTCGATCCCAAAGAAAAAGGAAAAACAACAGTTTGGAGAATCCAAAACCCGCCAGGACACGTTGAAAAAGGACATGTTAGACCATGTCCCAGAACAGCTTTGGTCAAAACAAGACACAGATGTAGGTCTGGTACAATCAGCCAGTCCAGTTGAAATACACCTAAAACAGAATTCCCATCCCCACAGTAATATTAACTACACCTGTGCCAACACCGAATAGTGCTTTAGTAACTACTCCAGGAGTACCGACAATAGTGGCTACTCCCAGCCCACCACCAGTTACTACCAACAAGCAACCTGTAACACAAGGAACCACACCTAGAACTGTTACACCAGTTAGAGAACAGGTCCCCTTAAAAGTGGGTGACGAGGTCAGTTCTGACCGTCGTCAGGGGGTACTGGATACAATTAATGGATCACAATATCAAAATATAAACAATCCTAGTTACAGACCAATTCGAGTCAAACCACAAAATGTAGCCGTCCATAGAGCAAGAAGGCCCAGGCCAGTGGAAGATGTACTTTGGGCAAAAGCTAATCAGAATAGCTGGTATTTATGGGCATGGTACACAACGAAGGAAATGACCTCTAATGAGTGCATTATGTGCTCGGAAGCACCAGGAGTAGTTCCAATTGTAGTTCCAGAAAAATATACTTTTGAAGAGTGTGCCTCAGTACAGAAACAAGCCTGTAAAATAGGAGATTTTAATAATGCAACTGGATTACCATTATTTTTTAGATTTTCCATGTGTGAAATTAAATACAGATTACTGTATGGGTCAAGAAGAATTCCTAATTACTTAGATAAGTATAGAGGTTATAAAATTGAGGAAAAATGTGCAGAGTTTAACATTTCAACAACACAAAATGGTTAGCCAAAAATTTACAAAGTAGATTATGAAGCCGAATATGAATGCTTTGCTAGTGGAGGTTTCACAGAAAGCGAAGGAACTTTTGTGGGAAACACAACAGTAAAATGTAAGGTAACTTGGGTTCTATCTTGGTTTCCACATGCTAACATGACACCTAGTTTTATTGCTACACCAGTTTGGTATGAAAACCCTGAACCATTAAGCCAGACATGTGATAACTTGACAATGACAATTCCTCCTTTATACTTTTTGAGTGAACAAACTTGGGCAATAGCAGACAGTTATTTTATGTGTGGAGATGACATCTTGCTGAACATTTTGCCACCACGGTGGATAGGTTTGTGTACTATGGTAAGATTGAAAATGCCTGTAACAATGCTATATGAAGGTGTTAATAAAATAATTAACCTTGATCAAGTGAATAACAACCCGAGAGCAAAACGAGAATATGTACCTGATCAGACTGTTTATCTTGACATAATAGGACAACCTAGAGGAATTCCAAATGAATTTAAGGCAAGACATGAAGTTAAAGCAGGATTTGAGTCCATAATACCTCAGATAGCAATTAATAAAAATGTGGAATGGATTAATTACATTTATTACAATCAACAGCGAATTCTCAATTATACTAGTGATGTTCTTGGACTGTTAGGCCAGCAGTTGCATGAAACTAGTAAGATAGCATTGCAAAATCGGCCCGCCATAGATTGGATCATGGCAGACCAAGGAGGAGTCTGCCAGATTTTTGGTGATCAGTGTTATACATATATTCCAAGCAATACTGCGCCTGATGGAACTTTCTCTGCAGCAATGTCTAAGCTTAAAATCCTTAGAGAAGAACTTAGTATGAATGCTGGTAAGAATGACAGGTCTGGGGGGTGGTTAGATCTAAATTTAGGGGATTGGAAAGCAATGCTAATTAAGGTGGCAATTAGTGCGACCATAGTACTAATTGTAATTTTCTTATTGGCATATTGCATCATACCCATTGTGAAGCGGATATGGATAAGGACACTGACTTCTCAGATGAACTTGGCTGCTGCATCCCAGTTGGTCCAGATGGAGAGGACCACAGTGAACTGTCCTCCCCACCTCCTAAGCATCTGAACATCCAAGCCAAGGACTCTTTAGTGAAGGCAGCTCAAGTAATAAAGTGTCTTTTGAATAAATGAGTCCACCTCCAGGACCCCATCAGCCCTCAACGGAACCCACACCAAGAATCTTTATTTTGTTCTTTGCTTAACCTACTTCATCTACTTCACACATCTATTTTTTATTTTCATGGACAATCGAGACATTTCAACAATCTTATTAAGTACATTTTTGTGGACAATCGAGACATTTCAACAATCTTATTAAGTACATTTTTGTGGTCAATCGGGACATTGAAACATTTTCATAATCACATTTCCTATGGACGATAGTGACATTTTAACATTCCTATATACTACATGTAGTGTATGTTTAGGGTGTTAGTCAACATGTATGTAATTTCATTGTATTTTGAATTTATCCATTTTTGCATTTACTCACATTTTGAGTTAAGACGATTCCTCATGTCGGTTAAGGTGATTCGGTGTACCAAAACATTGTCAAAAATAAGGTATTCGCCCGGGCCGGGGGGCCTGTAGAGTAATTTTCCTGTTCAAGAACAGCCGACAGATTTTTCGACTCTACACAACGAAACACCACTGGCATAGGATTGACTATGTTTATTTCAATATTCATCCAGGTTACATGTAAACTCATATAGGGGTTAGTATATCCCCACTATTTCTTGTTTTTCATTCATCATTCACAGGTATATATGTTACTCACATTTAAAGGTTGTTAATTAGTCTAATTAGCTTTTTGGTGCCCTTAGAGAGCACCACAGGGGGGAATGTTGTGGTAGAATGATGAATGTCCAGAATGTTGTGGTAGGAATTTGTGTGTCTATTTAGAGAAGGTCACTCTGACGCGGTGGATTGTGAACTTGACTGGCGGAGTATGTTCTCTCGAGGAGCGTGTTGTCGGGGGGGTGGGGGGTTGTGCGGCTGGATTGCAGATAGCACTGGCGCCGGTGTGACGCATGAACTAGGTATAAAATCTGGGTGTTAATAATAGAAGGAGAGTCTAGTCTAGGGCTTGCCGGAGAGTCTTGCTGGGGTATGTGAGGCGACAGAACTGTATGTCATCAATGCTTTTTCCTGCTCAGAGAAGGTATGTAAACTAATAAACCGGCAGAGGCTGTATTCCAGAACTGAAGTTGTGTTGGCTTTGTTTGTTTGTTTAACTGGACTCAATATCTTTCCACGTTAACCTGGCCAAACATTCAAAATAACCAACAGCCCCAGCTGCCCCTGCCCTCTCTGCCCCTTCCACCACATCCTGATGTCCAGCTGGTCCCTGCTCCTATGAACTCAGCCCTGATTTTAACAGTAACTCACATATCAGACTTGGACCTTGCCATACCTCATTCATACCGGTCATTATCAGCAGAGAGCACCCTAAAAATCACAAACCCAACACATGCAACCCAAATAATCTCCCAACAGTTACCAAAAGTCCCACTTTCGCTAAATCATACAGGTACTCCATCTCCAGGCACTATTAATATAGCACTTTTTAATGTTCGCTCTCTGCTGAACAAAACTTTTATTATAAATGATCTGATTTTAGACCATAATGTTGATTGTTTATTTTTAACGGAAAGGTGGCTGAGTGCAGATGCCCCTGTTCTTACAGAGGCCTCCCCACCAAAATTTTAATTCAATTGAATTCAAAAATATTTTATTGATCCCAGAGGGCAATTAAATGTTTGCATAGCTCATATAATTAATTCTGTAAGGATTTGTTGTAGATCATAATGGCTGTGGGCAGGAAGGATTTCCTGTAGCGGTCTGTATTGCAGCGAAACTGAAGAAGCCTCCGACTGAAAACGCTCTGTTGTTGTATGACTGTCTCATGAAGAGGATGCTCAGGGTTGTCCGTAATTTTTTTGATTTTATGAAGAATCCTTCTTTGCATTATCATCTCCAGATGTTTTACTAAACTTTTATAAGTTCATCAACCCTTTCTGCCAAACCTGTTTTATTTGCTCATTTTAGCATGTTTGAATATAATGAAACTGATTTTAGCACTCCTCATATTTTATATGTCACAGTTTATAGGACTCCCAAAAAGAACACACGTTTTATTCAATAATTCTTTAGTTTTTACCAGTTCTGCACAACTCTTATGAAAAGATCATTTTTACCCGGTGATTTTAATCTACATGTGGATAGCCTTTTGGATCCTTTATCAACAGACTTTTTAAATGTCCTGAATCATGTGGATTTTAGTCAACATGTCACGCAGCCAACTCACAACAGAGGACACATCCTGGACTTGGTCATCACATATGGCCTGTCCACCAGTGTGTCCTCTGTTGTTGATGTGGCTATCTCTGACCACTACTGTGTGTTTTTTAAAATCACCAGTTTTATCCAGCAGGAGACCTCTGTGAGAACTGTCAGGAAACGCCAGATAAACCCCTGAAGTGGCTGCAGGTTGTAGTGGAAGAATTGTAATGTTCTGTTCTGTGTAGTTCACATACTGATAGTTACTATGTGTCTCTTCTTTATGATATGGTGACCAATCTTATTATGTGACACTGTATGAATTTAGGTCAGGTCAAACCTGCTGATTCAGACTCTTACAGCCTGGGTTGGCATGGCAACTCTCTGTTACATCTAAGAACGTCCTGACATACATTGATTATGCTTCTATAACAATTCTTCTACGCCTAATGAGTCAAATGCCTACCGACTGAGAAATGATTTGTTTGTAATGTCATAGGTGATAGGCCATGATTACTGAACCTATATAATCCTGTGTCTTGTTTTGGAAGGCAGGTCAGTATAGCATATTCTCTCTGTTGACGCTGTACCTCCTTGTGTTGATCAACCAAGTCTGTATTAAAACCTCAGAGAAGCTGAAGGAATCTCTCTCATCTCTTTTATTAAAGAACTTCGATAACAAGGTTTTCTGGAAGTCTTTAAAAAGATTCCTCCTATTGTTTTACCTTCCCCCTGTGATTTTATTGTCAATGATTTCCTCGGATCCAGGAGGAACAATGCGGTTTTCGTCCTGGCCGTGGAACACTGGACCAGCTCTACACCCTCAGCAGGGTCCTGGAGGGTGCGTGGGAGTTCGCCCAACTGGTCTACATGTGTTTTGAGGACTTGGAGAAGGCGTTCGACCGTGTCCCTCGGGGGGCCCTGTGGGGGTGCTCCGGGAGTATGGGGTACTGGGCCCCTTGATATGAGCTATTAGGTCCCTGTACGACCGGTGCCAGAGTTTGGTTCGCATTGCCAGCAGTAAGTCGGGCTTGTTTCCGGTGAGAGTTGGACTCCGCCAAGGTTGCCCTTTGTCACAGATGCTGTTCATAACTTTTATGGACAGGATTTCTAGGTGTGGCCAAGGTGTTGAGGGGATCCGTTTCGGTGGCCTCAAGATCGGATCTCTGCTTTTTGCAGATGACGTCGTCCTGTTGGCTTCATCTGAACGTGATCTACGGCTTTCGCTTGAGTGGTTCGCAGCAGAGTGTGAAGCGGCTGGGATGAGAATAAGCACCTCCAAATCCGAGGCCATGGTCTTGAGCCGGAAAAGGGTGGGGTGCCTTCTCCGGGTCGGGGATGGGGTCCTTCCCCAAGTGGAGGAGTTTAAGTATCTGGGGGTCTTGTTCACGAATGAGGGAAAAATGGAGCGAGAGAGAGATAGACGGATTGGTAGGGCATCTGCAGTTATGCGGGCGCTGTACCGGTCTGTCGTGGTGAAGAGAGAGCTGAGCCGAAAGGCGAAGCTCTCGATTTACCGGTCGATCTACGTACCTACCCTCGTCTATGGTCATGAAGTCTTGGTGGTGACCGAAAGAACGAGATCTAAGAGTACTTTCTTTGTTAAAGAAAGTGAAAAACATTTACCAGAGGAAACGCTAGACAGTTTTATTATGATAGAAGCTGAGATTCTTAACAAGGATTTCTCCTCAGTGAGGCCCACCACATGTCTTTTGGACCCAATTCCTACTTCATTTTAAAGCCATTTTCTGGATCTTTTAGAGATGTGATTTTAACCTTGATGAATTGCTCCCTTTAGACGGGGGTTTTTCCTGCCGCCTTTAAAGGGCCGGTGGTGAGGCCCCTGTTGAAGAGGGGGAGCTTAGATTTTAATGATTTAAACAGCTTTCAACCGGTATGTAACTTACTGTTTTTATGCAAAATTTTAGAAAAGCTTGTTTAAATTCAACTTAATGATTTTATTAAGGTTCATAATGTCCTAGAGAAATTGCAGTCTGGTTTTAGGGTGAACCACAGCACAGAGACGGACCTTCTGAATATTTTAAATGATTTTAGATTAAACTATGATGCCCAGAAGGTGTCAGTTTTGGTTCTACTGGATCTAAGCGCTGCCTTTTATACAGTAGACCACACTATTCTTTTAACCCGTCTAAAACAGATTGGCCTCTCTGGTGCTGTTCACATCCTATCTCTCATACAGGACTTTTATGGTAAGTTTATATACCTGCTCCTCTAAGTTCCACATGACCACATGTGGTGTGCCCCAGGGTTCAATTTTAGGCAGCTGGAGAAACTGAACCGGAACAAGGCTGCAGGTCCAGATGGTGTCAGTCCCAGAGTCCTGAAGGCCTGTGCAGAGCAGCTCTGTGGGATTCTGCAGCACCTCTTCAACCTTAGCCTAACTCAGGAGAAGGTTCCAGTGTTGTGGAAGACATCCTGCCTTGTTCCAGTACCCAAAAGAACTCACCCATTAGTCATCAATGACTATAGACCTGTTGCCCTGACATCCCACATCATGAAGGTCCTGGAGAGACTCCTGTTGGCACCCCTGAGTAAGCAAACAAGAACGTATCAGGACCCACTGCAGTTTGCTTATCGCTGTGGAGTTGGAGTTGAAGATGCCATCTTCCACCTACTTCAACCAACCCACTGTCATCTGGACAAAGCAGGCAGCACTGTGAGGATCATGTACTTTGATTTCTCTAGTGCATTTAACACAATTCAGCCTGATTTGCTTCGTCAGAAACTCCTGAAGACACAGGTGGAGCCCTCAACAATCGCCTGGATCAATGACTACCTGACCAACAGACCACAATTTGTGAGACTGAAGAATTGTGTGTCAAACCAGGTGGTCAGCATTACAGGAGCACCACAGGGGACCGTACTCTCACTATTCCTTTTCACTCTGTACACCTCAGACTTCCAGTACAAATCAAAGACCTGTCATCTGCAGAAATACTCAGATGACTCCGCAATTGTCAGGTGTATCAGAGATGGACAAGAAGCTGAATACAGAGAGCTGGTGGACCGCTTTGTGACATGGTGTAGAAACAGTCGTCTCACCTTGAATGATAACAAAACAAAGGAGATGATTGTAGATTTCAGAAGAAACAGGGATAAGTCAAAAACTGTTTCCATCATGGGAGAAGAAGTGGAGGTGGTTGAGGAGTATAAATACCTCGGAGTTCACCCATACAACAGACTGGACTGGAGGCGCAACAGTGAAACCGTCTACAAGAAGGGACAGAGCAGACTGTACTTCTTGAGGAAGCTTAGGTCCTTCAAGGTTTGCAGCAAGAGGGTGCATATTTTCTACAAGTCTGTTGTGGAGAGTGTATCCTATTCAGCCGTCATCTGTTGGGGTAGCAGCATCAGAGCCAGGGACTTAAAAAGGCTAAACAACCTGATAAAGAAGGCTGGTTTTGTTCTTGGGACAACTGTGGAACATCTGGAGATGATGATGCAAAGAAGGATTCTTCATAAAATCCAAAAAATGATGGACAACCCTGAGCATCCTCTTCATGAGACAGTCAAACAACAACAGAGCGTTTTCAGTCGGAGGCTTTTTCAGTTTTATCTGCAATACAGACCGCTACAGGAAATCCTTCCTGCCCACAACCATCATTATCTACAACAACTCCTTAAAGAATTAATTATATGAGCTATACCAACATTAATTTCCCTCTGGGATCAATAAAGTATTTTTGAATTTGAATTTAGGCCCAGTAATTTTTAACCTTTATATGCTCCTTCTTGGGAGCGTCATCGGAAGACATAGAGTTAACTTTCACAGTTATGCTGACTATACACAGTTGTACATCTCTATGTCTCCTGATAACACAAGGCCAATGGATGCACTTTTTAAATGGAGTTAATGTTTTAGCTTAAGTTCAGGAGGAGGACCACGCCCCAAAATCCACTTCCCACTCAGCAATCTACCCAAACTCGATTCACCTGGCGTCTTACACTTGGATCGCATATCTAATTCCTCTGCAGTCTATATAAACTCAGCCCGTCTAGCGCGCCGCGTTTGTCTCGATCGTTTTTGCACCCTTCGTGCTTGCGTTTTCTTACACCTTACCTCCAGCATTCATTTCATTCTCTTGACATGAACATCCTGTTTGTGGAGGAGCTGCTCAGTGGCAATCCCTTCTCAGCCGGGCCGTCACCCGCCCGTGGTGCATCGGTTTCCCGCAGTGTCCTGCTCACGTCGGTCTAGAGGGATTCCAGCCCGTCTTCCTCGGCTGCGGCTTCCCCGTCCCGGCTCTCTCGGACGGATCTCTTCCCCCCTCACCTTCATCTTCCGTGTCTTGTAGCGGCCATCCTTGCGCTTGCTTGGGCTGGCTTCCTCTTCCTTCTCCTTCTCGCCCACCCCAGTCTTCCTCAATACACACCTTCACCTCGAGATTGGCGATCTCCCGTTGCCGCTGCCCAGTCATGACTGGCCTCCCGACTATCTATGCTGCCCCTCAATCCGTGCTACCCTGTCGCACTGCATGCTCTTTTCGATGAAAATTCACTTACTCAGCAAATCTGTCATCGAGAATTCCTACCTCAAAGTTCCATTTCGTCTGTTTTATTTCTTTGGTGTTTACGGTGAGTTTTATTCAGATTTTTTATTACTGGCTACTTTTTACTCAAAAATATTTTAAGGCTTTCCTTAAGCTACTCCTTTCAAGTTTACCTGACAGCCCATATCGTTATACTGCATGTACACAAGTCCCATTAATTAGAGTACCTAGAGTAAATGCGGTGTATTCTGTGGGCTATTTGTGCTTATAATCATTCTACATTTTAACATTTTGAAGTAATAATACTTCTATCTGCTCTACGTCTTACTGGCTTGGTATATATTCATTAGCTGCTTTACAAATAACAGATTTCCAGAGTTATCAGTCATCTACAGTAGGCTACTCTCACAGTTTGTTTTTGTAGTAATTGACAGTCCCTCTGTTGGCCCACAGTCATGAAGCGCTGGGTTTTAATTGATGATCGGAAGCAGTTGTGATGTTATGCACGCTGTTCAACGCTGCTTTTAGGACACTGAATGGAAATAATTGCCACTCTGATGATTATATTTAACATCAAAGCTAACAGTTGTTGTAAACATACCGGTAGCACTTTTCGAGGGGTAGCACCGACAGATAGACATAGCCATCTATGCGCGCTACAGTGGGACGGTGCGGCTGCAGCGCGCGCTCCCGGGGTAATCCCTTTCAGCCGCTCAGCCAATAAATTCTGCCTTTTAGGCTTCTTTTCCGACTTCCTCACTACAGCCTACTCCCCCTCCTCCAGTCTGGGGCTTCCCGTTTCTGCCGGGGTCCCGCTTCCTCCTCCGGCGGATACTTCAGCGACACAGTTCCCCCACCTGCCGTCTCCGTTACGGCGACCACAGCTCCCCCTGGTGGGAGCCAGCTTCCATGTCCCCCAGCGCCTGCTCCCTCATTTTCTGGTTTTTTGGTCTTTATGGCTACTTTTTCTCCACCCTGTCCATGCAGAGCTGCACCTTCTCCCCACGTACATGCATCCCCCTCATCCCTCATTTGGCCCTCCCTCCTTCCAGTTCTTCAGGTGCAGTTCCACCCCTCTCTGCTTCCTTCACTGGAGCTGCCACTTCTGCTGCCCAGCAGGCCGTCCCAGCAATTCTCTCGGTCCATCACCGGTCAGCCACTGCGCCTTTCACAGTCAGGTTTCTGAGCCCGACAGTTGATTCTCTCCTCAAGGAGATCAAGGAGGGATTCATGATCGGCCCGTTCATCAACTATCCTTTTCTAGTCTTCCGCCTCTTGCGCATCACTACCCGAACGTACTCTGATCCTCTCCAACTTCCTGCTTTTGTATTTGTGCTTGAAGCAATAGCTCCTGTCTCTTCTGGGTTATCTCAACTATGCCATTCACATCATCCCTCAGGGACTGCCCCTCATTTCCCACCTTCTGTCCACCGCCACCAGCAGTCTCTCTCATCATCATTGACAAGCCACGTTGGATGGAAATGCGGCATTTGTGCAATTTTCTGTCTCTGTGGAATGTTATTTCTTTTGTTTCCTTCTCTCATCCAAATGACATCTAGCTCCACAGACGTGGCAACCTTCGCAGGCTTCAGTAGCTACTACGGTGGGACCTGGTTGGAGTTCGATTCCCTGAAGCTCCAGTCTGCTTCCTCTGCTGTCCATGAGCTCCATCCCACATTGGTTGCTGCCCTTCTTTAGGGGCAAGAATGAAATTCAGTTCTCTGGCGCCCGCTGCAGATCTCAGCCCAACTTCGGTCCCTCCATTTCAGCAACAATCTACAACTAAGTCCTCAGCTTCAAGACCTCAGCATCTCAACTCAGAACTCTATCCTCAAGAGTCTCACCCCTGTATCTTCTCAGCAAACCTGTCAGGCTGGAACCTCTTAGAAGCCTTTCACGTAATGGATAGTTTCTTTTTCTTAACCCTATGCTAATTTGCCAGTTCATCACCCACTCTCTCAAAATCACAAAATTTGTGCAGCCACCATTCAGTCTAATCTTTCGGTATCAGTTTCTTTGTAGAGCTGGCAACGGGTAGCCACGGTCCAGGCCTCAACCATAGCCATGTAACCCTTACCTAAAGCTCTTAAGAACAAGAGTTCATCTCCTTCTGTTGACTCCCTACTCGAGTTCATGTTCCTGCTGGCTTATTCTGGCTTCCTGCGCTCCTGAGTTCACCCCATCTTCATTTAGACATGACTCTTCAATTCTTTCCTGTCTCTCAGACATCTCAATCCACAGCCAGGACACTCTCATCTTCACCCTCCACAGAAGTAAAAACGACCAGCTCGGCGCTTCCTTTCAAATCCACCAATTCCTCTTAAGCTCCTTCCTCAGCCCCTACAAACCTATCTCCAATTACATTAGTTCCAGATTAGCTGTTATTGACTCACCATTCGATTCTCTTCTTCATCATAGAATCCAGTAGCCTCGCTACCAGGTTCTAGTTTAACGCTCACTTTCGCCAAATTCTGTTTCGTTCAGGCATCTCCCCCGAGGTCTACTCGGTACATTCCATCAGCATAAGAGCAGCCACCTCAGCCACCCGTTACGACATCTCGAACAATGTAATACAAATCCTAGGCCACTGGTCATCTCCAGCTTACCACTCTTACATCCGCAATAATTTGCGCGACCTGCGTAACGCTCACACTCTTTGTAAATTTCTCCAAGACCAACTTCGGGGGTCCTGAGCAGGCTCGGGAAAGACGAATTTCTGAAGACTGCACCCCCACACTGAGTCTTCTCCCTAGCCTCCAATCGGCGCATCTCCCCAGACGTTTCATCCCTCATTCTGTTCCTTCAATAAACTTTTAAATTCAGATGTCTGAAGCGTTGTCCGAGCTAGTGAAATGGAGTTAATGTTTTAGCTTAAGTTCAGGAGCAGGACCATGCCCCAAAATCCACTTCCGCCTCAGCAATCTACCCAAACTCGATTCACCTGGCGTCTTACACCTGGATCGCATATCTAATTACTCTGCAGTCTATATAAACTCTGCCCGCCTAGCGCTCCGCGTTTGTCTCGATCGTTTTCGCACCCCTCCCTTCCCGACCCTCTAATTGGCCTCATCCTTTTTACTTTCTTTAATATAGAAAGTTCTCTTGCATCAGTTCTTTCATTCTTTCTGCGTTTCTGCTGTGTCTTCTCGAACCCTCAGACAGTCGTGGCAGATGACCGCTCATACTGAGCCTGGTTCTGCTGGAGGTTTCTTCCTGTTAAAGGGGAGATTTTCCTCTCCACTGTCACTACAAGTTTGCTCAGTGTGAGGGATTGCTGTGGTTGGAGCCTGCATCAACGGGGCGCAACTGCCGGTCAATGACCCGACGCAATATGCTGGGATTCCTTAAATAGAAAACTAGCTAAAACTTTAACCTGTTGTGAATCGGCACTATATAAATAAAATTGAAATCCTCACATCCTCAGACTTGCATCTTCACCCTCTTCCCTTCATCCCCATCCTCCCTTTATCCTCCCATCCCTTCCCTCATCCCTCCATCCCCTCCCTCCATCCCTTCCCTCATCCCTTCATACTCACATCCCTATAGCCCATCATCCCCACATTCCTCCACCCCTTCCCTCATCCCTTTATCCTCACATCCCTTCATTTCCTCCCTCATCCCTTCATACTCGCATCCCTCCATCCCCTCCCTACATCCCTTCCCTCATCCCTTCATCCTCTCATCCCCTTCCCTTCATCCTCACATCCCCTACCCTCATCCCTTCATCCCCTCCCTACATCCCATCCCTCATCCCTTCATCCCCTCCCTACATCCCTCGTCTCATCCCTCCATCCCCTCTATATCCATCCCTCCCCCTCCCTCCATCCCCTCCCTCATGACCTCGTCCCTACATCCTCACATCCACTCAGTCCTAGCCTCCTAACATCTCTCTCTTTCAGGTTCTGTCTGGGGGGGGGGTCCTGAGCAGGCTTGGGAAAGACGAATTCCTGAAGACTGCACCCCCACACTGAGACTTCTCCCTAGCCTCCATCGGCGCATCTCCCCAGACCTTTCATCCCTCATTCCATTCCTTCAATAAACTTTTAAATTCAGATCTCTGAAGTGTGGTCCGAGCTAGTGAACTGCATTTTAGACATTAAATCCTGGATGGCAGAAAACTTTCTCCAGCTCAACCAGGACAAAACTGAAGTTTTAGTCATCGGTCCTGATGCTCGGAGACAAACTACAATGTCATTTAATCCTTCTTTACAAGTGAAGAACCTGGGCGTGATTTTTGACTCTGAGCTGACTTTTATCACTCTCATTAAAAACATTACTAAAATAGGTTTTTATCACTTAAAGAATATTGCCAGAGTCCGCCCCATTTCTGACACTAGTTCAGGCTTTTATCATCAGTAGAATTGATTACTGTAATGCCCTACTTTCTGGTCTTCCCCCCAAAAAAAAGAGTATCTCAGGTTTCTACAAAATTCAGTAGCACATGTCCTGACAAAGACAAGGAGGGGGGGGGAGTACATTAGACCGGTCTTAAAATCACTGCATTGGCTCCCTGTATGTTTTAGGATCGATTTTAAGGTTCTTTTAATGGTTTTTAAGTGTCTTAATGGTCTTGGGGCTTCTTATCTTTGAGAACTGCTTTTACCATATGAACCTTCGCGGTCTCTGCGCTTCTCTGGCAGCCATCTCCTTGTCATCCCTAAAATCAGGACACACACTCATGGTGAGGCGTCTTTCCAGTTTTATGGCCCTCACCTCTGGACAAGGCTGCTGGAGAACCTCAGGACCGCAGAGAACGTTCATGTTTTTATGAGCAGACTGAAGACTCACCTTTTTAGCCTAGCTTTTAACTAATTACTATTTATAATAGTCTTTAACTGCCACAAAGTTTCCTCTGTGGGTGCCCTCTGCCTCAGGAGCAGTGGTCAGATGTGGCGGCCTGGGTGTTCTCCAGGTAGCACTTGGGCAGAGGTCTCACCCTCCCCTCCTCTGGGCGCTCTGGGTCGGTGCCTCGGCTGCTGCAGCTGATGTACTGCTGGCGGTGAAGATGGCTCCTTTGATGGCATTTCCTTACCTGGCTCATCTGTACTCAGCACGATGTCCTTTTTAGTTGTTGCTCTTAAGTGTGTGTGTGCATGGGGATTGGGTCTGAGTGAGGGGGGGTATTACTGTGATCATGCTTTTAGTTACAGTTGTGTGCGAAAGTCAGGGCACCCCTTTAAAAACAGCATATTTTATATATTTAAAAATGTATATTCATATTTACTGTCTCTCTGGTATATGGGAAAAAAAGACAATATTGTCAGGAAACATTAATGCATAGTTACATTTTATTTTATAAATTGACCAAAATTACAAAAATTAAAAACATAATTTTGGCATGTGCAAAAGTCGGGGCACCCTACAGCATCAGTACCTTCAGTACTTAGTAACACCCCCTCTGGCAGATATCACAGCTTGTAAACGCTTTTTATAGCCAACAACAAGTTTCTGGATTCTATTATTTGGGATTTTTCCCCATTCTTCCTTGCAAAAGGCTTCCAGTTCTGCAATATTCTTAGGACGTCTTGCATGCACAGCTCTTTTAAGATCTACCCACAGATTTTCGATGATGTTTAAGTCGGGAGACTGTGAAGGCCATTCCAAAACCTTCAGCTTGCGTTTCTTGAGGTAGTCCATGGTGGATTTGGAGGTATGTTTAGGATCATTATCCTGTTGTAGAAGCCATCCTCTTTTCAGCTTTAGCTTTTTTACAGATGCTGTGATATTTGCCTCCAGAATTTGCTGGTATTTAATTGAATCCATTCTTCCCTCCACCCGAGCAATGTTTCCTGTCCCACTGGCTGCAACACAACCCCAAAGCATGATGGATCCACCCCCATATTTAACAGTTGGCAAGGTGTTCTTTTCATGAAATGCTGCTCCTTTTTTTCTCCAAACATACCTTTGCTTATTGTGGCCAAAGAGTTCTATTTTAACTTCATCAGTCCACAGCACTTGTTTCCAAAAGTCATCAGGCTTCTGTAGATGTTCTGTTGCATATTTTTGACGTTGTATTTTATGATGAGGTCGTAGATAAGGTTTTTTTCTGCAGACTCTTCCATGAAGGTCTTGTTTGTGCAAGTATCGGCGCACAGTGGAAGGGTGCACCACCACTCCTGAGTCTGCTAAATCTTCCTGGAGGTCTTTTGAAGTCAAATGTGGGTTTTGGTTTACCTTTCTGATCAGACTACGAGCTGTTCTCTCCGAGAGTGTCCTTGGTCTTCCAGATCTCTTCTTGACCTCCACAGTTCCCCTCACCTGCCATCTCTTAATTATGCCTCGCACTGTGGAAACTGCAAGCTGAAAACGCTTTGCTATCTTCTTGTAGCCCTCCCCGGCATTGTGGGCATCAATTACTTTCATTTTTTCTGTCTTACACAGCTTCTTAGAGGAACCCATGGTTGCTGAGTGTTTGTACAAGGTTTGTGGAGTCGCCGTATTTAAGAAACCCTCAAATTGGCACCAGCTGGCACTCCCTAATGACAATTGTTGACACATGCTTCAGGACCAATGAGCTGGTAGAGGTCTGAGCTTGTAAAAAGAATCTGAAACTTTGAAACTCTCAGGGTGCCCCAACTTTTGCACATGCCAAAATTATGTTTTTAATTTTTGTAATTTTGTTCAATTTATAAAATAAAATGTAACTATGCATTAATGTTTCCTGACAATATTGTCTTTTTTTCCCATATACCAGAGAGACAGTAAATATGAATATACATTTTTAAATATATAAAATATGCAGTTTTTAAAGGGGTGCCCTGACTTTCGCACACAACTGTATGTGGGGGAGGGATGGGAATGTGGTCTTCGTGGGGTCATTCTAATCTGTAAAACACTTTTGAGCTGCAATTCTTGTATGAAAAGCGCTTTACAATTAAAGTTTGGTTGATTCTGCTACAGCCAAATATTTCACATCTTGACTCATCAGTCCAGAGCACCTGCTGCCATTATTCCGCACCTCAGTTCATATGTTTTCGTACATACTTGAGTTGCTTGACCTTGTTTCCACGTCAGAGGTTTGGCTTTCTGGCTGCAACTCTTTCATGAAGACCACTTCTGGATAGACTTCTATGGACAGTAGATAGGTGTACCTGGGTCCCACTGGTTTCTGCCAGTTCTAAGCTGATGGCACTGCTGGAGATCTTCTGATTTTGAAGGGTAAAAAGCTTGATGTTTCATCTGCTTATTTATAATTCTGAAAGCATTCTTTGTTTACAGCATTTTTTCATGCCTGCCTAAAACATTTGCACAGTACTGTGCATATCTTGGAACAAGGTAAAAAGTACTTCCAGTGACAATTTATAGTGTTGATTGTATATTCACTTGACCTCAAAATGAGTCCACAAGCTCAACAGACATAAAATTACAAGTAAAGAAAGCTTATGTAAAAATCAGGTGGTCTTCTTTAATAAACTGTAGGTGTGTCTGGGTCTGGTGTATTTAGTTAAAACATTTGTTCTTCATTCAGTGAATTTACTCACAGTAGGTAGAGTATCCAGAAAGGAGTAGTGATACTTCATAATATTTCTAAAGTAAAAGCTAAAAATAGGGTGTAATAAAACTAATCTTAAAAAGTACTCAAGGAAATGTAATTGAGTAAATGTAACCAGTTACAACCCACCTCTGTCTTTGACCCATCAAAAAAAATCCAAACTGGAAAATCATAGCAGTAATACTCTTGCATTAGGACTGCACTAATGTTGGTACTGAGAAGCTGGCAAGCAAAAGGTACAGCAGACCAGGTTCATCTTTATCAAAGCTGCCTCAAGCATCTGCTCCCCCTGCTAGTACAGGAGCCCCGGTGTGGTTCTGCTGTTCCAGAATGCAATGGCTAGAAGGATAATAGGTCATTTAGTAAGCAGTGTAAATTAAAGGAGTCTACTTTCAACAAAATATTATGCAATGTAATGATAGAAAATTGTGGTCAATCTGACTTAACCCTCTTATCCTCAAATATTTATAGCGTATTTACTCCTTGTGCACAAAAAGATGCATTGGAAACTTATGTGAATAATATTTTATAATATATCATAAGTCCCAATTTTTTTACATGAATTTCATCCTTAGCTTCAGTGCTCACAAAATATAATAAAATGTTTGTGTGTTTCTGAGTTTTAACCCCTTTAACGCCATATTTCAGACTAAAACCTGCACTGAGAAAAAAAAGAAAGAAAAAATCATATAATTTTTTGTATGTTATGTCCAGAGGACTTGTTTTAGGTGTGAATTGTCAGAGCCTTGGAGTGTCAGCAGAAGGCATAAAAACATTTTTGATTTACTTTGAATTTTTTTGTGTAGTTTAAGATTTTCTAAAAATGTCACGTATTTACCCCTCGTGTACAAAAAAATGCTCATACAAAGATAGCCAGTTGAACAGATTAATACTACACATAGAACACAAAGAACAATTATGTGTGCATGTGGATGGGCTGGGGGGGATCAATGGACATGTGTGTGTGTGTGTGTGTGTGGGGGGGGGGGGGGGGGGGGGGGCACTAATGGCTGCAGGCAGGCACGGCTTCTACTGTGCCGCCTCCTGAACCTCCGCCCTTTGGTGTTTTGTGCTGATGAGGAGTACAGGTCCTTCTCAAAAAATTAGCATATTGTGATAAAGTTCATTATTTTCCATAATGTAATGATAAAAATGTAACTTTCATATATTTTAGATTCATTGCACACCAACTGAAATATTTCAGCATACAGCTCATGAAAACCCAAAATTCCTATCTCAAAAAATTAGCATATCATGAAAAGGTTCTCTAAACGAGCTATTAACCTAATCATCTGAATCAACTAATTAACTCTAAACACCTGCAAAAGATTCCTGAGGCTTTTAAAAACTCCCAGCCTGGTTCATTACTCAAAACCGCAATCATGGGTAAGACTGCCGACCTGACTGCTGCCCAGAAGGCCATCATTGACACCCTCAAGCAAGAGGGTAAGACACAGAAAGACATTTCTGAACAAATAGGCTGTTCCCAGAGTGCTGTATCAAGGCACCTCAGTGGGAAGGAAAAAGTGTGGCAGAAAACGCTGCACAACGAGAAGAGGTGACCGGACCCTGAGGAAGATTGTGGAGAAGGACCGATTCCAGACCTTGGGGGACCTGCGGAAGCAGTGGACTGAGTCTGGAGTAGAAACATCCAGAGCCACCGTGCACAGGCGTGTGCAGGAAATGGGCTACAAGTGCCGCATTCCCCAGGTCAAGCCACTTTTGAACCAGAAACAGCGGCAGAAGCGCCTGACCTGGGCTACAGAGAAGCAGCACTGGACTGTTGCTCAGTGGTCCAAAGTACTTTTTTCGGATGAAAGCAAATTTTGCATGTCATTCGGAAATCAAGGTGCCAGAGTCTGGAGGAAGACTGGGGAGAAGGAAATGCCAAAATGCCTGAAGTCCAGTGTCAAGTACCCACAGTCAGTGATGGTCTGGGGTGCTATGTCAGCTGCTGGTGTTGGTCCACTGTGTTTTATCAAGGGCAGGGTCAATGCAGCTAGCTATCAGGAGATTTTGGAGCACTTCATGCTTCCATCTGCTGAAAAGCTTTATGGAGTGCCAAAACCACTGGTAAATGGTTTACTGACCATGGCATTACTGTGCTCAATTGGCCTGCCAACTCTCCTGACCTGAACCCCATAGAGAATCTGTGGGATATTGTGAAGAGGAAGTTGAGAGAGGCAAGACCCAACACTCTGGATGATCTTAAGGCCGCTATCGAAGCATCCTGGGCCTCCATAACACCTCAGCAGTGCCACAGGCTGATTGCCTCCATGCCACGCCGCATTGAAGCAGTCATTTCTGCAAAAGGATTCCCGACCAAGTATTGAGTGCATAACTGAACATAATTATTTGAAGGTTGACTTTTTTTGTATTAAAAACACTTTTCTTTTATTGGTCGGATGAGATATGCTAATTTTCTGAGATAGGAATTTTGGGTTTTCATGAGCTGTATGCCAAAATCATCAGTTTTAAAACAATGAAAGACCTGAAATATTTCAGTTGGTGTGCAATGAATCTAAAATATATGAAAGTTAATTTTTTATCATTACATTATGGAAAAGAATGAACTTTATCACAATATGCTAATTTTTTGAGAAGGACCCGTACGTTCTGGCCGCGCTTCGGAACAAAGCTCACGGAGTTCCTGGCTTTGATGGCATATACCGCCTGAAGCTGCAGCAGCCCCTGAATCCAACGAGCTGTTTGTCAATATAGACATCTTCGTCCGGGTCGTACGCGAGAGGAGGCCAGGCGTCCCAGAGGTCCCACACCTCCCGGAGGGGAGCGAGCTTGTCCAGCTGCCTGTGGGTGATCCTGGGTGACGGCGGATGTCTGGTGGCAGAAAGGGAAGGCTGCCGTCAGGCTTCGGGGATCAGGTGATGGCGCTTGAACTCTGTTGTACCTTATTCTCATGGTTGCAGTAGAAAGAAAAGAAACCTGATCTGAGTTGGGTATATATAAAGTTTTGATCAGCCAGGACACCTGTGGAAAAAACCCCAACTCTGGGGTTGTTTTTCTAAACTACTTAGTCTACTTCTTTGAAGTTTACCAGTGAGAATTTTGTGTTCATGTTCAGCTTTGATCCATGCATATGCTTTACACTTGATATTACAATGTGCAACAGTAAATATGTTGTTTTATTTTAGAATTTTTGCAGCATATTGAATAATTATTCATATACAGCGAGGCTTTGATGAAAATGTATGATTTGGACAGTGTGCATAAGAACCCCACCCACTCCTATCTTCTGAAAAAGTACTCGCACATCTTTCATCTGAATATTTGTGAAGCATTTTGAACTTTACATCAGTGCACAAACACAAACAGAACTAACATATAAAATGGTCGTTTTCAGACCATAAACTGATTTTCGTCTTTCACATAAAGACAAAATTTTGGAGGAAAATTGCACAAACACCAAAGATTTTGAACACATATATGCACATTATTGTATGACACCCCTAAAAGACACCCAAACCGTTTTTGTTCAAAATATGAATTACACCGTGCAGTCACAAGGCAAAGCCCCCCCCCCCCGAATCCTACAATTTTAGTGAGGGGTTTAGTCATCGCCTCGCCATATAATGAAAAAAAATATGCCATTTGGACTGTTGTAAAAACCCACATATATGTAACAAAACAATTTATGCTAATATTTAGGCTTATTAGAAAAATATAGTTTACATGGGAGTCAATCGCACAAAAAAATGACGGAGGAGGCTGTACGCTACTAAAAGATGCCAGCATTATATTAAATGGATTAAGTAAAAAAAATTATTTTTTTTGGTAAGTCCCCCCAAAATACACACCCTCTGAAAAAATTACATAAATTGCATCAGCACAGCCAAAATTCATCACAAAAACACACCTGCTTGCACAAAAAAATGCACGAGCAGGATAAGAGGGTTAAATGGACAGCCATTCAGAATATTTTTTTATAAAATTAATTTCTAAATGAAAAGACAAAACAAAGGCCCCAAAAATGAAAAAACGTCAACACAAGTGGGTGGATATTACGTAAACTTAGTGCGGCGGGCGTACGTCATTTCCCCAACAAATGCATTATTGCAAAGATGGCCGACGAAACAGCAGATCTACTCGCAGTGCTCGTCTTTGTGATGTGTGCAATTTTGCGCACATGGAAACACTTAAGAGACATCGATGAAGAAGCTGAAAGGAAAATAGTGACATTTATACGTCATCGATGTGTGCGCTCACAGCGTTCCCTGCCCCTCTCCCCTTTTCCCCACCACCTCACACCCCTCCAGCTTTCGAGGAACATTACCTGACTGTCTGAATGCGAACCCCATACCGCGAAAAGGCTCTTGTTACTAGGTCTTCAGCCATAACATTACCGGTAAAGGGTATCCGGACAAAGTCCGGAAGATTGCTGTCAGACACAAAAGCAAAACAGACGAAGTCCGGAAAATTACCGTTTTTCATGGCCTGTTTGAAAGGGGCTAGTGTTTCCATATAACTGAAAAACCCTTTCATATAGTGCATTCTGGACCTGCAGTACATTTTCATACAAACAGTAACTTACTGATGAGCAAGATTAAGATATTGAATGTCAGGGTCTAAGGTACTTCATCGAGTAAAAGAGGTGAGGGATAAAACAGCTAACCATAGTTTACCATGTTTGAAGTGGGATTCTGTTGGGAGGATGAGACCCCTCAATATGCCCAGAGTCATAACGGTCTAGGGGAGTAAAACTGGTAGGCTATGGGAGATATGTTACCTCACATCATGTCTGTAAAGAACAATTATTGGTCAAACTTACAGATAATAAAAAAAAAACAGTTCAAAGCTAATCTGCAATAGGTTGTAGTGTTTGCAATTTAAAAGTACCTAAGATATGTTAATATTTATTCACTTTCTGAATGCTAGATAAGACAAATGCCTCATGGTTAAGTATAGAGAAAAGGCTGGAAAAAAAATTTTTTTTCCTAAAATAATGAATTTTATACTAGATAACTGGCACTAAATAATTGTGGGTTTTTGTTTTTTCTAAATCTTGTTTTAAATTTATTTGTTTGTGATGAACAGTTTGCTTTGAAAAAAGTGAAAGAATATGAGCAAATAACCAAATGTTTGGTCTATGCAGAGAAGCGGGCTCTGGCTATGATACTAACCGTTTTCTGACCCCTGTTTTCAATTAGATGGATTGGACTTAACTGGACCACTGGACCAATTACATTTGAACTGAACCAGTTTGCCTTACTGTAAAGACCCCGGAGATGAATTTGTTGTGAGCAGGCACTATTGAAAGAAAGTGGATTGATCAGAAATGCATAGATATAGCATAGAAAAGACTTTCATCTCAAAACAGTGAATATGCATCCTAATCAAAACCTGGCAAAATAAGTAGAATAACGATAAATATACAGCTTTCACATGGTTAGTCGCATGTTTTCAACCAGTATCCTCTTCCTTTTTTAAAAAGGATTTTTGAAAAGATGATCAGCACATTAAGTTATTCCCTAAGAAACCAAACACAGAAATCTGCTGCTTATTTCAAATAATCAACACAACAGATTATTTTCAGATACATCCAAACAGTGTCTCTTTACCAATGCAGAGGCAGTGATGGAGTGGGCGAGATATGGGAGAGTTCTTCTATTTGTAGTAGTCTTTTCATGGCTTGAGGGTAGTACTTGAGGAAGATTCTGTGGGCGATCTTATAAGTGTCTCCCTGAGGTTTGGTTGGATACTTTCTACCGTTGTAAATGAATCCCTTCTCAATCTGGAAAACTGCTTGGTTAAATGAATCCTGCTTGAATGGAAGTCCACGGTCCAGACACTCCACCAGTGTTTGAACAAACAGCCCCCACCGCTGGGCATAGTAGTCTTCCATAAGCCCCCCCCACTGTTTGTTAGCGTAGTCCAGGATCTCACCGCTGGGACCCCACAGAGTTACTTGGTTTCTGGCATTCATGTCATAAAGCTGTGCTTCTCTCTCATTAAGGGCCTTGGATTGTGCTCGCTCCAGCCACGTCCCTAACAGGAAGATCTGGTTACTACTCAACAGTCGGTTGAGCTCTGGCAGGAGGTCGTACACCAGCACGCCGCCTGCAGTCAACAGCTCTGGCATTTTTTTATTCCCGAAGGCGTCGACGATATCCTGGTAAAACGATGTTGTTAAAACTTGTAGGACCTGCCGGGTCATATCTACGAGATCGTACTGGAAGGTTTCTTTAGACATAAGAGAAGGAGCTGCTGCCATGAAGAGTCTCCAAGCTTCAAACAAGTCGGCTGGGTCATACCACAGGTCTGTTCTCATTCGAAAAGAAGGTCTGTGAACGAGCGGGCTGTGGTTGTGATTTACGTAATTGGGCACAGTGCAGTTGTAAACACTGGTGAAAAGGAGCTTCCATGCAGCTGTCATGTTATCATGCATGCTACCATACCGCCGCACAGCATACAGTGACACCCACTTTGCCAAGTTGACTGGCTCTTTGCGCCATGCCAATTCACTCATTAACTCATATATAACAGGATTCTGCTCAATACCCTCAGGTGTCATGCCTACTCCTACCAGAGTGGAATTTGGGAACTGCAGGGCTTTAAAAGGCCCCGAGTTGATGCTTTCAACTGTGCCAAAAAAACCAGTGTTGCCCCCAAAATTGTGGAGCATACACCAGATGAAGGGCTGTCCATAGAAAGACTCCGTGTATGTGAAAACTGGATCAGCCTCTGCAAACAGATCCAGCACAATCATTCTTCCAAGGGGCACTCCATGGAGTAGGGACTTAATCTGTGGTGGCTTCCAGAACGTTTGATCACTAAAGAACAGCCAGCCTTGCATCAACCAAACTGCGTCAGGATCGACTGGAGGAAAAGACATTGGAACGAGAGTGACAAAGAGAACATTTCATAAAGGACATCTTTTGTAAAAGTTTGAGGGTGGCTTTGATTCAAAACTTTGTATATGAACAAGGTTTTAATCACCAAGATACTCACCTGCAGTCATTGAGGCAAAGACAGAGCGACTGATGGCATACAGGTAGTCAGGGTCAGAAGAAGGTGGGGTCATCTCGTTAAAGGTGTCAGTGTTGTAGATATGATCTGTCCCAAACTGCTTTACCACCTGAGACAGATAGAGAGAGCCGATCTGAAGAAAAAGGGGGTCCCTTGGGTCTAGGATGTAGGAGCATGAGAAACTGCAGTTAAAATGCGCCCATGGTCCCAGTCTGGTGACATTGGCTTCCGGGTATAACCTGGAACACAAGAGGCAAATTACACACATTTAGACAGAAATAGAAACATAGAAGCTAGCTGTGACCGGACAGGTTTTTGTCACTTGGCTAAGTAAAAACTAATGCCATGTACACGTGTAACCGGGTGAAAAAAAAAGAAGAATATTCTCACCAGCTCGTTTAAAAATAAAAAAAAGTTCCCCCAAATCCTATCCACTTAGAGTAACTTTCCACTTTCTAACTTCTACATAGAGCAGTAATTGATCTTGTAAAAGCAAGCAAGCAAAAAGCTATTGGACAATCGATAAGGCCAAAACATTTCTAAGCGCATAAATGCTGTTTCTGAGTGGAAACACAGGTCAAACAAGTGATGTTGGAGCATTTCTGTGGCAGACAGTGACGCTGGTAACCTAAAACTCCAGCTATTTCTTACCACAAGCAAACGCTTAAAACGAAAAGAAACGCAAACCTTCACTTTGGCCGGAGTTTTTAGAAATAATTTTTGGTGCGTAAATCTGCGTTTTCGTGTGGATGACAGGCCAAATCATAGAAAAATATCTTCGTTTTGTGTGAACAGGGCATAACTTGACTCCCCTAAGAGCATTTCTCTCTGATGTACCAAACTGTTGTTGTGCATCCATAGACTGAGAATAATTGAAATTTGAACCTTCATTGTGAAACCCCTTCCTCCTAAATCAGCCACACCTTCAACTCCCTGGTAAGAAGACACTATAAAGAAAAGAAGGACTTATGTACAGAGCCAGACCCTTTTTTCTAATCTGCTTTCACTGGGAGAGGACCTCCCTTCTACTTTTAAGGCAGAACAAAAACCTTTCCTTCACTTTTCAGTTTGGGATGAAAGGTGTATCCATTGGTGGGGCCAATTGTAAACCATCAGATACCTGAAAAGCTAAGGCGAAATCTTCATGTGTAAGAAGCAACCAGGTTCTATCATTAGAGATAAAGTTGGAAACACTGGATAAGGAAAGTTATTTTTCCTCTTTATAAGCAAAGAAATTCTACTTCAAAAAAAGCGGTAAGCGCATGGCTAAGCATAAAACAAACGAACGTTCTGAATTTGAGATGAACCCATTTTGACGTGTGTAATATTAGTCCAAAAAGATGACAGAGATAGCTAAATTCTTTACTCATTTCCTAAGGGAAATTCAAGAGTTCAGTAGCCCAAAAGTGCAATAAAAATAGAAAGAAGAACTGCTTGAAGTAGGTGGATGATGGCATCTTCAACTCCAACTCCACAGCGATAAGCAAACTGCAGGGGGTCCTGATACATTCTTGTTTGCTTACTCAGGGGTGCCAACAGGAGTCTCTCCAGGACCTTCATGATGTGGGATGTCAGGGCAACGGGTCTATAGTCATTGATGACTGATGGGTGAGTTCTCTTTGGTACTGGAACAAGGCAGGATGTCTTCCACAACACTGGAACCTTCTCCTGAGCTAGGCTAAGGTTAAAGATGTGCTGCAGAATCCCACAGAGCTGCTCTGCACAGGCCTTCAGGACTCTGGGGCTGACACCATCTGGACCTGCAGCCTTGTTCCGGTTCAGTTTCTCCAGCTGCCTCTTCACCTGACTTTTGGAGACAGACAAGTGGGAGGGGGAGGGGGAGGCAAAGGGGGTAGCAGCATTTCCTGACTTGGTTGAAGTCAAACTTGTGGAATTAGAAGAGTCCATGGCTGAGGTGAAGGATAAAACATCCGAGGTGTAACAGGAAAGCTGAAGATCAGAGGAGAGTGGGATGTCTGTTTGGCTGGGAACAGGAGAGGGGGATGCTGAGCTAGTTCCTGAACTGAACCTGTTGAAGAATATGTTCAGTTCATTGGCTCTGTCCAGACTTCAATCTATCCAATCCTTCCTGTCCTTAAAGCCTGTGATCTTTCTCATTCCTGACCAGACATCTCGGATATTGTTCCTCTGTAGTTTGTTCTCCAGCTTCTTCCTGTGTGCCTCCTTGCTGTCTCTGATCTTGACCTTAAGTTGCTTCTGTATACTCCTCAGTAATTCCCTGTCTCCCTCCCTGAAGGCTCTTTTTTTCTTGTTTAGCAGTTCCTTCAGGTCACTGGTGATCCAGGGTTTGTAATTAGGGAAGCATCTCACTGTTCTGGTGGGGATGATGTTGTCCACACAGAAGTTTATATAGTCAGTCACACACTCAGTCATGGCATTGATGTCCTCTCCATGTGCTTGGCAAAGAGTCATCCAGTCTGTGGTTGCAAAACAACCCTGCAGGGCTTCTTCAGCTTCCTGTGACCATTTTCTCACAGGTTGCCTCTGAACAAGGGGTTTATATTCTGAACAGAGATAAACAAGATTGTGATCCGATTGTCCCAGAGGAGGTCTTGGTTTGGACGTGTATGTATCCTTTACATTTGCATAAAACAAATCCAAGGTCCTGTTTTCTCTTGTAGAGCAGCTGACAAACTGTTGAAATGTTGGAAGTGTAGTAGAGAGCGAGGCATGATTAAAATCACCAGATACTGCCACAAATGCATTGGGGTGCTGTGTCTGTAGCTTAGCAACAATGGAACTGATGACATCACATGCATTGTCGGCAACGGCTGAAGGTGGAATGTAAACAACTGCCAAAATTACACTGGTGAACTCTCTTGGTAAATAATATGGACGAAAACTCACTGCCAAGAGTTTGACATCTGGGCTGGAGAGACGACACTTCACAGTAACATGTCCTGGATGACACCATCTGTTGTTTACAAGCACTGCTACTCCAACACCTTTCCTTTTTCTTCTTGTCTTCAGATCTCTGTCTGCTCGTACAGTCAGGAAGCCTGGCAGAGAGACGTTGGAGTCGGGGATATGATCCAGCAGCCACGTCTCAGTAAAACACATAACACTGCATTCACGGTACTCTGGTCCTTGTAAGGGCTTGGAGTTCATCCATCTTGTTAGCCAGTGATCTTACGTTGCCCATTATGATCGATTCAATTCAATTTTCAATTCAGTTTATTTATATAGCGCCAATTCACAACAGATTTCATCTCAAGGCACTTAACAAGAAGTAATTTCAATACATTTATACAAACATTCCAATCAGTTAAAAAGTTTCCTATTTAAGGAATCCCAGCAGATTGCGTCAGTCATTGGCGTGAGGTTGGGCCCCGTTGATGCAGACTTTCCAACCACAGCAATCCTTCAGCAATCCCTCATACTGAGCAAGCATGTAGCGACGGTGGAGAGGAAAAACTCCCCTTTAACAGGAAGAAACCTCCAACAGAACCAGGCTCAGTAGGAGCGGCCATCTGCCACGACCGTCTGGGGGTTTGAGAAGACAGAGCAGAAACACAGAAGGAACAGAAGATCTGATATAAGAGAACTTTCTATGTTACAGAAAGTAAAAAGTTAATAACAGGACACAGTGGATGTTCAGTTACTGGGAGGATCATCCCAGTCGATGCCCCCCGTCCAACAGGGCATTGCAGCCAATTAGGATACCAGACCAGGTATATCTTCTATGGAAGAGATGGCTTGAACTTCCTCTTTCTCTGTCTCCTTTTCGCTCCTGTTCTGCATCCACGTCTCCTCCTTATCAACTTATCAGGGATTTGTGGGTTCAGTTGAGGTATTATTTCAGCTTTTGCGATGTTAATCAGCTGCTCCCGGCTGTAAACCACATTGTTGCCATGGTTACGCATCATAACAAATTGTCAAAAAGGGAAAAATTTACAGCAAAAATCCTTCCAGCTTCACAGCACCAAAAACTAGAAAGTATACAGGTCAAAAAAATGCTATCTTCTTTAAGAAAAAAAAAGAGGAACCAATGTACAAAAAAAACAAAACTTAATATGTAGCCAACAGAGCCACTCCAACATGCAGCCACCCAGAGCAGCGCAATTGACCATTTGACCTCAGCGCAAATCTGAGTTTTCAGTCGTTTTTATGTGGACAGAGATGAACTAATACGCAGCTAAAACGCTGGTGTGGACAGAGATCGTATTCGCTTTAATTCTCCGTTTCTAAACGAAAACACAGTAGTGTGGACGGGGCCTAAGGTTAAGGCCCACTAATGGGGCTATTGTTTTACCTAAAGAATCTATCAGGGTTGCGTAAGCTTCTAAGGACTAAGCAATCTTGGTGATGTGTTGTTAACGGTGAAACGACTCAGGCTATGTAACTATGCGCTGTTTTGGTCACATGCCTCAATGTGTGAGTTTTGGTGAAACTTCTTGGGTAGGTAACTCAAGGCTGCTTTGTATGTTTGAAAGGGGGAATCTCAAACCAAATCCTCTGTTCAAGGTTGGTTTAATATGTTTTACATTGATGGCTTCTTTCACTCCAAACCATATGTCTTCTCGATACAAAATGTGTACATTATTGTCTTCAAAAGAGTGACCTTTGTCCTTTAGATGTAGATGGACTGCTAAGTCTTGGCCTGATGAGTTTGCTCTTCTGTGTTGAGCCATCCTTTTGTCTAGTTGCTGTTTCGTTTCTCCAATGTGCAGCTATGAACATTTCTCACTTCACTGGACTGCATATACCACGCCACTGAGCTGGTGTTTGTTCCTTAAGATGAACCAGTCTTTGTCCGAGAGTGTTGCCAGATTTAAAATGCACTGGGATGTTATGTTACAAAAATATCCTTCTTAGTTTATCAGAGACTCCAGGGGCGTGTGACCAAAACATTGCATACATACCCGGGGTCGTTTCACCGTTAACGACTCTTACATCACCAAGATTGCTTAGTGCTTAGAAACTTACGCAACCCTGATATCTCCTTTGGTATAACGATAGCCCCATTAGTAAGCCTTAACCTTAGACTTATAAATCTGATACTGCCAATCCTTTACTCCCAATTAAGTTGCCTTAATTTAAACTCTCAAGGACATTCCAGCTATTATTAATCAAATGCAGCTCTAAACAGATGGTTTTTAGCTTTCAAGTGTTTCAGCAGCTTTGATGTCTGGAAGTTTGTTCTGTTTGCATGGGTTCAAAGTCACCTGGAGACCTCAGTAAATCTGAGTATCCACTGCATAGTTATGGTAACTAATTTTATTGGTTGCCCTGGAGCACCCCAATGTTATTTCTGTCTGTTCTAAGAAAAAATTGCCTATTGACACAAAGAAGTTCCTTGTCTTTGGGTAAGGGAAGGCAATTTTATCTGTATTGCACACTTTCAACAACAAGGTAATTCAATGTGCTTTGCATGATTAAGGGGTAAAATAAAAATAGCATTAAAACAGACAAAGCATATAAAATAAAAACAACAATAAAACAATAAGCACACAAAAAAGCATATGATGCATGAAAACATTACTCAAAGGCAGCTCTAAACAGAAACGTTTTTAGTTGTGATTTAAAAGAACTCAGTGTTTCAGCAGCTTTGCAGTTGTCTGGAAGTTTGTTCCAGATTAGAGGAGCTTAGAAACTGAAAGCTACTTCTCCATGTTTGGTTCCGATTCTAGGAATGCTGAGTAGACTGGAATCAGAGGACCTGAGTGGTCTGGGGGGGTTGTTATAGTAACAGTAGATCTTCAACATACTTTGGTGTTAAGCCATTCAATGACTTATAAACTAGTAAAAGTATTTAGAAGTCTATTCTCTGAGCTACAGGGAGCCAGTGTAAGGATTTTAGAACTGGGGTGATGTGCTCTACTTTCCTGGTTCTAGTGAGGAACATGAGCAGCAGCGGTCTGGATCAGCTGCAGCTGTCTGACTGACTTTTTAGGCAGACCTGTGAAGATGCTGTTGCAGTAATCAGTCCGACTAAAGATAAACGCATGGATGAGTTTTTCTAGGTCCTGTTACGACATTAGTCCTTCAATCCTAGTGTAGCAGGATGATTCAAACCTGCTCCTAATTATTAATCAGTGCAGATCTACCCACCACCAATAGAGGCGCTGCAAATATAAGAGGAGGCAATCACAGCACTTCCTCATGCTCAGGGAAGTAGCTGCAGTGTTTGGCATCTGATTGCTGGCTGGCAGATCAGTGTGGTGTTTGGATCTTACTGATCAAGGTATGTGCTCTGGTCAGCTGTTGGAGGCAGATTGGAGGATTGTGTGTATAACACAGATCTGATTGCAGAAGCGACTTGTGACGGCACTATAGTTGCATAGGAGGCGCGGAAGTACTACTCTCCTTTAGACAGTGTGATCGTTTCAAAAGGTAAGTATCCAGCAGCATAGCGCCAGCTGTCTGTATTAGCCAGTCTGATGACTTCGTTTCTGTCAGGAAGGGGGTTTATTCTGTATGCGGCTCTGACAGGAAGCGTCCTCACCCTCACGTATTGTGCTCTAGCGGCCTGGTATGTATGGGCTGCATGTCCTCCACACACTCAATGCTAATTCTGGGAGTTAATCTGGCTTGCTGTTTTTCTTTTAGATTATGAAGAGTTCCCGAGACATGCTCCTGTTTTGAACTACCTATTTTTCAACTGACCTAGATCTTCCTGTCGTAGCCTCCCTCTAATCGCTGTGCGGTGCGCTGGATGATCCACAGTTGGCGTGCAAGATAATATATTATTATTATTATTAGAATTTATTGTTGTCGCCAGTTTTATTAAACCCTCTTTTCTTTTGTGTTCAGGCTGGGACCAGGAGGTGGAGAGATGGTCCTTGGGGAGTTTTGCTGTGTGCATGCTGGTGCCGGGTTTTATCACATCAGAGTGAATGTCACTAGTGCTTGGGGTGATTTTCTTCGTTTTGTTGTTTTATCCCTGTGTGGACTCGGCTTCCACTCTTGGTAAGTCTCAGTCCTGCCCATTCTTTTATTTTTTATTTTTTGTTTGTTTCCTAGCGAATTATAATAAAGCACTGTATTTTATCTTGTTTCTAAAAGATTTAGTAAATATCTTTAAATTGTGCACCTCGTCTCCTGCCTCCAATCAGTGGATCGAACCTGTGTGTGCCTTATTGGTACAGTTATTTCCTTGGGTGAAATTCCCATGGTGGCGTTGCTGCTTTCCTTCTGGGTTGCTTTAAATATAAGTTTGAGGGCTATGCCCTATAAATAAAACGTACCCCACTGTGTACCGCCACACTAGAAATGTTCTTCAGGTGATAGAAGGCCTGATCAGTAGTTTCTAACTGTATTAACTGAAGCTGTGTGCTGACTCTTGATCGTTCCTCTTTAGGTCCAAAAGTAATTACTTCTGTTTTGTTTCTGTTCAGCTGGAGAAAGGTATGACACATCCGTCCATTAATTTGCTCGATGCATTTACTTAAGGCTGGGATGGGTTCAAAGTCACCTGGTGACATCGTAATGTAGAGCTGAGTATCATCCACAAAGAAGTCCCTGTTGTTTAGGCAAGACTCGAACCAGCCAAGTACTGTACCAAAGAGTCAGACCCAGCTCTCCAGTCGTTCCAATAGTATATTATGATCAACAGTGTCAAATGCTGCACTGAGGTCAAACAGAACTAGCACTGTTGTTATACCACAGCCTGTATTTATGCAGATGTCATTGTAAAGTCTGCATCAACGGGGCCCAACCTCACGCCAATGACTGACGCAATCTGCTGAGATTCCTTAAATAGGAAACTTTTTAACTGATTGGAATGTTTGTATAAATGTATTGAAATGACTTCTTGTTAAGTGCCTTGAGATGACATCTGTTGTGAATTGGCGCTATATAAATAAACTGAATTGAATTAAACTTTGACGAGGGCAGTCTCAGTGCTGTGGTGAGCACGGAAACCAGACTGAAAAACATCAAAGCGGTTTGTCATTGTTATGAAGACATTTAACTGCTGAAACAGCTTTTTCAATCCTTTTACTGATGAATGGAAGATTAGAGAATGGCCTGTAGTTCTGCATTAACATGTTGTCCAGGTTATTCTTTTTTAGCAGTGGTTTAATAACTACTGTTTTTAAAGCCTGGGGGAAGAGACCTGACAGGAGGGATGAGTTCACTATTTGAATCAGATCAGACCCAATGACAGGGAAAGCTTTCTTAAGGAAAGCTGTGGGTAGGGTTTCAAGACAGGAAGAGGAGGAGCTTAATTGGTTAACGATTTCTACTAGTTTTTTGGGGTTTAATTCATGGTATTCTGACATTTTCTCTACATTGGTGTTAGTTGGGTATAACATTAGTAGGTGGTTCGGTGATAAGGTACAGATTGAACGTCTAATTGTTAGAATCTTTTCAGTGAAAAAGTTGGCAAATTCATTGCAGGCCCTGGTAGAATTTAATTCAGGGGCTACTGTCTGTTATTGATTTCAGAAAATAAAGATTCCCTAGCTTCTTTTAAAGATAACTGATATCTGTTCTGGAAGGCATAAAAGTCCACTGATAATCCCCCTCGATCTGGAGCTCCACACAAGATCTCACTCCATTGGGTCAAAATGATCACAACAACAATGAGCAAAAATCCCAGGACCACACAGGGGGGAGCTAGTGAATGACCTGCAGTGAGCTTGGACCAAAGTAATAAAGGCTACCATCAGTAACACACTACACCACCAGGGACTCAAATCCTGCAGTGCCAGATGGGTCCCCCTGCTTAAGCCAGTACATGTGGAAACATCATGCTTTGGGGCTGTTTTTCTGCAAAGGGACCAGGACGACTGATACGTGTAAAGGAAAGAGTGAATGGGACCATGTATCATGAGATTTTGAGTAAAAACCTTCCATCAGCAAGGGCATTGAAGATGAAACATGGCTGGGTCTTTCGCAATGACAATGATCCCAAACACATCGCCCGGGTAACGAAGGAGTGGCTTTATAAGAAGGATTTTAAGGTCCTGGAGTGGCCTAGTCAGTCTCCAGATCTCAACCCCATAGAAAACCTTTGGAGGGAGTTGAAAGTCCGTGTTGCCAGCAAGAGTGTGTGAAAACCTGGTGAAGACTTACAGAAAACGTTTCACCTCTGTCATTGCCAACAAAGGGTATATAACAAAGTACTGAGATGACCTTTTGTTATTAACAAAATAATTATTGTCCACCATAATTTGCAAATTCTTTAAAAATCAGACGATGTGATTTTCTGGATTATTTTTCTCATGTCTCTCATAGTTGAGGTATACCCATGATGAAAATTACAGGCCTCTCATCTTTTTATGTGGGAGAACTTGCACAATTGGTGGCTGACTAAATACTTTTTTTCCCCACTGATAATTGTTCAGTCTCTCTTTGTAGATCTCACAGTGAACCTGGAGTCGAGTTTTCCACCATTTTCTCTCGGCTCGTCGACACTCCCTTTTTTTCACTGCGTACCAGTGGATTACTTGTCCACGGAGACTTTTTTCTACCTGAGACTACTTTCACTTTAGTTGGCGCAATGGTATTAATGATGTCTGAAATTTTAGCGAGGAATTTATCTACTAGCTTGTTTACTGAGTTGGAGTTGGGAGATGAGGGGAATGTGGTGGAAGGGTAAATACGTTTAAAGTTTTCAACTAAACTGTCCCACAGTAAACAGTAGTCTCACTGTGGCTAGATAGTTTAGCAGAGATGGTACTGTCAGAGAAAAAAAAAGGTCAGATAATGCAATATCAACTACTGAATTGTTGGAAATATTTAAACATTTGCTGATAATAAAGTCCAGAGTGTGTCCTCGATTGTGTATTGGTTGTTTGACATGCTAGGTCAGGCCAAAGTTATAAAGAGTATCACTTAATGTCTTTGCCCGTCTATCTTGGGAGTTGTCAGTGTGGATGTTGAAATTCCCCTAGTCATTTTAGTCTGTTTTAACTTTTCTTTCCTTTCCTTTATTATACCACTGCAATGTGATGTTTTACTGTTTCAAGTGAAGCACTTTAAATTGGCCACAGCAACAAGAATAATAATAACAACAATAATAATAATTATAATAGTAATAATGAATACATTGTGTGACAAAGAGAAGGACAAGTCACCTGAGAATTCCTTTGGGAATGTTCCCTGAGAAGGCTGGCAGCACAGGTATCATGCCAAAAGCTCTCATCCGTTCTAAGATTTTAAACTGCAAGAAGAAGGAAAAGTGATGAGGATTCATTTTACAACAAGGTATTGCATAAAACTTGTTTGTCAAGAAAACTGCAATGTTAAAAATGTCCTTACTTATTATTTCATCCTTCCATCCATGACCTCACACAGTCACAACTGAAAAATCTCTTTAGCTAGACTGTTTAGCCACCCTCTAGTGGAACATGTTAAAAACACGTCTTTACCATAATGATACCTCAGTTGGGATCATTAGATCTCTAGTCACTTTAGTGGCTACTGTCGTTAGAATACACATTTCAGCTGCTTTCCCCCCCGCCAAGTCTCGCAAGTCTTACCAGAGGTGCATGGGTAATGAAGTGTTGATCCCCACAGCAGGATTTAATAATAATAATGACTTGCATTTATATGGAGCTTTTCGAGGCCCTCAGAGCACTTTACAACTCCATTATTGATTGACTCCCACATTCACACACTGTTGGAAGCAAGCTATGATTGTAGCCACAGCTGCCCTGGGGCAGACTGACTGAAGCCAGGCTGCCATATCGCGCCATCGGCCCCTCTGGCCAACACCAGTAGACAAGGTAGATCGCAGGTCAGACAAATCTACCACTGAGCCACAGCCGCCCCACAATTGAACAAAAACCCCCGCTTTAATTTTAAAAAAATAATTAATTCCTCTTTGTAAATGAGTTGAGTCACATCAGGCAGCCACCCTAACCTGAATCTAACAGGTTGGGAAATGATATGTGGTCTACAGTCAGTTGTTTTGAGCTATCTCTGTAGTTATGCTGCTATAGGCTTAGACTGCTGGAGGACAGACTGACCACTTTTCTTCACTCTGCTACTTTTCTCTCCTACTACTCTCCAGTTGCATTATTTGCTGTGATTTCGACTGTTAGCTTTGTTTTATCTCAGTGTTTTTCTCCATAGAAGCAAGTCAATGACTCCATGCAATCTGCTGGGATTCCTAAAGCCTAGTTTATACTTCTCCGTCTGCAGAGGTGCGGAGACACGCAACACCATTATCCGTCGATTCTCTGTCACTCATGCAGCGATGCACGGAGTAGAGCCCAAGTTTTAAACTATTAGTCAAACGCAACAGAGAGCGCACGTCCTGGAATAATGAACAGAAGGATTAACTGGAATGTATGCCATTGTAAATAAACTGAACTGAAATCAAGATGTAATAAGATGTAATAATCAGACACCGACAAATATCATTTGTTTCTTTGAAAAAACTAAAAAAAAAAAAAAAAAAAAAAATCAAAGCTGCTGCTTTACTTTTAACACATTCATACAGCCTCTCTCACTGACAGAGAAAAAAAAAATCACTGATTGTAAACATTAAGTTTTAAAGTGTGTTGACATTCAAGGAGTAATGAATACTTGGAGGTACAGTTGGTTCACATGCCACGACTGAGGCAGAGGCCCACCAAACTTGTCCATGTTTGCCATCCGGTTCCAGGCAAGAAACGCTGGTCCAGAAAAGAACTCATCCAGCTCAGACTCGTTTAATCCAAGAGCACGGTACACCTCAAGTAAAAATGAGACAGAAGTTTAGGAGCTTATAGCTTCAGCTGGTCAAAGTACACCACATTATGAACGAGGGAACAACCTCCAAGAGCCAGTTTTTCTGTTTCTACTTCAAATACATGTCCTGCACTTAATCTCTTCAGCCAATCTCTTCAATAGTAAGATATTAAAGTTTATTCATAAAGCATTTTTCAGAGACCAAAATTACAAAGTGAGACAGAGCTCAACATTTAAAGCTTTAAATTAAAACATGATTAAACACAAAAAATGATTAGAGACTTAAAACAAATACCTAATAATATTTGAAGGTACAGTGTGTAAAACATTTGGACTTTTAGTGCCACGCTGTTCAGGGTAGGTATTGCAGCTATGGTAGCCCACATGAATCAAAAAGGCAATATGTCATCAATGACTTCCAGCTTTCAATCCAGTGATTAGGTCCATTCTTTTAATCTGTATTCTTTTCAAAATGTTATATAAATATGTGCTGAGTAATAAAAACTGCTTTTTATGTTAGCTGTGTGGACGTTAATTATGTTTGCTGTATTTCATGGCTAACAGCAAGCAGCAAATTCGTAATGACTCCAAGCTAATGGAACCAGCAAACTATATTGTCTTGTTTAAATTATTTTAGATATTTGCAGCTATTTATTTGATTATTTGCCATTTTTGAAATATACAAGGCAGTGGAGTCTGTGGTATATTTCCCCCTCTGTAAACGGAATCAGATATCATCCAATGATTCAGCGTCAGCTACGACAGGCAGAGGACACCGACACAGCGAGGTAGACTGCAGAGAGACAGAGGTGTGTCACATGTGGTTGAAGCAGGGCTAGCTACCCAAGAGGAAGGAGCAGAATTTCCCCAAACCAGCCAGGCTGCCACGTGGAGAACCGCCACCATCCCCCCACATAACGTACTCAACAGTTCTCCTTCTATGGAGGTACAACTTCTCCAAGATCAGTGTTTTCAAGAGAGGACACAAAACACTGAGTATTATATCTTGTATGTCCCTAAACAGCTACCATATTTCAAGATGGCGCATGATGTTAGAATACGAATGTTTTCAGCTGTTTGTTTTCTTTCTTAAAGAGCTTAAACCGAGCAAAACACAGGAAAGCGCTGCTCCTCACTGACTGGACTCACAAATAACCAATAGAAAACCTATTTGAGAAGGAAATGACAGATTTTGTTTTATTAGGGCTAATATCATCCCCAAAGTGATGATGTCTTGGGCAGAGAGCACTTTTTTTTTTTATTCACAATTTTTAAATCACTTTTAAAATGTTTTCAAATCTCCTTTTAATGTAGCAACTTTAACAATGGTACCTTCACTGATTCACAAAAACATTCTAACAGAGATCTCATCAACACAATTCTTGACTATTTCAAGGCCCATCCACACAGACGCGTTTTGCTGTATACGTATAAATGTTTCATCGTATCAGCGTTTCGTCCACAGGGATCCAGCGTTTTCGGAGACTGAAACCGCTATTTTTTGAAACCGGGTCCCAAAGTGGATATATCTGAAAACGGCACCCTTGGGGTTTCGTGTGTACAGCCAATCCGTATATTTTGTGAAACGATGATGTCATCACATCACGTGTCGGCTGCGTCACACGTAACTGCAAAAACAATAATGGCGGACTACATGATTTTGTTCGTGCTGCAGAAGCTACAAAGCCTACTAGCTTTATTACAGCAAAATCTATTGCTTTGTTATAAATTTATTCTTCTTGGTTCGTATACAGCGCACAAGGTTATGCGCATGCTCAAAGGCTTCTTCTCCGTCTATAGTGTATCTCTGTGGCAGAATTACAGTGCCCCATACTGGTCTGGCATATACACTACCGTTCAAAAGTTTGGGGTCACCCAAACAATTTTGTGTTTTCCATGAAAAGTCACACTTATTCACCACCATACGTTGTGAAATGAATAGAAAATAGAGTCAAGACATTGACAAGGTTAGAAATAATGATTTGTATTTGAAATAAGATTTTTTTTACATCAAACTTTGCTTTCGTCAAAGAATCCTCCATTTGCAGCAATTACAGCATTGCAGACCTTTGGCATTCTAGCTGTTAATTTGTTGAGGTAATCTGGAGAAATTGCACCCAACGCTTCTAGAAGCAGCTCCCACAATTTGGATTGGTTGGATGGGCACTTCTTGCGTACCATACGGTCAAGCTGCTCCCACAACAGCTCAATGGGGTTCAAATCTGGTGACTGCGCTGGCCACTCCATTACCGATAGAATACCAGCTGCCTGCTTCTTCTCTAAATAGTTCTTGCACAATTTGGAGGTGTGTTTTGGGTCATTGTCCTGTTGTAGGATGAAATTGGCTCCAATCAAGCGCTGTCCACTGGGTATGGCATAGCGTTGCAAAATGGAGAGATAGCCTTCCTTATTCAGAATCCCTTTTACCCTGTACAAATCTCCCACCTTACCAGCACCAAAGCAACCCCAGACCATCACATTACCTCCACCATGCTTAACAGATGGCGTCAGGCATTCTTCCAGCATCTTTTCAGTTGTTCTGCGTCTCACAAACGTTCTTCTTTGTGATCCAAACACCTCCAACTTGGATTCATCCGTCCACAACACTTTTTTCCAGTCTTCCTCTGTCCAATGTCTGTGTTCTTTTGCCCATCTTAATCTTTTTCTTTTATTGGCCAGTCTCAGATATGGCTTTTTCTTTGCCACTCTGCCCTGAAGCCCAGAATCCCGCAGCCGCCTCTTCACTGTAGATGTTGACACTGGTGTTTTGCGGGTACTATTTAATGAAGATGCCAGTTGGGGACCTGTGAGGCGTCTGTTTCTCAAACTAGAGACTCTAATGTACTTATCTTCTTGCTCAGTTGTGCAACGCGGCCTCCCACTTCTTTTTCTACTCTGGTTAGAGCCTGTTTGTGCTGTCCTCTGAAGGGAGTAGTACACACCGTTGTAGGAAATCTTCAATTTCTTAGCAATTTCTCGCATGGAATAGCCTTCATTTCTAAGAACAAGAATAGACTGTCGAGTTTCAGATGAAAGTTCTCTTTTTCTGGCCATTTTGAGCGTTTAATTGACCCCACAAATGTGATGCTCCAGAAACTCAATCTGCTCAAAGGAAGGTCAGTTTTGTAGCTTCTGTACCGAGCTAAACTGTTTTCAGATGTGTGAACATGATTGCACAAGGGTTTTCTAATCATCAATTAGCCTTCTGAGCCAATGAGCAAACACATTGTACCATTAGAACACTGGAGTGATAGTTGCTGGAAATGGGCCTCTATACACCTATGTAGATATTGCACCAATAATAGTCATTTACCACATTAGCAATGTATAGAGTGTATTTCTTTAAAGTTAAGACTAGTTTAAAGTTATCTTCATTGAAAAGTACAGTGCTTTTCCTTCAAAAATAAGGACATTTCAACGTGACCCCAAACTTTTGAACGGTAGTGTATACTACACCGTTTTCAGTCGGTTTCGTGTGGACGCAGATATTTCTCGAGACGACGCTGTGTTTACGGAATTTTTTTTTAGAACGAGGAAAAAAAATTATCGGATAGGGAACGCACCGGCTTCGTGTGGACGTGGCCTCAGTCCCTTTCACAATGAGCTGTTTAGAGGACTCTGTCACTTTTATGCAAATTAGATGTTTCAGACTACGCCCACTCCTCTTGTTACTAGGCTGTGGGTTTGCCACACATGAGAATAAAATGGAATTGGTGGGCGGGATCTGACAGATGAGGGCGGGGTTTGACTGTTGAAGGGTGGTCATGCTTTTTGTGACATCAGAATAAGGCAACAGGTTGTAGACGCGCAGGATTTGACAGCAAAAATTTGCAAAAAAATATACAGATGGATGGTTTTTAAATTTGTGTTTGGAGTGTTAATGGAAAAGTGACATTTGCATATGTCCCCTTTAATTGCTCATTAAGAAGATACACTTGTTATCTAATGACTCGTATTTTTTAGGTCTCTTTTATAAATCAGAATAAAAAATAATAAAATAATGAATATCATATAGGTTCCCACCTCTTGCCACAGAGCTTCTTGACCAGTGAAAGCCAGAGGCAGATTGATTCCATTAAGTGCCATCCAGTCGATCTCTTTCTCCCATCTTGACCAGTCCCACCAAACAGAGGAGTAACTGACAGTACAGACATTTTGGTAGTACCGGAATCTGGACACAACCAGAGAAAAATATAAAGCAATAACATATACAACTATTAAAGCTATAAAACAATCAGTGAAATAACATCCATTTAGCTTGTGTTAACACCATTGTAATGATCTGACCTAAAATAATCTCAGAATACCTGCCACTGGAAATTTGAGCAGACTCTAAATGTTACTTCTGATGTGTCGGTCTGTTAGGTAGTCATTGATCCAGGAAATTGATCAGGGCTCCACCTGTGTCTTCAGGAGTTTCTGACAAAGCAAATCAGGTTGAATTGTGTTAAACATGATCCTCACAGTGCTGCCTGGTTTGTCCAGATGACAGTTGGTTTTGTTTAACAGGTGTATGATGGCATCTTCAGCTTCAAAGTGATAAGCAAACTGCAGCGGGTCCTGATATGAGCTTGCTTGCTTACTCTAATGGGCTAAGCGGAGTCTCTCCAGGACCTTCAGGATGTGGGATGTCAGGGCAATAGGTCCAAATAAACTAAACATTTGAGACAAGACAGGAAAGCTGGGGCTCAGGGGAGGGTGGGATGTACTTTTGGCTGGGGACCGGAGAGGAGGATGCTGAGCTTGTTCCTGAACTGAACCTGTTGAAGAATATGTTCAGTTCATTGGCTCATGTTCATCTCCAGCTTCTTCATGTATGCCTCCTTGCGGATTCTAATGTTGACTTTGAGTTGCTTCTGTATACTTCTCAATAATTCCCTGTCTCCGTCGCTGGAGGCTCTTTTTTTCTTGTTTAGCAGTTCCTTCAGGTCACTGGTGATCCAGGGTTTGTTATTAAGGAAGCATCTCACTGTTCTGGTGGGGATGATGTTGTCCACACAGAAGTTTTTATAGTCACACTCAGTCATGGCACTGATCTCCTCTCTATTTGGCTGGCACAGAGTCTCCCAGTCTGTAGTTTCAAAACAACCTTGCGAAGCTTCTTTCAAATCAATCTTTATTTATAAAGCATTTTTCATACAAAATAGCATCTCAAAGTGTCTTACAGATTTAAATGACAGATTAAAATGACCCCACATAACCCCCCCAGAATAAAGACATGATCAAAGTTATCACAGTCTGGTTTCCGTGCTCACCACAGCACCGAGAGGGCCCTCGTCAAAGTTTTTTATGACATCCGCATAAATACAGACTGTGGTAGAACCACAGTGCTGGTTCTGTTGGATCTCAGTGCAGCATTTGACACTGTTGATTATGATATATTACTAGAACGACTGGAGAGCTGGGTTGGACTCTCAGGTACAGTACTTTGCTGGTTCAAGTCTTACCTAAAGAACAGGGACTTCTTTGTGGATGATACTCGACTCTACATTACGATGTCACCAGGTGACTTTGAAGTCATCCAAACCCTAAGTAAAGGCATCGAGCAAATCAATGGATGGATGTGTCATAACTTTCTCCAACTGAACAGAAACAAAACAGAAGTAATTACTTTTGGACCTAAAGAGGAACAATCAAGAGTAATCACACAGCTTCAGTTAATCCAGCTAGAAACTACTGATCAGGCCTGTAATCAAGGTGTAGTAATGGACTCAGACCTGAACCTCCAGGGTCACATAAAGGCAATAACAAGGTCAGCCTTCTATCACCTGAAGTACATTTCTAGGATTAAAAGACTGATGTCGTAACAGGAACTAGAAAAACTCATCCATGCATTTATCCTTAGTCGGATTGATACTGCAACAGCGTCTTCACAGGTCTGCCTAAAAAGTCAATCAGACAGCTGCAGCTGATCCAGAACGCTGCTGCTCGTGTTCCTCACTAGAACCAGGAAAGTAGAGCACATCACCCCAGTTCTAAAGTCCTTACACTGGCTCCCTGTAGCTCAGAGAATAGACTTCAAAATACTTTTACTAGTTTATAAATCATTGAATGGCTTAACACCAAAGCATGTTGAAGATCTACTGTTACTATACCAACCCACCAGACCAATCAGGTCCTCTAATTCCAGTGTACTCAACATCCCTAGAATTAGAACAAAACATGGAGAAGCACCTTTCAGTTTCTATGCTCCTCTAATCTGGAACAAACTTCCAGACTGCAAAGCTGCTGAAACACTGAGTTCTTTTAAATCACAACTAAAAACGTATCTGTTTAGAGCTGTCTTTGAGTAATGTTTTGTTGTATCATGTTTTGTGTATTCTTCTTGTTTTACTGCTGTTTTTACACAATATGCTTTGTAATGCCTAGATGAATCTGTGTGTGATTCATGCTTCATTGCTGTTTTTACTTTAAATGCTTTGTGTGTTACTGCTATTTTTATTTTACCACTTAATCATGAAAAGCACCTTGAATCATCTTGTTGAAAGTGTGCTATACAAATAAAATTACCTCGCCTTGCCTAGTCAGAACACGTGCTGCTGAATTTTGTAGAAGTTGTAAACCTGAGATATTCTTTTTGGGAAGTCCAGAAAGCAGGGCATTACAGTAATCAAAATCAGATTTATTGCCAAGTAATCTACATTACAAGGAATTTGTCGTGATTTAACGGTGCTGACATAAAAACAAGAAAACAAACATAAGCATTTTTTATTTTTATTTTTTTTAAACGTGTCCTGTTTGGCAGTGTGGAGCTCAGAATTGGTGTCTGAGTACCAAGTAGAAGCCCAACAGATTTACTTTCACAAACGGAGCAGTACAGCTTTGCTATAGTCCTCCACTTGATATATGTGTGAAAAATCTTTATTATGAATTGTTGGGGTTTTTATTTCCTGATGTTATGGAAACGGAGACGGAAAATTAAGGAGAAGAAAGAAGGAAGATGAAGAAGAGAGGTAGGAAACAAAAAGTCAAGAGAGAGGGCGAGTTGAAAATACAAGAGAGGAAGGGGAACAAAGAAAACACAGGAAAACATTGAAGTCTGCCTCCATACCCACAGGACGGCAGAGAGAGGGGGAAAAACAAAACAAAACACGAAAAAGGAACATTGACAAAACCAACCAAACATTGTGAACTAAGAATTACACAACCACATCACACAAAAATAGATATAAAAATACAACAACAATGTCACAGAAAAACTCATGGTACCAATTAATCAAGCTCTAGTAATGATAACCTCAGAATATATCCTTAAACACCAGAGACCCCACATCTATGTGTGTGTGTTAGCATGCTGGTGCATATAAGGTTTCTCCATAACAGTGTTCGATAGCTGGTGTGAGCAGGCATCAATCCGTCTCCCAGGAATCGATGCAGACATGAAGGAGATCGGAGCAAAGACGTCCAAAGGACCCCCAGAGCCCCAGGCGGACCTGGCCGGGGCCGACCGCATCCCCCAAGAGTGGAGCAAAGGAGAACCCCAGGGGAACGTCCAGCGGCCACTATGGCGGGGCCCGGGGGCCACAGTGACGAGCCCACGGGCCCCGCCGGCAGGTCAATGGACGGGGAGAGCCGGGGCCCAGGGGCACCCCAGCAGGGACCCGACAAGGGACCGGCCGACGAGGGGCCCCCGGCACTGCAGGGGCCGCGGCCGGCCGCCACGCGACGCCTGCACCCTAGGCCAATCCCCACCGCCCCACCGATAGCCGCAGGGGACGGACAGCATCCCCAGGCCGAGCTCAGCCAGCATCTGGACACCAAGTTGTACCAGCTCCCGGGTCCCGATCCCGCGCAACCCAGGGCGCCGAGACCAGGCATCCAACGAGGGCCAGGCCCGGTCCAACCCGCCAATGAACCGGCTACGCACGGTGCGCACAGAACAGGTGATCAAACGAGCAGAGACGCCGGATCCGCATCCCGCCGAGCCACCGAGCAGGCACCACCTAACAATCCCAAACCTGGCACCCCTAAAAGAGGTGCCCCAACCAACCAAAGGAAGATATCGGCCCAGCGCATCGGCCGACCGACACACCGGTCGACCGACACACCGCCCCCCCCCCCCCCAGGCCCGGCCAGGCACGCACCAGGTCCGAACCGGATTGACCACCGATGCACCGGCAGGCAGGGGCCCCCGTCACCGGCAGGGAGTGACGGAGGGGAAATAGGCCCCCCATTAAGTGTGAGGCCTGAGGTGCGCCAGGCGAGGGGGCAGACCAAGATCCAATCTGGCAGGTAGACAAAGACATACAGACACAGTCATACGTTCCCTCCCTCTTAAACCCATACATTCTCACTGACTCACCAAGACACCCCCAAAAATGACGCTGTACCCTCACTCACACACCGCATACACACTTTATGCTCCCAGGTCCAGGTACCGATGCCCCAGTAGAGCCACCAGCCCCCGGACCCGGGAGATGGACCCCCTACCTTCTAGGACGGAGACAAGCAGATCGCCAAGGGCCCCACAGTGGCAAAGCAGCCCGACAGCCCAGGACCCCGACCAGACCGCCTGTTCCTCCTCCGGACCCCAACCCCTGATGGCCCGTAGCGAACAGGGGTGTGAAAAGACCCCTAGCCTCCATCCTCCCGCTCGAGTATAAACTTTTAACCATAAATAGAAGTTATGTACATATATAAATATACATGTATATATTTGTATATTTATTTACACGTGTAGTGCAGGAAGTAGTGTGCGGTTAAGCTTAAAGTGTCCAGTGAAGGGGGGCATTGATGCAACGTATGTGACAGTTGAATGGACCATAAGTGTTAGTCAGAGTTTTTGGCTGTGTTCCAAAGCCTGATGGCAGAGGGGTAAAAACTGTCCTTGTGGTGGGAGGATTTAGTCCTGATGGACCGCAGCCTTCGGCCATAGGGGAGGGGTTCAAACAGTCTGTAACCGGGGTGAGAGGGGTCAGCAGCTATTTTCCTAGCTTTCTTTAAGGTCCTGGAGGAGTACAGTTCTTAAAGAGAAGGAAGGTTACAGCCGATCACCCTCTCTGCAGAGCGAATGATGCGTTGCAGTCTGTACCTGTCTCTGGCAGAGGCAGCAGTGTACCAGATGGTGATGGAGCAGATGAGGATGGACTCTATGATGGCAGTGTAGATGTGGACCAGCATTGTTTGTGGAAGCTGAAACTTCTTTAACAGCCTCAAGAAGTACGTCCTCTGCTGTGCCTTCTTGATAAGGGGGCTGATGTTCAGCTCCCACCTGAGGTCCTGGGATATGATGGAGTCCAGGAAGCGGTAGGACTCCACAGTGTCTACTGGGGAGTCACGCAGGATGATGGGGGAGGGTGGTGGGGCTGCGCTCTTCCTGAAGTCTACTATCATCTCCACTGTTTTGGAAGCGTTGAGCTCCAGGTTGTTCTCCCTGCACCAGGTCACCAAGTGGTCAATCTCCCACCTGTAGGCAGACTCATCCCCACCAGAGATGAGTCCAATGAGGGTGGTGTCGTCTGCAAACTTCAGTAGTTTGACGGACTGGTGGCTGGACGTGCAGTTGTTGGTGTACAGGAAGAAGAGCAGGGGAGAAAAAACGCAGCCTTGGGGGGAGCCGGTGCTGATCATCCTGCTGTCCAAAATGTGCTTTCCCAGCCTCACATGCTGCCTCCTGTTTGTCAGGAAGTCTATGATCCACTGGCAGGTGGGGGCCGGCACGTTGAGCTGAGAAAGCTTGTCCTGTAGAAGAGCCGGGATGATTGTGTTAAATGCAGAGCTGAAGTCCACAAATAGGATCCTGGCGTAGGATCCTGGGGAGTCCAGGTGCTGGAGGATATAATGGATGGCTGAATTGACAGCATCATCGACAGACCTTTTTGCTCTGTAGGTAAACTGCAGGGGGTCCAGGAGGGAGTCAGTGATGGATTTAAGGTGAGACAGTACCAGGTGCTCAAAAGATTTCATGACCACAGAGGTCAGGGCGACGGGTCTGTAGTCATTTAATCCTGTGGATCCTGTTTTCTTGGGAACTGGGATGATGGTGGAAGCCTTGAAGCATGCTGGGACGTGGCATGTCTCCAGTGAGGAGTTGAAGATGTCCGTGAACACTGGAGACAGCTAATCCGCACAGTGCTTTAGGCAGGATGGAGACATGGAGTCCGGCCCAGCAGCTTTGTGAGGATTCTGTCTCTTGAAGAGCCTGTTAACGTCTCTCTCCAGGACAGACAGAGGTGTCAGCGGTGGATGGGGGGAGGTGGAGGGTAGCTGTGATGATGGGAGCTGTTCCACTTCTGTTGTGTTGGTGGGGGGAGTAAAGCTGGGGGGCTGGTGTTGGTTGGAAGTGGGGTGGGGGATGGTGTGAGCACTGACCAGATTGTCTTCAAAGCAGCAGAAGAAGTTGTTCAGGTCGTTGGCGAGGCGACGATCGTTAGCAGAGATGGGGGCTCTTGGCTTGTAGTTAGTGATCTGCCTGAGCCCTCTCCAGGCAGAGGCAGAGTCGTTGGAGGAGAACTGGTGTTGAAGCTTCTCTGAGTACAGTCGTTTAGCCTCTCTCACCGCCCTGCTAAACCTGTACTTGGCCTCCTTGTACTCTGCTCTGTTGCCACTCTTAAAAGCCATTTCCTTTTCCAGCCTCAGCTGCCGGAGTCCTCACAGAAGCTGATACATGAGGTTACAGCTTCTGTGTATTCGTCCAGGCTGGTGGAAGCAGTCCTTAAAACATCCCAGTCAGTGCAGTCCAAACACTCCTTCAGATCCTCCACAGCTTCACTGGTCCACTTCTTTGATGTCCTCATCACAGGTTTAGAATGTTTTAATTTCTGCCTGTAAGCAGGAATCAGGTGGACCATGTCAAGGTCAGAGTGACCCAGTGCAGCGCGGGTGACGGGGTGATAGGCGTTACTGACTGTTGTGTAGCAGTGATCCAGAGTGTTCCCCTCCCTGGTCGCACATTAAATAAACTGTCTGTATTTGGTGAGTTCGTGGCTGAGGTTTCCTTCGTTAAAGTCCCCGTGGGCAATAACTAAGGAGTCCGGATAGGTCCGCTCCACATCCAGTATCTGGTCGGCGAGTGCGCGCTGCGCGTCCTGCACGTTGGTCGCCGGGGTAATGTAAACACAGACCAGAATGAACGAAGAGAACTCACGGGGGGAGTAGAATGGCTTGCAGTTAATATTAAAAGTTTCCAGGGAGGGAGAACAGTGCCGCTTCATCGCAGTTACATCATTGCACCAGCCATTGTTGATGTAGAAACAAATACCTCCACCCTTTGTTTTGCCGGAGAGCCGCGTGTCACGGTCCGCATGGTGACGCTGGAAACCATCCAGCTTTGGATGGTTTCCACCACGGCCACGTCTCGGTGAACCACAAAACAGATGATGAATAAAAGTCCTTGTTCCTCCTCAACAGAAGCTGGATTTCGACCATTTTATTGCCCAGTGAACGAACATTTGAAAGAAATATTCCTGGTAGCGGCGTGTGTCTTCCTCGTTGGCGAAGGCGCACGAGCGCACCGGCTCATTTCCCTCTGCGTCGGCGTGAGGCCACAAAGGTGAGCGCACCTTTGACTAGAATGTCCATTTAAACAGCCGTGGGTGCAAGAAACAAACCCCCTGGGGTTGTTCCCCAAATGTTTATGAGCTTTTCTCTGGTGAGAGTGAGCCGGAAACCAAAGCAAAAAACGGGGTTTGCACACAAAACGAGACAAAACAAAGCGCACTAACAAATCGAGGCGGCCGTCCGCGGCAATCAATTCTACTGATGATAAAAGTATGCATCAGTGTCTCCATGTTGGCCAGAGAGAGAATGGGGCAGACTCTGGCAATGTTCTTTAGTTGATAAAAACCTATTTTAGTCTCCCAAGGAAGAGGGCTCCCACAGAGGCAACACTGGAAGGAAGACTAAAATAAGTTAAAATATTAAAATTAAAACAATTATAAGATATGATCAAATAAAAATGCTAAGCAGATAAACAATATTTGATAAATAGCCAGCTAAAAGCTAAAAAGAAATTCAATCAAATAAAACATGCAGAGGAATTAAACAGATTTAATAAATATAAAATCAGTTAAAAGCTATGTTAAAAATGTGAGTCTTGAGCCTGCTCTTAAAAACATGAACGTTCTCTGCAGCCCTGAGGTCCTCTGGCAGCCTGTTCCAGAGGTGAGGGCCATGATAACAGAAAGACGCCTCACCATGAGTGTGTGTCCTAACTTTGGGGATGACAAGGAGACGGCTGCCAGAGGAGCGCAGAGACTGCGAAGGTTCATATGGTAAAAGCAATTCCGAAAGATAAGAAGGCCCATTAACTTTAATTAACTTAATGAACTTCATAATAACAACCCCCCCCCCCCAGAGTATTTATGAAGACTGTTATTTAAGAATTTTTAGATGAACTGATCACAAAATTGTGCAGTCTGCCATTACAAGCGGATAGAACGTTTTTCCTACTCATACGGTCCTTTTTTGCATCGATATCTAGCCCTTTAATCCCCACTTTAAAAAGTTTAGTTGTCATAAAATGCTTTAACTACCACGCTATTAACAGAAAAAAACACTGAGAATGTGACACATAAACAGCAGAGCACGGAAAAATACATCTGGGACACAATGACGTTAAAACCGTAAAGTCGAAAGTGTTTGGATAACAGCCGGGATTTCTTTTTTTATATACGTTCAACTGTGATCATATATTACGCTTTCAGGATGTACATACATAAGAAACACGGTAATATTACAAGTACATCTAAAAACTGTTGCGTTGCTGGAATTTTAATCCGTTTTCTCATCGTTATCAGCGAGTTTACAACGATGGGCGTTCACGCGGCAGGGGATGCAAATCTCGGCAGGCATGCCATTCTCGGCATAACACCGGTGCAGATGGCTCCTCTGATGGCGTTTCCTTGCATGGTTCATCTGCACTCGGCCCAATGTCCTTTTTTACTGTTGCTATTAAATGTGTGTGCGCATGGGGGTTGGGTTGGGGGGAGGGGGTATAACTGTGATCATGCTTTTAAATCTGTGGGGGAGGGATAGGAATGTAGTTTTATGTGGGGTCATTTTAATCTGTAAACCACTTTGTGATGAAACTTCTTGTATAAAAAGCACTTTATAAATAAAGTTTGATTTGATTTGATAGTTTAATCTAAAATCATTTAAAATCTTCAGAAGGGCCGTCTCTGTCCTGTGGTTCAGCCTGAAACCAGACAGAAATTTCTCTAGGACATTATGAGCATTAATAAAATCATTAAGTTGAATTAAAAGAAGCTTTTCTAAAACTTTGCTTGAAAACGGTAAGTTAGATACCAGTTGGAAATGATTAAAATGATTAAAATCTAAATTGCTCTTCTTCACCAGGGGCTTCACTACCGCCCGTTTAAAAGGCGGCAGGAGAGACCCCCGTCGGACGGAGCAATTTTTAGCTTCCTCTGACCATATTCTCACAGTTCTCTACGTCAGTGGTCCCCATCCTTGGTCCTCAGGGCCCACTGTCCTGCATGTTTTAAATGTTTCCCCACTCCAGCACACCCGATTCCAAAGATTGCATTACCTGCTTAGCATGCCTCCGATTGCTGCAGAAGCCTGTTAATCACCCATTCATTTAAGCCAGGTGTGCAGCAGCAGGGAAACAACAAAAACATGCAGGACCAGGGTTGGGGACCTCTGGTCTACATTACAGGTTGCCTCTGAATAAAAGGTTAATATTCTGAGCAGAGGTCTTGCTTCAATCAAACCTTATTTATAAAGTGCTTTTCATACAAACAATACAAAAGAAATGACTCCACAAAAACCCCTCCCTCCCCCCAGACCCAACCCCCATGCACACACACATTCAAGAGAAACATTAAAAAGGACATTGGGCTGAGTGCAGATGAGCCAGGTAAAGAAACGCCGTCAAAGGAGCCATCTGCACAAGCAGCAGTAGATAGACATCAGCAGCCGAGGAACCAACACAGGGCGCCCAGAGGAGCCAAGACCGATACCCCCACCTAGTGGTGGGTGATATAAAAAGGGTATAAGGTAGAAATTATATAAATTTAGCCAAAGGTAGAGATTTTGACTAAACCGGCATACCGCGATTACCCATTGTGATGATGTCATAAAGCTGTCATCAAGGAGGATAAATACTGATGTTCAATGTTCGTCTTTACAGTATATATCGCAAGTGTAAAGGGGGGGGAGAGACCTGTTGAATTTGAAGCATTTTTAATTCAAATATGTGCAGGTTTATTTTTTAAGATTTTAATATTTTTCTTATGCATTTTGCACAATGAATGTTCTTCTAAACTTTTGCTATTATAAACTTTTTTGAAGTTGTTGTTCTGCTGCAATGTATCTGGAAAGTGACAATGTTCATAAACTGTCATTTTGACATATATAAAGACAAGAAAATATCGCAATAGATATTGTTACCGCATGTGCTTTAGATTATATCGCAATATAGACCTTAACCCTAACCCTTTGAGGCCATAACGCCCAGCCCTACCCCCACCTCCACCCAATAGCCACCTGGAGAGCACCAGGCAGCCACATCCGACCACCGCTCCCAAGTCAGATGGGTCCCATAGAGGAAACACTGGTAGGAAGATTAAAATATTAATGTAAATGGACTGAACTTCTATAGCACGTTTCTAGTCATACTGACCAGTGACCACTCAAAGTGCTTTACACTGGCTGGTAAAAGGCATTCACAACATTTTTATTATGTTTAGACAGCTGACCAAAATCTACAATATTCTCACAATCATTTCCCTTCTTAAAATGTGAACTTGATGAGACTGTCAAAGAACCTTTCTCTAAATAAAGAACTTCTGTGGCTGTTGCCTGAAAGCAGATGGCTTTTATCTGACATACTTTGTAACTAAGAACCTCCAAAGACACCCCCCTAAACTAATAGGAAATATTGCAAAATTGGATTATGGGAGAGAAAGTAATTTAAAAAAATGTATTTGCTCTACAGAAAACCATCAAAACCAAATGAAATTCAGCACAGTTATGCAACTGCAAAAGCAAGTCTTACATTTAAAAAATCATTTATAGGAAGTGAGTTACAGTTCAGCAGAATTTCAAACTGAATCGCCAATAACAAAAGGTTCAAAGTACAGCTGTCTAGCCTTAAAATTAACCAAACTTTAATTCACACCACACCAGTAAACTTACCCTGAAAAATGGCGTCCACAGCATAAGGACCGGACTTTGGCCCCCATAAGACCAATCAGTCTTCAGGTAGTTAGTGTGTCAGATATACATTTACCCTTTGTATCACATAAAGATCAAGGATAAACTATTGCTGAATTGAACAGATAAAGTCCTAAATAGGCTACAAAAACATGTACACACACACACACGTCTGTATTATTCATATTAGGACTTACGAGTTTATTCCTAACCAAAACATAATTCACACCATACCTCTAAACCTAAACACTAACCCTAAAAAAGGGGGTCCACCATATTAGGACCGGCCTTTGGTCCCTATAAGCAGAGGCAGTTTTTGGCAGTGGCGCATTTGTTCATCATGACACATAGGGGGCGCCACGAGCACTGACAAAAAGGAGGAGGAGGATATGGCAAGTTTTTTCATACGTGTAATCTAAAAAATCATTTTAGTGGCATAGGGGCACTATTTAAGGGACAGATGTCAAACTCATCCTTGACGGCCAGTGTCATGAAACTTCTAGTATGTTGAAGCAGTGTTGCAAAAAAAATAACTCGGGCAGAACATTTCCTTTCTTTGTGCCGTAAAAGAAAGTCATTGAAAGAGTCAAAATATTACAATTTCATATGCAACAGTAATTTAATAAAAACAACCTTTGACTTTCCAATGATCACAGTGAAGAGAAAGGAGTCCTAATTAGTGAGCGCACTAAACAGAAAACCTAATAGCGATAAGCTGTGGTTATTTGAATTCTAGAACTTTTTCAGGGTCACTGACCTGTGAGGGCTGTTGATGCGGAGCACGCCGGTCAGCTGTGGCAGAGGACTTGGCAATTCTAGCTGGTTCCCAGACCAGGAAACATGGCAGTTGCAGAAATATTTTAAATAGTTGTAAATCCCAGAAGCCAGAGCCACTCCGGTGCTGCCTGTGGCGACAATCTTATTGTTTTTAGCGGATCGGAGCTCACAAACATCCAGGCTGTCATTGAAGAGGCTCCTGTTGACTGACACGATGAACTCCGTGGATCTGTTCCCCAGCAGCCGCCTCAGCAGCCCGGACACTGCCCTCGCCTGTTCCTCACCACTAACCTTTGGCTGGATATGGTCCAGAGAGGGAAACTTACAGCTTACATTTAGAAGAAGACAGACGACAGTCAGAGCCACGTAGAAGGCCTTTGTAGACGACATCTTAAAGCCGCATTCACAAGAAGGCACAGTGGAAGAAGTTTAAAAACTAGTGAATTTCTTTATTTAGGAAGCGTTACGTTCAACAAAGTATGCTGTCCAATCAGAAAATAAGATGCTGACTCGCATACATCTCCCGACCAATGAGATACAGCAGTTTTGTATGGTGGTTTCACGTGATCATCGGTCATATGACCAAAAAAATAAAAAAAGTAGCTATGGGAATTCCGGCTCTTTACCGAGATCCTCATTCTTTGGCCTTTACATGAAAGAGAATGTGGCATTTCATGCTGTTTTCGATAGAGTGGTAATCCTGTCAGTATTTTACGGCAGAGAAAACTGAATACTTATGAGGTACAATATAAATACACCATTTGGAAAGGCATCTTCATTAGAAAGCAGTACAAGAAGAAAGTAGAAAACAGAATATTAATGAATTTAGTAATAGAATAAAAACTAAATTTAGTTTACTAGTTGTAATAGGAAGTTATTTAGCTAGGAAGCTTCAATAATAAGTGTAATATATATACCCTGGAAATGCACATGGTACAATACCATAGTCATTAATTTCTTGGTTTGTTTCTCAAGTTTCATAAAATAAAGTCAGTATGCCATGTGACTCCTCATTTCTATTAATAATGGTGCAATCTGAGTGAGTCTTCTAGTGCAGCACCCATAGTTCTAACCTGATGCCATATAATCCCAGGCTTGTTTTTGCCCCAGTAGGAACTGTTTAAGCTTCTGCTAAACTTTATTGCTGATATCAGACCTTGTACACATAAAAGGACATCAACCAATGAAAAAATGAAATCACAGCACTAAGATGAAAGCCTGCTATCTTTGTTCCAATATAACTACATAAAAACTGGCTCTGCCATGATTGACACATAAAGACTAACCTGAGAGATAAAAGGTTTCTTGTCTTGTGACTAATTAAAAAACCTCACAAGATAAGAATGGAACTCATTAAACATACGTCCCTTAAAATTCTTTCTGTTTCACTAAAGGCCAGAGAGCAGGATAGTACCGATAGTTGGTCTCAAAAGTCTACACTCCCCCTGTTAAAATATCTGTGGGTTTTACATTTTAATTTGACCATTTCAAAACTTTTTCCACCTTTAATGTGAAGAAAACTGCAGCCACCTTGCAGCTCCTTCTGTGCAACATTTTAAACCCCAATTTAAAAAACAGGTGGTCAAGTGATCTATTTTGTTAGCTAAAGACTAGTAGATGTTGCATATTAATAGTTAGCCCAATCAGAGGACAGGGCTTCTCTAAAGCCGTTGCACGTGATCCTTTTTTATATGACTTTAAAATTGCAGAACTGGTCGGACTAGTTAAACCTCGATGTCTTGTGACTTTTGGAAAAACGTGACAATTTGAGAAATAACCTTGGAGTACTTCCTTAATGTCTGCGCCAAGTGGTTACTAGTCATATGATTGTCAGAAACCACCTCCTAGAGGCCCGGGAGCTTGAGGGTTCTGTACTCTTTTGGACAAAGATCTCAGAGGTTGCTTCTGGAATCTACTTCAGCCACCCACTCTACCAGTTTTGGGGGTTGCAGCTCTGGGTACAACGATGATCACTGGCATCACTGAGCCCTTGATTCTCCTCAACTTCTCTATTTGTTCTTTGAGCTCTTGGTATTTCTCAAGCTGCTCATATTTCTTCTCCTTAATGTTGCAGACTGGTATGTCTTTTACTACTGCAGTATTTTCTGATTTGTCATCAAATCACCTGTTTACCAGTCTGGATCTGGTAGTGCTTCAGGATCTTTGCCCTATTTTTCTCCTTCCTTATCAGCGATGTCTCCACTGTGACTGGGGGACCTATAGTCCACCCTTAGCACAGATGTTCCTGTACACTATTCCAGGCACCTGGTTATGGCATTCCATGTATGCTTTGCCTGTCAGGATTTTCCACCCAGCTGTTATGTGTTGCACTGTTTTAGTGGCCTCTTGCTATACTGCATCTTGGCTCCAGTCTGGTCTGGTAGACCCTGGCCTATACTGTTCTTGTGCTGAGAGCCTGTTGATGTGGTGTCTTTCAATCCAGCCTGCTCCAACCATTAGTAGGACGTTTGATATTTCTCTGTGGTTTGAGCCATCAAGAGGTTTATCTCTTCCCTGATCGTTCCTTCTGGTTCACTTCTTGCACTATGGGTTTCTGCTACCTGGCACATTGAAAAGTTCCTCATCAGGGACCATCTCCCTAATGTACTCCAGGATCTTTGCTGAATTTAAACAGTTTCATATTGGATAGTGACTTTGACACTCCTTAGTCATCTGCCTCTCTCTCCTCCTGCTTTGGAAGCCCTCTCAGGGTGCTGGACTTTGATTAGACCTCCCAGGCATTGTGAGGAGGTTCATGTCTTAATATAAGGAGTTTATATTTATCTCCTTATTGGGCCAGACTGTTATACTAGGAGGCTGTGTGATGACTGCAAAGTGTATGTTCAGGCAACTTTTTAGGACCTACCTTACTCACTGCAAGTACTTGGGTGTGGCAGACTTCCTTGCGACCTAATCAAGGTAACGTTTTGTCTGTGGGATCCCAAGTTTTTTCTAAATCATCTTCAACACCTTTATTTGTAATTTTTCATCTTTTGGATAGCCTTTGGCCATATTTACCTGCTCCAAATGACATTCTGATGTCCTGTATTGTGTAGCACATCCTCAGACAGACGATAGAAAAAAAGCATCACTTTTCATTTAATAGGATGTCATACCTATGACTGAAAGGCATCAGACTAAAATGTCAGATCAAAATGGCATCAGAAACAAGCCTTCTTCAAGTGCCTCAATTGCCAGATGCCAGCTAAGTTGGTTTGCAATACATAGGCTTAATGTATTACTTCTAAACATTTATTGTGCTGTGGCATGAACACTCCCCATGGAGCAGAACTGCGCACCTGCCTGTGCGCAATGGTGGCTAAATCTACCCTCTGCTGCCACACTGGAGACTGGGATTACAAACATTTCTCTAATAGAAGTAATCAAAAGTGGGAAGGACTGAACGAGGACTTTTCTGATTACTTCAGCGGGAGATCTCTCAGCGTTCAGGCCACAGCACATTAAACGTTTATAAATAATACATGTAGCCTATGTATTGCAAAACAATTTAGCTGGCATCTGGCAATTGCGGCACCTGTAGGAGGCTTTTTTCTGACAGCGTTTTGTTCTGAGACATTTTAGTCCATTGCCTTTCAGTTAGAGGTATGACAAACCTTTTGAATAAAAAGTGATGCTTTTTTTCTATGGTCTGATGTCTGAGGCCATTTGGTCTGATGTCTTAGGATGTCCTAAAATGTACATCATAGTTCTTGACTGTATATCATTCATGGTTAGGTGGATCAGAGAGTCGGTGTCTCTCTCCCTTTCTGCATACAGACTGATGTCATCATTGTAGACAAGGTCAAAAAACAAAGCTATGAACAAATTCTGTATTTTTACAGAATAAAATAAACGAATATGAATAAGTAACATTACAAAATAGATTCTGGAGGAAACACATTTTTAAATCGATATTTTTTTCACAACATAGAGCTTTCTAAACCAATACTTACAGTAGGTAATGTATATATGGCAGAATCGAGCAAATTGACCATTTCCACAGTTTAATGTCAGTTCAGCCAGGTTTAGCAAATAGAAAACCACCTGAGAAGAATGAATGAAGCTTCTGCAAAAACTAGAAGGCTCACTATAACATAAACTGTGTAGGTTTGTGCTGATGTCAGGTGAATCCTTGGTTAAAATATTTTTGTTTTTCATTCAGTGAAGTAACTCAAGGTTTTATATATTGTTCATACATCTCAACTGTGAGAAATGGAGTAAAAAAAAAAACAAATAGTATGATTTTAAAATAATTAACATTTTATTGCATAAAATAAGTATTTGATCAACTACCAACCAGGAAGAATTTTAACTCTCACAGACCAGTTAATTGATCTTTAGAAAGTCTTTCACCCTCATCTCAGTACCTGGATTACCTGCATCTGTTTGGTCTCATTGCCTGTTTAAACAACACCTGTTCGCACAAGTCAGTCAGTTAGACTCCAACCTGTCCATGGGCAAGAACAAAGAGCTGTCTAAGGACAACAGGGACAACATTTTAGTCCTGGAACCTGAAAGATCTAGAGAAGACTTGTATGGAGGAGAGGGCCAAAATCCTGCTGCAGTGTGTGCAGACCTGGTCAAGAACTACAGGAAACATCTCACCTCTGTAATTGTAAACAAAGGTTTCTGAAATCAAATATTAAGTTATACTTTTCTATTGTATAATCTCACCGCTAAAATGATATTTTCAAAGGAGTTGTGCAGGATTGATAAAATCTCTGAAATGTTTTGAATAAAAGGTGTGCTCGTTTTAGGAAGCCTGTAAACTGACACATAAAATCTGAGGAGTGCTAAAACAGTTGCAGAATATTCAAAAGTGCTATAATTATCAAACAAAACCGATTTGGGAGAAAGCGTTGAACTTATAAAAGCAGTACTGCCTTCCCTTTTGCTACTCCTTATGGAACAAGTCAAGTTAAAATTTGGTGGGGAGACCTCTGTATGAACAACATGGGCATCTGCACTCAGCCATGTTTCTGTTAAAAATAAACAATCAAGATTATGGTCTAAAATCAGATCATTGATTAAAGTTTTGTTCCACAGAGCGCGAACATTTAAAAGGGGCATTTTAATAGTAAATGGAGATGGACTGTACGACTTAGGGAAAGTGGGACTTTTGGTAACAGATTATTTGGGTTACATTTGTTGGGTTTATGATTTTTAGTCCGCTCTCTGCTGATAACAGGTATGAATGAGGTATGGCAAGGTCCAAGTCCAATATGTGAGTTACTGTTAAAATTAGAGCTGAGTTCATAGGAGCAGAGACCAGCTAGACATCAAGAGTGTGTTCAGGGTTGTCCATAATGTTCTTGATTTTATGAAGAATCCTTCTTTGCATCATCTCCAGAGGTATAACAGTCGTCCACAGAACAGAACAAGCCTTCTTTATCAGGTTGTTGAGCCCTTCTAATGCCCTGTCCACACAGAGATAAAACCAGATGTAGCAGTAAAGATATTTCATCCAATAGATGTCTCATGCACAAGGAGCTGATGTTTCAGGACACTGTAAACAATCATGTTTGAAACCGGGTCCCAGAGTGGAGAAATCTCCCAACGCCGGCTCAGTTGTCTGCATGATTATGAGCTCTCCTCCATTTATTCTGAGTGGATGATGTCGTCGCTCCATTCCTATAAATAAAGCGCATGCGCAACTCTTTGACAAAGTAAATATACATGGTGCTGTACAGTGTCGTGGGCCTAATAAGCAAAATATGACCTTATTATAGATCCTAGAATACTATTTACTCTCCCTTCTCTATCAACAGAAGCAAAAAATGGATCCGGAAACCACAGACACAATATGCTTTGGAATAAAACTAATTTGAGTTTGTCACCTGGTTGACTGCACACACTCAGTGTTCTTTTCTGTGTTTCTCTGGCAGTGTCACAGCACCACCAGTGGGCCAGGACTATATACTGTAGCATTTTAAGCCGCTTTGTGTAAATTCATGTGGACAAAGGTTTTCATTATTGTGGTGCAGTTTTTTCAGACCGTTTTTAAAACTACAGTGGGGCAAAAAAGTGTACACATTCTCCCACCTAAAAAGATGAGAGAGGCCTGTAATTATCATCATAGGTATACCTCAACTATGAGAGACAAAATGAAAAAAGAAAATCCAGAAAATCACATGGTCTGATTTTTAAAGAATTTATTTGCAAATTATGGTGGAAAATAAGTATTTTGTAAACAACAAAAGTTCATCTCAATACTTTGTTATATACCCTTTATTGGCAATGACAGAGGTGAAACGTTTTCACACACTGTAGCTGGTATTTTGGCCCATTCCTCCATGCAGATCTCCTCTACAGCTGGGATGTTTTGGGGCTGTTGCTGGGCAACACGGACTTTCAACTCCCTCCAAAGGTTTTCTATGGGGTTGAGATCTGGAAACTGGCTAGGCCACTCCAGGACCTTGAAATGCTTTTTAAGAAACCACTCCTTTGTTACCCGGGCGATGTGTTTGGGATCATTGTCATGGTGAAAGACCCAACCACGTTTCATCTTTAATGCCCTTGCTAATGGAAGGAGGTTCTCACTCAAAATTTCATGATACATGGTCCCATTCATTCTTTCCTTTACATGGATCAGTCGCCCTGGTCCCTTTGCAGAAAAACAGCCCCAAAGCATGATGTTTCCACCCCCATGCTTCACAGCAGGTATGGTATTCTTTGGATGCAACTCAGCATTCTTTCTCCTTCAAACATGACAAGTGGAGTTTTTACCAAAAAGTTTTATTTTGGTTTCATCTGACCATATGACATTCTCCCAATCCTCTTCTGGATCATCCAAATGCTCTCTAGCAAACTTCAGACGGGCCTGGACATGTACTGGCTTAAGCAGGGGGACCCGTCTGGGACTGCAGGATGTGAGTCCCTGGTGGTCCCAGCTCTCTGCAGGTCATTCTCTAGGTCCCCCCGTGTGGTTCTGGGATTTATGCTCACTGTTCTTGTGATCATTTTGACCCCATGGGGTGAGATCTTGTGTGTAGCCCCAGATCGAGGGAGATTATCAGTGGTCTTGTATGTCTTTCATTTTCTAATAATTGTTCCTACAGTTGATTTCTTCACACCAAGCTGCTTACCTATTGTAGATTCAGTCTTCCTAGCCTGGCGCAGGTCTACAATTTGTTTCTGGTGTCCTTTGGAAGCTCTTTGGTCTTAGCCATGGTGGAGTTTGGAGTGTGACTGTTTGAGGTCGTGGACAGGTGTCTTTTATACTGATAACGAGTTCAAACAGGTGCCATTAATACAGGTAACGAGTGGAGGACAGAGGAGCCTCTAATAGAAGAAGTTACAGGTCTGTGAGAGCCAGAAATCTGGCTTGTTTGTAGGTGACCAAATACTTATTTTCCACCATAATTTGCAAATAAATTCTTTTAAAATCAGACCATGTGGTTTTCTGGATTTTCTTTTTTTATTTTGTCTCATAGTTGATGTTTACCTATGATGAAAATTACAGGCCTCTCATCTTTTTAAGTGGGAGAACTTGCACAATTGTTGTCAGACTAAATATTTTTTGCCCCACTGTTTACCCGTTTTGTCTCCATGTAGAGCAGGCCTAAGTCAGGTAAAATCCAGTGGAAAAACAATTTCCTTCAGTTTGCAGCAGTTCGTGGTGTTAGGGTATAGCGCCCGCCCCATACAGAAGGTATTAGTCCTTAACGCAAGCCGTCTGTTCGATTCCCGTTCCTTTGCTGCATGTATTCCCCTACTTACTCTCTATCCATTTCCAGTCTGATCAGCAGTTAATAAAAACCTTTAAAAAAATTGCAGCTATTCTGGTCTGTGGGGTCTGTTTGGAGAACAACCAGCGTCATGAAGACCAAGTAACCCAGCAGACAGGTCAGGGAGGTTTTGAAGAAGTTTAAAGCAGGGTTAAGTTCTAAAACGACATCCCAACATGGAGAGAGGACGGACCAACTGTAAATCTAAAAAGACATGGACATCCACCTAAACTGAGAGGCTGGGAAAGGAGAGTGTTATTCAGAGAAGCAGCCAAGAGGCCCATGGTAACTTTGGAGGCTACCAGTCGTGCACTCAACAAATCTGGCGTTCATGAAAAAATGGAGGTAAGACATTGCTGAAACAAAGTTTGGCACAAGACATCCATGAGGATGAAACAGTAGAGTCAGATTAAATAATTACTTTCTTTTATGACCAACACCATGAGTGGAAAACTGCACCTAACCCTAAACACACCATAAAACAAGGTGATAACTGCATCAAGCTGTGTGGATATTTTTCTCCAGCAGGGAGAGGGAAGCTGGTTGGGATGAATGGAGTTAAATACAGCGTTGCTCACTCCACCTGGTAAAACTTAATAAAAAGTTTTGATGATGTGTTATTTTCCTTCCACTTCACAGTTATATCAATCACTTCAGTTGATATAAAACCCCAAACAAATATCGAATTTTGTGGTTCTAAAGTAAGAAAACTTAAAAAAAAGGGAACAAAAGTTCAAGTGGTATGAAATCTTTCTGTATTAGTGATTGTCCAGCCATTACAATAGAGAAAAATCCCCTACAAATGTGGTTTCTGAGATTTTTATTATTTTTATTTTAACACGTTATAGTAGAAAACTGAGTGGAATCACATTCTTTCATATTCTACTGAATGTTACAAATATAAAAACAAAGTTGCCGCAGTCAATTCATCTCAGAGAAAAATAAGTTGATCAAAAGTAACAATCTATATGAATAAGAATTTGCATGTTCACATGTGCATCTTCACAATGAAAAACGTGTTAGAGTACCGATCCGATAGATATACAGGAAAAAGTAAACATCAGATGTATATTAGCATCAGAAACAGAAGTACCCGAAATATTTAAACAAAGACACATGAACAAAAACCCTTTCAAGTCAGAGTCTACGTTTAGAGCTCACTCTCACTCTTAGAGTTCACTCTGCAGAACACAAATACAGGGGATTTTAAGCTTGCTCATGGTCTGATTGAGGAACAGAACAACAGCAGTTCTGCTCAGAGGGAGTGATATCTACAGCAGTGGTTTTCAACCATGCTCAAGACACACTACCCTGCATGTTTTTAATGTTTCCCTGCGTCAGGACACATGATTTCAATTAATAGCTAATTACCAAGGCAAGGCAAACGTATATGTATAGGAAACATTCAGCAACAAGGCAATTCAAGGTGCTTTGGGTGATTAGGGGATAAAATAAAAGCAGAAATAAAACTATAAAAACAGAAAACATCAAAGACAAAGAACATTAAAACATACTACAGGTATGACTTCCCAGTTATTAATAATGAAATAAGCAAATGCAGCTCTAAACAGATACGTTTTTAGTTGTGATTTAAAAGAACTCCGTGTTTCAGCAGCTTTGCAGTTTTCTGGAAGTTTGTTCCAGATCAGAGGAGCATAGAAACTGAAAGCTGCTTCTCCATGTTTGGTTCTGATTCTACGGATGTTGAGTAGACTGTAATTAGAGGACCTAAGTGTTCTGGGGGGGTTGTTATAGTAACAGTAGATCTTCAACATACTTTGGTGCTAAGCCATTCAATGATTTATGTACCATTAAAAGTATTTAGAAGTCTATTCTCTGAGCTACAGGGAGCCAGTGTAAGGACTTTAGAACTGGGGTGATGGGTTCTAGTGAGGAACACGAGCAGCAGCGTTCTGGATCAGCTGCAGCTGTCTGATTGACTTTTTAGGCAGACCTGTGAAGATGCTGTTGTAGTAATCGATCCGACTGAAGATAAATGCTTTTGCTGAACTGTAATCATCTGTTAAAGCAGGGAAACATCTAAAACATGCAGGGCAGTGAGCCTCGATGACCAGGGTTGAGAAACACTGATCTACAGATCCTGACTTTGTATCATTTGGTACATAGGTGGAGATTGTGTTTCTCCAGGTCGTGTGTCAAACTCAAGGCAAGCGGGCCAAATCCGGCCCGCCGTAACCATTTATGTGACCCTCTAGACTCTAGAGGGTCACATAAAAAGAACCTTCAAGACAAGTTGTGTGATTAAATATATCAACGAGGCCCAACCTCACGCCAATGACTGATGTAATCTGCTGGGATTCCTTAAATAGGAAACTTTTTAACTGATTGGAATGTTTATATTGAAATGACTTCTTGTTAAGTGCCTTGAGATGATGTTGGGAATTGGCGCTATATAAACAAACTGAATTGAATAGTTTTATCAATAGATTCTGCCACAACTGGCCCTTTTTAGGTCTTTCATTTTCTTGATGTGGCCAGAAAGGAAAATGAGTTTGACAGCTCTGCTCCAGGTAATAGTGGCTAACATGGTTTCAGACAAGTACTTCCTTTTTTCATCTATGACACTGTATACCGTCTGATTCGCTACGTCTTTTCTTCACTGCTAAGGTCTGAAGGACGCCCCGACCATCGGCAGTCTGACATGGATGTTGTCTCATTTCACCTTTTCAAAAGTCCAGCTGTCTAATTTGGTTATAATAGACTTCCTCCTACAGTTATTAGCAAGGTTTGTAAATGGGAATTTGAATATCATTTCAATGCCATACAATAACCTTAAACTACTTTTCATTTGAGGGCTTTATTAATGTTCTAGCTATTTTGCCTTTAACAAGTTCTCTGTCACAACATGTTGGAGCACAGGAACATTTTTCACAAACCTCTGAGACCTCAAACACATGAAAAGGCACTTTAAAACTCCAACGAACAGGAATATTCACTCTATAGTACACTTTATTTGGTGCAACTGTAGGGATTTAAGACCAAGGTTTTAGGAATAAATGCTGCTTCATTCTAGTGTGACATCCAACTGTTTGCTTAAAGATGCATTGAACAACTTAATAAAAAGGAATTAAAAGTCCAAATTGAACTTCAAACTCAATGTAAAAACAAAAATCTTTCTACAGTAAAATCTCATTACTTATCAGCACCTGGAACCAATGTGATGCAAGGCAGTGTGGTTGAAAAAACACATTTCAAGTCAAAAGTTCAAAATATATAGCACTTTAAATGTTTAGTTCCATTTTTAACACTTAAAAGTTAGACTATGTAACTTCTGAGCAAGGAGACAAAAATTATTACAAAACTTTACCTTAACTTATAACTTTGTCCACAATAGACAACCATCAACATCTGCGTTTTGATCTTGGTAAGGCAGAATTTAGAGGTGTCCAGAGAACCTAGAAGCAATTACCGATACTTTTCATATTATTTTGCAACTAACGAGCACAGCTAGATCAGACATAGAACTACATGTGATAAAAATCTTGCAGAAGATTTAAATGCAAGTTGGTGGTGGTCAGAGTGGGTTAGGGTAAGGTGGCGCCTGTGTCCGGCTGCCTCCCCTCTGTCAGTGTGCTCCAGCACTGTAGCTACTATGTAGTAGCTTACCCCCCATCAGTGTGTGAATGGGTGAATGACTGAATGTAGTGTAAAGTGCTTTGTGGTCCTCTGACTGAAAAAGCAATATACAAATGCAGGCCATTTACCAAAAAAATGTTAATAAGAATTGTATACTGTACATATAACACACGATTTCAGTAGCAGAAAACAGAAGTTCGTTGCCACTAAAACCTACAACTGTGCAACAGAGTATTTTCATACAGACACCTCCCTCTGCTTGCATTTCCTTTTAATATTAGTTGATTTTATCATCCCTTTGTTGTTTTTGGAGCTGTAACCACAGCATGGCCTGAAAAACAATGAGAAAGTTTGAGAGCTGACATTTCCAATCTCATCACACTTCCTTTTCATCTCTGCAGGATTTTGTGCAAAACATGCATCCAGAGTTTATCAGAGGGAAAGGGGTACTTGTGTCAAATCCAACGTTTCCAGGGGACTGTGCAGACAATCACCTAACCTGTGTCTATGTGTTAGTAAAACATTTTGGTATTTTAAATGCTTTGCTTGTTTCAGTGGGCAGTTACTCTTCCCCCTTTCTTGCACGCTGCAGCACCTGTTTTACATTTATACAATTAGGAGAAAAGTTAAGTAAATGTGCGTTTGATCAGTCATATCTTTGTTGCCTCCTGGCTATAAATCTTACTGCTAAAAAGCCTGTTTATTTCCCTTAAAATGGGGCCACATTTATAAGTAAAATCCATGTGTGTTGAACTGCAGAGTTGAGTATGTTGGTTCCACCCATGAAAACGAGCCAAATCCTCTCTGCCAATGCCAGACAGCTTATTCTGCTACTGATTCTTGTCTGGAACTGTTTGTTTGTTCGGTTGGATGATTGAAGTTTTAACCACTGGGTCATTTAATGAACAGTGATGTCTGTGAGAACCATTCATAGTCACCCATCCTGTTACTAGGCTTCAGGTTTGCAACACATGAGAATGGCATGGAATTGGTGGGTGAGGTATACAGGTGAGGGGCGGGTATATGCAAATTACACTTATTGTGAAGTCCCAAAAAGGCACTTTTTCAAATGGCTTGCAGAAGCACAAGATTTCTGACTGTAAAAATTAGCAAAAGAAATGCCAAAGGATAAATTGACAAAAGACACCTTTTCTTGGCTTTTTGTTATTATGAAATTTGAGATGGTCTTCATAAAAATATAGGATTTTCTTCGAAAGCCTAAGAAAAAGGAAAAACAAACTGGAACCTATTTTTTTTTCTGTATTATTCAACGATTTGTTTTGTCATGGCGCAACAGTCATTGTAATCCTTTTTGACAAAGGGTATTTATCACTGGTTTTAGCTAGCCTTAAAGCTGAAGTCACATAAGAACTAAACGCATAGCAACAGATCTGCTGTGTCACACTTTTTGTATAGTAATTACTATGAACAAAATGAGAAGTGAGCATGTTTTTAGCTAAATGTATCTGTAAATACCTTTTGTGTTGAAGGTGTCTAATTTTTAGTGAAAAGTTACATAGTCTCTCTTTAAGTTTTCACTTCTTTTAATGTTTGTAGATGATATATCACTGACAAACTTTATTGCCAATAGAAAAACGATTACATTTATCAGCACTTATTCACAAAAGGACTATACAGTCATTTCTAGACAAGCTTTGTTTGCCCAGTTTAAATTTTTCCTCATCTCTTGGAGCAACCCAGAAGCTCGTCAGGTACATTAGAAGGCACTGTACAGAACTGCATGTCCCACCTTTGTATAAAAAAATACCACGAAGCAAATTCAGACATCAGCCCTGAGAAACTATGGTGAGCTTCACAGGATCTGGTCTTCTGCCAGCAACAATAACTCTATATGGTAGATGCACTCTCTCTAAATAGATATTACTGATTGTCATTTCCACATTCTCTTCATATGGACAAGCATAACTAAATGTTAAAGCCAAACTTTAATGTGGATTGAGGTTTGGTTAAGCTGTTAAATCTCTGTTATTGCCTATTCGGGGTTTTGGGAGTGAGTATTAAAAAACACAACCAACATAAAAAACAACAAAAAGGTGTGCAGTGGATTCACATTTGAGGTTCAGGACTGCTGACTGCTCCACTGGTTGGCCATAGGCCTGCGAAGCAGCTCCTCCACGTGTCGAGCAACATCCATCGTATCGTCTAAGTCAAAGTCTCCATCTGGATCCAGCATGTTGTCACTACTGATAATACAACAGCAGAAGCATGGAGCAAAGTAAGTAATAGCCACAAGAAGTAATGAATCATTGGGAATCTCTACAGAACAGTGGTTATTGATTGGATCAATAGCACTGTCAACCCACTGGCCACTTTATTACACATGGCAGCAACTCAAAGTATTCAAGCATCTCAATGCCCTAATGCAGTGATTCTCCAACAACTGTGTTAGAAATCATCAGGTGTACCATGGAAGATTACCCAATTTGATCTGATTGGTACTCCAAGTCTGTGTTTCCAACCCTGCCCCTCAAGGCACATTGCCCTGCATGTTTTAGATGTGTATCGGCTTTAACACACCTGCTTCAAATGATTGTAGTTCATTAAAAGCCTGTTATTCAGGCATGAAATGGAAATCTGGTGTGCTGAAGCAGGAAAACATCTAAAACATGCAGGGCAGTGTGCCTTGAGGGGCAGGGTTGAGAAACACTGCTCTGAGCAAGTGGGGTGTAGTGACAAGCAGAACAATACATTCTCTTCCACTAGAGGGCAGTACAGCTTCTCGCTCCAGGTAAGTGGCTTGCCAACCGACAGTAAAACAGAAGGAGAATGCATCTATTTGATATTGGCATTTTGAGCATGACAGACAAAAAAAAGAGCTTTTCGTGTGTTTTTCTTTCCTGCCAGAATGTGTTCAACTAAACAGGCCCAGGTTTCCTACTGAGACTACATAACCATAATGTTTCAATTTTTTTTGGAGACATTTTTGTTTGCTACTTAGTACTTAGTGTATATTTAATATGAAATATGTGCTGTTGCTCAGAAAGGTTGGGAAAACACTGTAAGAATGTTTACGAAGGCAGTTCTGAAGAGTCCAACCTGACAAGCTGTACCATATAAAGTGGCCAGTATGTTGCTTTTTCAATCATATTAAAGACTCCGTTGTTTTTGTATTGCTATTAAGCATATACACTCAAGCAGAAAATAATGGTAACACACTTGAAGTTCATACTTAGACCCATGAGAAATTATACGGTAGCTCAAGTCTGCTTTGGCGAACAAAATTCCTTCACTGTAGTCTTACCAAACATTTGCTCTCAACTGTTCATAAGACAAAATATTCTATTAATCATCTGAACAGAAAATGAAGCAATTGGATACTGTAGTCCAGTTTTTTCAGTGTTGATTGTACACTGTACATAAAGCACCAGTGTAAATAAGCAAAAGTTGAGCTTATAAAGAAAACTAATCTGTGCTTACATGGTGGAGTAGACGCCAAAGTTGTTGGGATGGCTCGCGGCGGAAGAAGCTGTCTGGTCCATGAATGCAACTCCTGTGCATGGTTCAGGGTTCGGGGTGGTGAATCTACCAGAGAGAAGTATAAGTCTTAAGTGATAGGAATAATAAAGAAAATAGCAGAAGAAAAATAGCAGAATAGCAGATTCCAATTTTTCACCGTCTTTAAGTCAGTCTCAAAACCCTAAATATGTCATGACGTATAGAATCAAGAAATATCTTAAACAGAACTTGTCTGACGACATGAAGTAGGCAAAAATATCACAGAAAGCAACACATCATGATCTAAGGAAATCCAAGAATAGATTCTCCCCATGGTTTTCTCTCTTTGTGAAAGTAAAACCTGGCCCAGTATTCCACCTTTTTGGAGGGGACAGTCAGCTGAGCTACTGTTCCCAGTACCTTTAGAAGTATGAAAAATTAACACCATTTCAGAAAAAAACTTAATATAAAAAATAACTATGAGAGTCTAAGACTGGCATAGTCAAACTTTAAATGTTAACACAGCTGAGATGTTTTGGCATCTCACCATAACCAGGCTGTTCATAATGGAAAGTACTACAATGTGACTGAATGAGAACAATTCTGCAAAGCAGAAGGGTCAAAATGTCTCCAAAGTGATGTTAAAGACTCATTACCAATTATTATCAAACCACTAGCTGCTAAAGATGGAGCAACTACTAACTGGATTTAGGGGGTGATTTATTTTCACATAGAGCCAAGGAGGATTAGATTAGACTTCTTTTGTTGTTGTTGATAATTTAGGTTATTTTTGTCTGATATAAGCTTTTTGTTTGCTTAAACATTTGTTTTTTTTATTAAAGTAACAAAAGGGAAGTCTTTAGAATGGAAAACATTTCAAGACACTCTTAATGGAAAAAAATATTAAATGCTGCATGACTGAGTGTAAAAGGTTTGTAATATATAATAAGGCGTTTTGTACCAACTGTCTTTAATTTTCATTTTACTGTCAAGTTAATTTTAAAGGTCCTATAGCATGCAAAATCAACTTTTTGGAGCTTTCAACCATGGTGTAATGCAATTTTCTTATTAAAACCCCCCCGTCAGAGTGGTTTTTGGCTTAATTCATGCATTTCTCAGTAACCCTCCTGAATCCTGCACTCTGAGCAGCTGCACCCCTCTCTCCTGAAAAACGACTGATTCATGACCTAGTGACGTGTTTTACATCACTGTGTCAAACCAGGAAGCGCCCGACATGTCCGCGCCGCCCCTGCAGATTAAACACACACGCTCCCTTTTTCACAGATCCGAGCTGTGAGAGTCCGAAAAAGACACTAAGCGACACCGTTTTTATAGTATTTTATTTTCTAAAATGGCTCGGCGAAACTGCGCATTTGGCTGCGAGGCCGGGGCTCATGGCTACGTCATGAAATGGGTGGAATTCACAGGGGGGGGGGGGCGGGATTTCAGTGAAACCAAACGTCTTACTTCCGGGTTGAAGAATAACTCCAGCATATAAGTTATATTTCAGGAAAAATGTATACTATGTAATGGCAACTGTAACATTTTATCATATTATATATATATATATATATATATATATATATATATATATATATATATATATATATATGTATATATATATATATATACATATATCAGCTGTTGAAAGCTGTAAAATAGCATGATATAGGACCTTTAAATAAATCTTTTTTTGCTTTTCAGTGCATAACACATGCATTTTAATGTGATTGCCACTTGATGGCGTAGGAGAGAATCAACCATACATTGTTGTAATATCAGACTCTACATTTTATGGCATCAACTTTTAGGATTTAATGAAATGAGGATTTAGCACTTGCTTCCAATAACTCGGTCAGAGCTTTTAGAAACACTTAGAGAAATGAGTTTAAGTCCCCCACAACTTACTCTGGTACAACTTGCTTGATTTGCGGTTTAACATATCCATCCACTGGTTTCGCTGGAAGATAAATAGACTCCTTTAGGCTTACAGTACCACAAATTAGGTATATTGACAAAACCCTTTAAAAGTATTCACTGAGCTTTAAAACTAGTTATTACACATACAGAGTGGAGGGGTGTAGTACTTGGCGAAGACCTTGTCTTTGGCCTGGTCGGGGTAAAGAAACAGAAGATGGTTCAAGTCACTTATGCGATCAGCCAGGGAGCGAATGGAGAAGTCCTTTGTTGTGTAGGGCAGCAGATTCCAGACCAGCCTTTCACCTACAAAATTGGATCAAAGATGACAATCCCAATTAAAGAAAAATACACAGTTAAGAGATGCTATGGTTTTATTTATATTATATTATATATACATATATAGTTTCTGCATGCGAGTTCCCTTTAAATAAAACCCGTTTTATGCACTGGGCTTCTTCTGCTTCAGTTGTTCGGGGTTAACCACAACCTGAAGTGGACATCTATTGGCTGTAAACTTATGACTGGCTTCCATCGTGGTGGGGAGGGAGAGGTGAGGAGGAACAATGAGTTGCCGACAATGTTGCCAACTTTGATATATTTGGCAAGTTTTTAAACCTCTCTAGTGATTCTTTCTAAAAAAGCATAAAAAAAAAATTAAAAAAAACAACTAGCGGCAAATCGGCAAATCTAGCAAATTTTTGTGGGGTTACTGGAAACTTTTGGGTGAAGCATGTAACATTGTTACTAGGGCTGTCAAAATTAAAGCATTAATGTGGGTCGATTAATTTGTGGAATTAATGCCATTAATTTTTTTAACGCAATTCACTCATGCACAGAATGACCTGCCCTGTTTACCCCACAATTAAACTCGCGCTGCTTTCAGTGCTCACTTGTCACGTAAACAGCATGACAACTGTTTGATAACTGCAAATAATAACAGTGGGAACCAGGGAGTGATGTAAAGGTACGGTGTTGATAAATAAATAATCCCTCTATTAGTCAGAAAATTTCAATAAAAAAATACTTAATTCCTCCCAGAGAGAAATTAAGTGTTGTTGTAGCTCATATTATTAAATTTTTCAAGGAGCTATTGTAGATCCTGATGGCTGGAAGCAGGAATGATCTCCTGTAGCAGTTTGTGTCACAACAAAACTGAAGAAGCCTCTGACCAAAACTTCTGTGAAATCAAACTGTCCACTTAGGAAGCAACACTGATTGACAATCAATTTCCCATGCTGTTGTGCAAATAGAATAGACAACAGGTGGAAATTATATTTTTTGAATGCTGCCAGTGCTTTAACTCTAGTGGTAGCATGAGACGGAGTCTACAACCCACACAAGTGGCTCAGGTAGTGCAGCTCATCCAGGATGGCACATCAATGTAAGAAGGTTTGCTGTGTCTGTCAGCGTAGTGTCCAGAGCATGGAGGCACTACCAGGAGGCAGGCCAGTACATCAGGAGACGTGGAGGAGGCCGTAGGAGGACAACAACCCAGCAGCAGGACCGCTACCTCTGCTTGGTGAAAGGAGGAACAGGAGGATTGCTGCCAGAGCCCTGCAAAATGAGCTCCAGTAGGCCATTAATGTGCGTGTGTCTGCTCAAATGGTCAGAAACAGATTCCATGAGGGTGGTATGAGGGTCCGACGTCCACAGGTGGGGGTTGTGTTTACAGCCCGTTTGGCATTTGCCAGAGAACACCAAGATTGGCAAATTGGCCACTGGCGCCCTGTGCTCTTCACAAATGAAAGCAGGTTCATACTGAACACATGTGATCTGGTCAGAGCCCGATGTGTGCCAAACACCAACGTATGCAGCTGGCTTTCCTCCTCTGGGCTATCCACCCCCTAAAGCAATAGTTTATGGGTCAGGAAACGGTTAGAGAGTCTTTTCTGACTTCTGATCAATTCAAATGGAGAAATGTTTCCTCATTTCAAAACTTTGGCTGAAGTGGCGCTTAATTCCATTTTCAAGTGTGGCAGCGGAGTGCAGATTCAGCCTCCAGAACAACATCTGATGGAGCAACCAGTAACTTTAAACTCTGAACTGGTTAAAAATACCTTTTACTGTTGATCTATGTGGAAGAACAAAGTATGCTGCTTTTGTCCTGCTGTTGGAAGGGATGTCAAAGTCTGAGTAACTGTTCAGAGCTGCATTAGTTACAAACATTCTCACAATGAATGGGAACAGATCTCAAAAAAGTTATGATTTACATATGTATCATGATAAATCCAAAAGATATTGTGATTAATTTTAGGCCATGTCATCCAACCCTATCGAAGCAGTTAAAGAGTTGTTGTTTTTTTACCTTGTTTGTTCGGATTTTCAGCCACCCAGGCAATAGTGATGCCTCCGATCTCAGAGTCACTGAAGCGCAGCAGGAAGGTGCCATTTGGTTTAGACATGAGCATGTCCTGTGCCTGCTGCTTGTTCACAAACCCAAGAATAGCCCTGAAATGACATCCATAGGATTGTCAAATACAAAAATAAGAAAAGCTTTCAATAAATGATGGCAGTAAAAAAATAGACTAATAACACTCAATTTTAATTTGAATAAAAGTAAAGAAATATAAAGCAGCTTCTTTCGTATAATTCATCATTACCCATCATTCCAGTGAGGCTTCAGATGTTTCTTCATGAGCTCTACTACTCCATCAAACCACTGCCAAAAAGTGAAGTTGCGTCCAGGTAAGTTTTCCTGTTAAATCACACATTATCTGTCAGCTTGTTTCTAGCAGTTACCTGGAAAAGTCTGAAACCAAAGTTGATAGTAAGAATACAATAAACTGGTTATTATAAAATACCTAAGTATCGTTCAGCCTTATAAAATGACAAATAAATTAAAAAATGCTCTGGTAGATGCTCTGGTACCGGTGCTCTGGTAGATTGATTGATGCAAAAATAATAAAAAAGTAATAAAAATATATAATTGTCTCTCTTTATTCTGACATTTCACAAATACAAAAACTGTGTTACCATTTATAGATCTGAAACAAAAACATTCACTCAGGTTATATGTATGACAGTAAAGAAAAAGTGAAGTGTATGTAAGTGTCAAAGAGACATACATACATACATACATACACACACACACACACACACACACACACACACACACATATATATATACACACACACACACGCACACACATATATACACACACACACACACATATATATGCACATATATGTATATATATGCACATATATATATACATACACACACATATATATATGCACATATATACACTCAACAAAAATATAAACGCAACACCTTTGTTTCTGCTCCCATTTTTCATGAGATGGACTTAAAGATCTAAAATTCATTCCAGATACACAATATTACCATTTCTCTCAAACATTGTTCACAAATCAGTCTAAATGTGTGATAGTGAGCACTTCTGCTTTGCTGAGATAATCCATCCCACCTCACAGGTGTGCCACATCAAGATGCTGATCTGACATCATGATTAGTGCACAGGTGTACCTTATACTGCCCACAATAAAAGGCCACCCTGGAATGTGCAGTTCTTTGCTTTATTGGGGGTGTGGGGACTCAGAACCGGTCAGTATCTGGTGTGACCACCATTTGCCTCATGCAGTGCAACACATCTTCTTCGCATAGAGTTTATCAGATTGTCAATTGTGGCCTGTGGAATGTTGGTCCACTCCTCTTCAATGGCTGTGCGAAGTTGTTGGATATTAGTGGGAACTGGTACACGCTGTCGTATACGCCGGTCAAGCACATCCCAAACATGCTCAATGGGTGACATGTCCGGTGAGTATGCTGGCCATGCAAGAACTGGGACATTTTCAGCTTCCAAGAATTGTGTACAGATCCTTGCAACATGGGGCCGTGCATTATCTTGCTGAAACATGAGGTGATGTTCATGGATGTATGGCACAACAATGGGCCTCAGGATCTCATCACGGTATCTCTGTGCATTCAAAATGCCATCAATAAAATGCACCTGTGTTCTTCGTCCATAACAGATGCCTGCCCATACCATAACCCCACCACCACCATGGGCCACTCGATCCACAACATTGACATCAGCAAAGCGCCCACTCACACGACGCCACACACGCTGTCTGCCATCTGCCCTGAACAATGTAAACCGAGATTCATCCGTGAAGAGAATACCTCTCCAACGTGCCAGACGACATCGAATGTGAGCATTTGCCCACTCAAGTCTGTTACAGCGACGAGCTGGAGTCAGGTCAAGACCCCGATAAGGACGACGAGCATGCAGTTGAGCTTCCCTGAGACGGTTTCTGACAGTTTGTGCAGAAATTGTTTGGTTATGCAAACCAATTGTTTCAGCAGCTGTCTGAGTGGCTGGTCTCAGACAATCTTGGAGGTGAACCTGCTGGATTTGGAGGTCCTGGGCTGGTGTGGTTACACGTGGTCTGCGGTTGTGAGGCCGGTTGGATGTACTGCCATATTCTCTGAAATGCCTTTGGAGACGGCTTATGGTGGAGAAATGAACATTCAATGTACGAGCAACAGATCTGGTTGACATTCCTGCTGTCAGCATGCCAATTGCACGCTCCCTCAATGCTTGTGGCATCTGTGGCATTTTGCTGTGAGACAAAACTGCACATTCCAGGGTGGCCTTTTA